>JAVXUO010000300.1:0-415888 GCA_033065855.1 Escallonia rubra
TTTTGAGTTTATAGGTTCGTTGTTAGTTTCTGACCTTTGTGGTCGTGTATACGCTGAGTTACGAAAATGTCGTGACCTTTACTCGCCGTTGGGCAATTCTGTAACATTTTAATTATCAATGCTATTCTCTTATTAACCAAAAAAAAAAAAAAACTCGTTAAGGATATTGTTTCTGAAAAATGAGTTGAAAATAGCAAACAACCCAGGCTTATTTGAGTTTTTTTAAAACTTGTGCACCAATTAAAATTTAACTTCCTTACTTGTTAAGAGTTTTCCACTAAATTCAACTGCCTTACTGACCTTTTTACTGGAACATCATGAAAGTCATCTCCTTCCTTATATGGCGAAACATCATTAGGTAGAAAATTGACGGGTTGATTTTCATATTGTCTTATATATATATATATATGTGTGTGTGTGTGTGTGTGTGTGTGTGTGTTGCTAGTGTTGGCATTGTGGGTTTTAAACTCACTTTGAGTAGTTCACTTTAACTCAATTTTTAAATGAGTTTCACATCATAATTTGGTTAGGAACAAATTGATTTATGTTCGTCTATTAGGTCCGATTGGATCACGGAATTACCCTTCGACTTGAATCAGATTTCGGAATTGGACCTTATGAATTACAATTCTGCTGATTGGACGACTTATTTGGAATTGGAATTACAATCATACCCAATTCCATGAAATTAAAAACATACCAAGGCCCACAGTCTAATTCTTAAGGCCCATCCTCAAATTTGCAATTCCAAGCCCATTATTTTTGTCACTATTTCTCTCTTTCTTGTAGCCTTTTCACTCTTCCTCCTCTTCTGAATCTGATGCAGCCTCACCATGGCAATTTTCTTCCTTCTGTTGATTCTACCTCGCCATCTAGCTGAAATTTACTGTGCATACGGTGGTGGCTACACACCACTAATTTGACGGCGACGGCGGCAAGATTTGCTGCTTTGACGAGCCATTGGAAGGCGAGCCATGGCCATAGCTCTACCCTCCCTCTCCTGCTCTCCCGATCATGTCGTGGGATAGTTTCTACGGCGGCGGCGGCGGCCGAGGTGCCGCCTCCCCAAGCCCAAGCCCGCAACTATACTTCTGCCACCAATGCAACCGCACCGTCTCCATACCCCCATTGCCCACCTCCTCTGAATCCCTCTGCTCTGATTGCCACGGTGGCTTCCTCGAGGAAATCGACGCCCCCAGCCCCAATCCCTTCCTCGCCTTGTCCGCTGAGAATTTCTCTGGTGGCTTCCCCGCACCGTTTGCCATAGATCTTTAGATATAGTAAATCAAGATCTGTTGTTGGGTATGATTTGGTTGCATATTTACATCTTGTTTTTTTACTTTAGCAATTTCAATTCTTAATCTAATTTTATGTGCTAACCAATTAATAGAATTACAAATTCTATTCAATTCCATAGCAATTTCAATTCCATAGGAATTGGAATTGAATTGCAATTCTCAATTTCAATTCCAATTCTGTTTGCCAATCGGACCCTTAGTGATCATACTATATTCACAAGTTTAAAATAAATACTAAGTGAATGAGGAAATTAAAGTTAAAGTTGATGATTCAGCTTGAAAAGAAAAGATAATTTCACATAGAAGAAATAAAGCAAATGTGATCTCCTTATTTTTTTGGTACAAAAATGTGATCTCCTTATAAGATCTAGTCTGGGGCTTCTTTTTCTGAAAAATGATTTTTTTTTCGCTATATAAAATGTGTCCACGGTCTGAAAAAAATTTCCTCGAAAATTTTTAACACCTACGAGGCTTGGTTAGACCTCTGACTAATTCGGGCTACGAAAATAAATTGAGGTGCTAATCGAATATATTTGAATTATGACGCACTCAAGTTGTAGTTGATGTATACTCATCACTCAACTTTAAGATTAGTCCATACATAATGGATGCCCTTCAAATACTAAAATACTTTGAGAACCATCACTGCATATAAGTTCAGTCCCTTATTACTGCATCTGAGTTCATCCAATCAACACCTTACCAGTCTTTAGATATGATTTAGTGTGGCCTTTATGTGCACTGCAAAAAGCATTTGGGGAAGTGGGAACCCCCTTTTTTTTTTGTTTGGAATAGGAAATGGGAACTCATAGCCTTACCAACAATTGGAAGTCTTTATGACAAGGAAAGTAACTAGGCTTGCTTTTACTAAAAATGCCCATTTTTCACAATGTACTGCCACTCATGCAAAAGGTGGCATGATAGTCTCCATCACCCACTATAATTCAGTGAACCATGTGAGCTTCCATTGATTGCTTTTGTGTTTGCTTTCTTCTTGTAAAACTGTTTTACTTTATCCTTTTTGTTTATTGATTACCGTCGCAATTACCTCAACAACAAGATATAAGCTTTATATGTACGTCTGAACGCGTTCGTGATAGTATAGCCCGAAATAAAGCTATAGTAGATAACTTCTTGATACGGTCTCGACGTCATGCGAATGGGCTTTTACTAACACTTCCTAGAAAGTTTACTTCCTACAGTCTGATTAATTAAACATTACAAGGAACTGTTAGATTATTTTACTACTTGTCATGTTATCTTAGGTGAAAAGGCAATATGCCCCCTCCTCCCTCCATACCTATCTTCCTCGATCCTCCCAGGCTGAAATTCCTCTTCACGCAAGTCAACTGTTACCACCAACAAACCACCGCTGTTGGCATCTCTCTTTCAACCGTTCCCCTCCACCCCCTATTTGTGCGGGAACCAAGTTCTCACTTTACATTCCTCTGGTGAATTACTTCCCTCCGATGATTTGAATGACATTGTCGAGTTTTTTATGTCCCATCGCCAAGATACAGTGTTTATAGTGGTTTTTGGTAAGAAATAGAAGGCGGTGATTGTTGGTAATAATCAAGTCAGGGAGGAATGAGATTGTTTGAAAGAAAAAGTTAGCACGTGTTGTGGGACAAAATTGTCCTCTCTTAGACAAACATACTCATTTGCACATCCGAACGTACGTACAACGTCGCTGCTCCATTTTTTTTATTAAACACAAAGTCGTTCAGATAAAAGATACTAATGGATTGATTAATATAGTTAAGTACGGATATAAGTGCACTTCTTCTAATATTCTGAGCTGTTTAATTTAAGGTTCGACATTATGGTCCCACTATAACATAACAAACAAAAATAAAATATGAACCATGAGGAATGTTATTTGATCTGTCTGTGTCATTCATGTGCTCAAGACTGAGCTGAGCTGAGCTGGTTTGACAAGGAATTTGAAGGCAGATAACATGTTACGTCCAACAGTGTTTTGGCAGCTTGTAAGTAAGCACCCATGCCTTAGTGGCTGACGTGTTATCTCACCGCTCCTGTCGGATCTACCGTTTACGTTATTATTCCACGCGAACCATGAGTATGATCATCTTATATTTCACGCTAGCCCGAGAGTGGACGTTAATGTTCCACGCCAGCTCTAGATAGAGATTGGAATCGGTTCTTATACCTAATAGACTTCTCTTCCTCTTGTGCATGCTTTTGGAAAGGGCTCGGCACGGTTCGCTTGAGTCAGTTTGGAGGTTGAATACCAAACCGAACCGACCAACCTCGGTTTGGAAAAAATAAAACCGAACCGTAGTTGAACGGTTCGGTTTCTGCGGGTTGAACGGTTTGGTTTGGACGGTTTAATCCGTTTGGGCCAAACTCAATTTTTGGCAAGTTTAGGTCCAAAAATTAATAACTTATACATACTAATAAGCTCCAAAAAATTGAATTTTTTTATCATAATTAATAACACTTAGTGAGATGTAGGCGGTAAGTGAAAAATGTGTGTTACGTTAAGGGATTTAGGATTTATCCCAATTTATATGAGTGGTTAGATAACTAAGATTAGTAAAAAATAACTAAGATTATGTAAAAATATAGATATGTTATATTATATACGGTTGGTTCGGTTTATGCGGTTTCAAAAAAATTCGAACCGAACCGAATGTACGGTTTGGGAAAGAAAAAAAAAACCAAACCGATTGATTTTTAGATCGGTTTGGAAATAGACGGATTGGTTGGTTCGGTTAGATCGGTTTCAACGGTTTAAATGATCACCCCTACTTTTAGATTAGACATAAAGGTAGAAAAAGAGACTGGCTCCATTTCTTTTATGAGTATTCAACCGATGAAACTTGGGCTAAAGTACTACAGTATTAGAAGGTTGACAAAAAACCTAACTTGAGAAACAACCCAACTTAAGAGTCTACCAAGCTCTGAGAGGTTGTGGGCCGAATCCAGACTTGGCGAGATGAAAATGTGTACCTTTAATTATGGTCAGGCCCAGACCTCCAGACCCCTTCATACCAAATATAATGTTATAATGAAAACTAAAGTGGGTCTAAATTTAATTACTTTCGTAGCCCAGTCCAGTGGAAGTTGGGCTGCTAGTGGTCTGACTCTGCGCAATTCATAAAGTCTCAATCTTTGCATCCTACAAAAGTATTTTTTTTAGATCGATTATTGCATGTCAAAGTAACGTCGGATGAACCTTGAAAAGGTACACGAAACATCATCCGAGAAAAGAAAAATGGACACGAGGGTGATTGGAGATGGCATGGTAAAACAACTGGACGACGTATCTAATTTACAAAAACTTGGTCCATATTGTCAACGAGTCGGTGTCGTTTCATGCTAAATTTTGTTTTTTATTCTACTACGCCATTTCTATCATTATTATGGTGAAAACTATGCACTCAAAAGGCAAATTAAACACTTCAAAGCGTCGAATCTTTTGGTAACTTGAGGGTGTTCGGGTAGAGCTCAGTGAAATTTAGATACTGAAGATCCACCTTATTTTATTTTATTGATTATCTTTTGGCAGGTCCTAGAAACTGCTTTTGCTATAAGACTGGCTTTTTTGTATAAACAAATCAATTCTTGGCCATTTATTCAAATGATAAGAATCTGCCAAACTTATCAAGTTCAAATTTCAGTCACGGGAATATTATTACTGAAAGAAAAAAAAAAGTGTTCAAAACACTTTTCCATTCATATTCGTCCAAACACTTAAAACAATATATTATAACAAGCTCACTTTTGAAGGAATAAAATTTAAAAAGAAAGGAGTGGCAACTATATACACAGAATATGCATGCATGACGCGGAGAGGATATGGTTAGAAGTGAGAACGTATGTTTACCATATTCGTTTTCTGTTTTTTTTGTAATGATGATAAAAAGGATTCTTTTTTATGTACTTTTATCATTTTCTGCTTTCGTTTCAAATAAAATTACTCAAACAGTGGCAAAAAACCGAGGTGTTTTCAGTTTTATTCACCCAAACTTAACCCAATGTAAAAAAAACAGCTAAATTTTTTTGGTGAAAATGATAAAAGTACAGGAGCGTATTTTTTAACTGAATTCGAATATAATGAAAATGAAAACACAAAATAAAAAAAGAAAACGAATATGGTAAATGTACGGACCCAAATTATGATTCAAAATAAAATGATAGACAGAGGATATTTAGTTTTAATCTGAAAGTCTTGCACTTATATATACTAGAGTTGTCGGCATACGGGATGTGTATGCAATTAACAAAATTCTATGATAAGTCTGATCGATATAAATATTAAAAGTTATATAGAAAGGTAAATGAATTTACCCTGAAAATGAAGACCAAGAGGGAAAAAGTAGTTCAAATTCAGCAAAAATGTTGACGGTTGGATATTTGAGAGACCAAGTTTAGGTTCCGAACTAAAAGTGGGACTAAAACCAATATTCATCTCGAAAAGTGTGACCGAAGGGCATCGTGCAACCGTGACCATTATTTATGCAAAATCGAATCGTGGAAATATTTCTTGCAAAACGTTTTCCTTTACCAACTTGAATGCTCTCTCGAGTCAACCTAACCCCTCGGGAATTTGAAGTAGTGACCTCGAACTAACAATTTCTTGTAGCTCTTGCCAAAGAAGTGAAGAAAACCACATAAAGCAAACTCATACTTATTGGAACAAGTTTGGATACATCTTTGTCACTTGAAACCTTGCACACATTTCACACAACAGAAAGTAGGAAACATAAGAAGTATACACTTTCTACTCTTTACTGATCATTGGTAAACTTCTCAACATACTCAGTACTCACAACCAACTCTTCCAGTATAAGCCGCTCCTTGAACGATGAAATGTAACTTGCAGCCTTCATGTCCACGCTTTGATCGCCGCTGCCACCGTTTGGGCCATGAACGTAGCCATCGGAACCACCAAAGCTGCGGGGCTTAGCGAACGACAACCTGTGCACCGGTGAAGGAGAGCTCGGCTTAGCCTTCCCACCGTATGACACAGGCGGTGTAGGCTTGCCAGCTCGGTAGAAAGACATGACAAGCTTATTCTTCATGAACCCTTTTCCCCTATGGTCTTGCTCCATCTTGGCTTCTTGCACAAAACAGGATACTTGGACTAATAATTATGTAGGGGGAGGTTACCTATATATATACACATTGACCTCTGTATGTAATTAGGAATTGATTGGAGCAATAAGGGGAATAAGTTTCTTCTCCAAAAGGGTGAAAGTGATGCCTCGCCCAGTGTTATCATGAGCTACTGTGTATTAAAATTGAGATACCAAAGAGCAATGAAGGTTGGATATATTCCTCTCTGTTTTTAATTTGAAGATTTGTACTCTTTTTAAAAGATTTGGATTAGGGAGAACTTGGTAAGATTTTACACTAGCCGACCTTAAAGTTATCAGCCTGATTTCTTCTTATCGTCTTCCCTTCATCATTTGATCAACCCTAACCACCCAATTCACAAGAGGAGCAGAATTAAAACCTACAAAAGTTTAGACAGCAAGAGCCTGCTCTGGAGCATTAGTGTTGCCTGCCTAGACAGAATATAGTAACGTGTGTTTAACTATTTCTACCTCGCTATGCATGACAGCCGAGTTCTGATTATACACTTCGAAGAACAAAAATATAGGAGCAAATCAGACTCAGATAGTCAAAGAAACAACTAGGACTATTCTGGTCTGAAGAACCAATGCTATCTAAGATACATATTATGCTCTATTCAGATTCTTCGGTAGAACGAAGAATTCTGCAAACTTCTTTTTTTTATGTCTAACTTGGTTTCTGAAAAGGCAGTTCATAAGTTAGCCGGTTTGGCAAAAAGAAGATCAATGGGCAAGAATGGAGGAAGGAAGGAGAGAGCATTCATATGCAAAAGGTCAACCTGAGGATTTCAGTTACAAGCCATCGGTTTCTAACTTTATTAGTTCATACATGTTGCAGATCCACTTCAAATAACACTAGTTATTCCCACCCAAATGTGAGAGTTTTTTGATCCTCACTTGCAGATGAACCTTCAGGCTCGTTCTGAAACATTCCCTGGAAATGCAGGGTTGTATAGTTCCTACCAATGGAGTCTAGATCAGACACTACTGGCTTGCTTTCCATATCTCGTGTAAAAGGGCACTGACTTAGACTGCTGAAGTGCAGGTTGTGGATTGAGGATGGTGCAAGTGTGACAGGTTTAGGCTGCGTCACGTGGCTAGAACCAACACTGCAACTTTGAGATGTCGCTGATGACAGAAGAGAGAGAGCATGATCGGAGTTACCGGCTCGATTTAATCCACCAGAGAACATTTTTGGGCTGTTGCCACGGTCGTTTCCTGATGCAGAATTAGGAAGAAGCAGCTGCTGACAAACAGAAGCTTCGGGGAGGATGTGATCCGTGCCTCGTGAAAATTGAAACTGGCTTACGCCTTTATAGCTGTGCATAGAAGAAACAGGAAATGAGCTTTCTGGATCAATGTAGTTCAAGGGAGGATGGCCATTAAATTGCACCACATCGTTCTCAGTTTTGGCAGCTCCAGCCCAAGCAGAGCTGGCAGCAGCATTCTGAAGTATCTGCGAGGTACCGAATGACAAAAGTCTTGTACCTATGACAAAAGAAGTCACCATTAGTTTCAACACCCCAGGTATGTGATTGGATATTTCAATCCCCTTCCACCCACTCCCCCAACACGCCCCAAAACCAAATTTCAGGTGCAGGGCGTGCTTCAAGATGTCCAAGGGATGTACAAAACTTTTTAGTCCATATAAATATGTTTTGCTTCTGGCAAACATTTGCATAATCTGCTGAAGTAAGAAAAAAAAAACCTTGATGACCAGGAAGAAATAATCCAGAAGTTCTGGACAGGGAATCTGACTGAGGTTTCCTTCGCCGCCGGTTGTGGCCATCTAGGCGTTTCCTACAGCTTCGCTTTCCCTCATCAAACTCTCCCAGTGAGTGAAACCTGTAAAAGATGCACCACTAAAGAAAATTAGGGAGATTTATCTAGGAAATACGCACATTTTTGCCAGACATGTAACAAGCAGCAGAAGTGTAACAAATATTTTCATAAAACAAGCATAGAATTGAGGAGTTGCAAGAAACAGTTCTACCCAGTTGACTAAATGGTATTGGACAATTCTGAAGCCAATCAGAGAATATTATAGTTAAGAATGAGAAAATCGCTGAGGGTTCCTTCACATAATCACAGCATGGTTTTCACAATAACCTCAGCTTGACTCCTATTTTATCAGTTCACACATTGTAAAAGCACTGAAAATTGAAAATGTTTTCATGTGATCATTAGTCTAACAAAGAAGCTTCATTCAACTTATACAACAGAAAAATATAAGAAAACTCTAGAAAGAGAAGAGAGATACAATTGATTATCTAAGAGGAAGATTTATACAAGTATCCGATACCTCTTTGATAGGGCAAATAAGTACTGATTCATTTCTATTACAACCTATTAAACCAAACCATTTCTCCAAATTGTAAACAAGCCATATATAACATTAGGATAAGTGTTAAGGTTGAAAGAGATTTCTTTTCCAGGACACATGCAGCCAAGTCAGACTAGTCCAATAGCAACTCTATGAAGTTCTCTTTTGGCTGCCATCTCTGTGAAATAACGTAAGGAAGTTTCCAATCACAAGAACCATCTAAGAAATTCCGTTCAACAGAGCACTATTAAGCAAATGCAGCTTCTTTCACGGTTAAAACACATATGACTAAGAAGGCTAATCACCCAATAGAGATATTAACAAGCGTCTGGTGATTACAATGGTTACATTATTACACATAAAAGTAGCAGATCAAGAGAGAATGGTACGAGATCTTTAAACATCAAGGTCGAAAAAGTCCAGCAGGAGAAAAAAGAAGGTATGTAGAAATTTAAAACACGAGCAAGCATTCTAATATTTACCTGCTGCACTGTTGACAGAACCGTTGCTCTTGACCCCGAATCTTGACCTTTGCGGTCTTCGAGTGCTGTTCGCATACTTTATGTCGTCGGTGGTACTCCCGGCATTGACTAAGATCTGAATTGCAACCGTCAACCAAACATGAAACAGTTTGGGCGATTTGCCCAGGTGCTTTTGCCCTCTTCGAGGATCCTGATGATGAAGACTCCATTACTGAGATTTCAAATCTTCCTATGCTGTTCCACTGTGAAATTACCAAACTACCAATCAATAACCTTTCTATGTCTTTGAACTCTTAATACGCAGCTCAAACCATTAAAAGTTGAGTGTTGAGCTCCCTAATTTCTCTGATCAGCTAAGTTCCAAAAGCAGTCTTCTGCAGTTAAAGCACATAGACTTTGTTCTACTTCTCTGGATCAAGGGTTCTCCACACACGCACCTAGTTCATCACCATAAAGCACATAAAATTATTTATTTGACTCTACACAAATAGCTTCTTCACTTCAAGTGCTGATGAAATAAACAAGAAAAATCAGATTGCATTATCTTTTGAGTCAAATAATAAAAGTACAATCGAGATAAATGAAGGCTTCAGGCAGGCATGGAGATCAAAACTCAGTTTTGGTATGAAATTCCTAGTTTTTGTAACTTGCCAAGAAACGGTTTACCGAAAAGAAGGTGTTCAGAAATACATTTCTCGTCGTGCACTTAACTGCTGAAGTGAACTTAGCATGCTATTCAAAGGTACATCCCAGAAATATTTGACATTATCACCAAAGCTGTCATCCCACAAGTAAAGATACATGTACTTGTGCAGACTTGGATGGTTGACCGGTCATGTTGCAAACTATGCGAAATTTAAGTTCGTAAGAGCTTCTGGCGTTAGGGCATGATACATACTAGTGTATGTTGTGTGTGTGAATAATTTAAGAGAGTATCGTCCTTCAAGTAGAAACTAGAGTACTAGCAAGACAAGAGAACTGATGTTGACAAACTCATCCAAGATTATTTATGTTTTTTTCACCCTCACGAGATTAAGCATAAGCAAGCCCAGAGCAAAAGGTTGGGTCACTGAATAGAATGGTAAGGCTCCACCTTCCTTCCCCACATCATATTCTCAACTCCACCCCCCACTCCCCGGTTCCCAACCCTCCCAGGAAAAGAGAGAGCAAAGATATGTCCCCAATTACTGAGAACTATTGCCAAAGTAAAGGGAGAATATCTTACAAGCTTCCTATGCAACCTGCAAGTTGCAACATTATTGCCCCACATATTCCAGTTAGGAAGAAAAAAGCAACACTAATGCGAAATTTTCCAATTAATTTGTCCTTCCATTGGAGGAATTATTTCACTTACAAACAGCGGAAAACCAAGAAAAAACCCAATTCACAAATCTTTGAACTGAGTAATGTCTAGTTATTACTCATACGAATATGCATTAGAAATCCTAAATACAGTAAAATTAAGTTCTTCTCAACTTAAAGAAGCTGTATACAACGTAAATTACCTCGGAGTTGGCCAAAAACTCAGGTTCGGCTAAGTGGAAGCACAAGCAGTCAATTGCAGAGAAGACCTCCAAGAAGAAAATGGAAGAAGGAACTTACTTTCTAAAACAATATACAAAATAAGTGAAGAAAGTTGAGATATAATAGCAGACAAGAAGACTGACTTGATCTTCTCAGCCATTCATTCTCTGACAACGACTCCATTATAGACCAGTAAAGTGGCAACTGACAAAAGATGGGGAGCAGAGGAAGGGTTCAAAAAGGCTATGTAGGGGGTGGTCTAGCCTGTAGGCGATGAATGAAGATATACATGACAGAGCAAAAGAGGTAGTAGTAGTAGTTAGGTAGTTATTGTGTATGTTGGGAGCAGAGCAGGGGTGCCCTCAAAATTATTTGTAGATATATATATATGACCCCAAAAATGAGAGTCCTTATTCCCAGCAAAATATCTTAAAGATGGAAAAACCCGATGTTTGTACCATCTGCTTCAATAATTGGGCATATGCTTTGACGCGAAAACTTAACGCTCCAAGAGAGGGACGACGGAAAGGAAATTGTTAAAGTACTGTCATAATCGAGTGAATTTTTGAAATATTGTGTATTCTCTCTCGTAACGTGCTCTTTAACACCCTTCGAAACGAGTACGTTAATATATGACTGTCTCACGTATTCTACAGCATAAAAGGGGTATTAACAATTCATCTCACAAATGAAGTTATAAGCTCAAAAAACATACGCTATGTGATGTGGGGGATGCTGAAGTGTAATGTTTATCTTTAGAGTTAACTTGTAATCCTTACAACAGCCTATTCAATTTATTTATTTCATTAAAAATTTGATTACAAATACGTAGAAAATTAGTGTATGTAATCTTTTATTTTGTAATAATCAGAATCATAACTTATACGTGGCCAATATGATCTTGAGATTTTAAAAGTTATTTCTCCTGCTCCTTGAATTTTAGTGTATGTAATCTTTAAAGAAGAAAGCAAGACCCCAAAAGGAGTGGCAAGGAAAGGGACAGGGTGTTTATAGGCTATAGCTTTCAACTTTTGCTGTGTGAGAGAGAGAGCAAGTACAAAGTGAAGAAGGGAAGGTGTTGAGTACTTATGTTTCACATAAAATGATGTCTCCCACCCTCTTAAAGAGATTATCCATTTCTTCTTTGGCTCCCATGCGGTCCCTCCCTCTCCTTGGAAGTATTACAAAAATCATTTGAATTCATTTCTTCGATTGTTTGCCATAAAAAGAAATCAAACATGAAGTAAGAAGGCTTCCCGAAGAAGCCAAAAAAGGGTAGAAGTATACCCCCAAAGTCTAGTAGATGCAGTTTTACTTAAACAGACAGCCCCTTGATCAAATTTTAGGTCTTGTATGATGCCAAGTCTCCGATGCATTGGAAGAAGCATACCTTGAAAATGGTGTTCGATTGCTGATTCAAAACTGTTGAAACGGATCAGAACTACGTGGATCAACCCATTACCCATTAAAGTAGACTTGTCATGACTGATGACACACCCTTCTTACTCAAAGTAGACTCGTCAGAACAAATATCCAGTGAAGGCTTGTAGTCAATTTGTTCTTCTTTTGAAGTCTATTCATTTTGTGTGGACGATCTTTTTTTTTTCTTTTTGTCAACCCAGAAAAATATCAGCTTTCTTAAAAGATCAAATAAAAATCAGCGTACTAACAAGGTACCGTTTGAAAACTGATTAGTTTTCAAAAAAAATTTTAATTGATAAAAAAATATTTTGGGACACAGTTTTCGCTTTTTCTTTTTTTCAGTTTTAAAATAGGATTGTTTTTTAGAATTCTTATTTTGGAGTTTTGGGTTTTGAATTTTCAATTTTGATTTTTGTTTGGAGATAACCCCCATCCCCCACTGCCACCGGCCACGGCCGCCCGCCGGCCACTGCCACATCCCACCATTGCCACGGTAACCACCACCAAAGAAAAAATTCAAAATAAAAACTGAATAATCAAACACTCATTTGTTTTTGTTAAAAATAAAAACTAAACTGGTTTTAATTTTTTTTTTTAAAATAAAAAATTAAAATTGTAAGTGATTTCAAACAAACCCTAAATCTTCAAAGATAACAAACAATCAGACTTCTCAATTGTGAAAGGTAATCACATCGTGTCAATTTATTTACTATATCAAGGTGAAGCTCTTTTATATTCAAACTAAGTGAACAAATTTTGTCATAACTCTCTGACTATAAAAGAAGTAGGCAAAAGCACGTTGAAAAACCACGAAGGAGGACACGTAGTTAACTTCCAAAAGAGATCAATAAAAATCATTCTTCAAATGAGAAAAACTTTTTAGAAAGAGACACGTGCACATACACAAATATCCATGACAGCGAAACTGACAACTCTCTCTTTCAAAAGAACTTAAATCATATATTAAGGGGACAGAAATCACAAATGTAATTTAAAATGTGAAACCGCACCGAGGAGTTTCTAGAGAGAGAGAGAGAGGGAGGAGGGGGATCTTTTGCCCGCTTGACTTGAACTTTGAAGGGTGGAAATTGGGCTTTGAAACCACTTTGGCTAGCTATTGCTAGCTAGCCTTTTAAATGAAAAGCAAAAATGCTAGTAGCTGCAGTAGATTGTGGGTTCCTTTTAGACCATTGGAGAATGGTTTCAAACACGACTTTTTTTTTTTTTTTTGTTGATAAATCACAAAATTGTGTAGATAAAAAAAAACTTTTATAGAGATAGTCGTTACGGCAAAATAAAGCAAAATAAGGACTCTAGCCGTCATAAGGTACCAACAAAGTAAAGATAAAAGAAATACAAGTGACACCAAATTAAAACCAGTTCTTGCACAGATTAGGAATCACAAAAGATGAAGTAGAGAGAGAGACCTCGTTGCAGCAAAATCTCATGCACACAGTCCTGATGTATGGAGATACGGGCATGACACGCAAAAGCTGCTAAAGATATGGCCTCTGATAAATGCAAGTATATAATCCTATCAATGCTGCAATAATGAAGATCAGTTATAATAATAACAGGTATCATAGAGAATCGGTGCCACCTGAACTGGCATGTTTTCCCGATCATCTTGGAGGACGGACAAATATTGTTTGAACAACACTCGAGAACGAAAGTGGAATAAATAGCAACCAACAGAAAGGAGGACAAAGAGAAATGAAGAGTGACAATAATCCCAAACCATAGACTGATGATGGGCAAGCCTAGAAAGGAGTTCTGGACCCTCATGGCGCAACAGTTGATGACTACGTGTGAGATCGAATCCTTTCATCCTTTGTCTATTATCGTGAGAGATTGTCGCTTTTTGCTCGTAGCGACTAAGTCTAGAATAATACATGTTTTTAGAGAGGGCAACCAATGCGCTGATATACTAGTCAATCTAGGAATTAAACATGATGGGGCTTTTGTTTATCTCAATCAATCCCCTGTGAAACTTAGACCACTGCTTCTATCAGATGTAATTGGGATGAAATACCCTCGTAGATAAGTAGTTGTATTTCTGCTCCGTTGAATCAAAAAAAAAAATAGACCGATGATGGGGCCTATTACCATCTACCTATGAATTTTAAAGTCAAAGCGGCCGAGTATGCCTTGGATGCAACTACCATAAAAGTTAGCTGCTGACAACAAAACTACACAAAGACAGGTGCCTCGTTTATCTTGGTGCAAGGTGTATGTTCTTCCGAAAGAGTGGACCACCGTTTCCGCAGTGTGCAGCCCCGCCCCAATATCTCAGCCGACTCCATCCCTCATTTTGTAGTCATTTTCTCACGGAACCTTTGTATATATATTGTAGTTCTGGAGAAGAATCAGAAGACATTCTTTACTAGCTATATATTATATTATAAATAAATAATAGAATAAGGGTATCTTTGATAGGTTTGATGACGCTTAACGTTGTATAACTCAAAAAATTAATTCTTACTAAAAATAAACTAAGATTTTAAGTCAGGGTGAAATTACTTAATAATTATCACTTAATTGTAAGTGAAATGATAAAAAATTATTTAACACGACTTTATATAAAAAAGAATAATTAGCACCGTGATGCTACTTCAATTAATTTGCTAATAACATCGCCTCCACCACACTATAACTACCACTTCAGCCACACCACAACCATCCGCTACCTCACCACACCATCACCGCTGTCACCACTTCCATGTCCGCCAAAACAATCTAAGTATTCACTACACTAGAACCACCACCACCACTAACACCTTTCCACTGCTGCCTCCACTAACATCACTTTATTACTCCATCTCCATTGACGCGACTATCATCGCTACCACCAATACGATTTTGGCCACACAAAAAAAAGTTCTAAAGTACATAAATAATTTTGGTAAAATGGAATAACTTTCACACATTTACTTTTGGTTTACTAAACAAGTTAGCTTATTTTTTAGTAAAAATTCAATGCTTAATTATTTTTTTCAACACTTAAATTTAAGTTTTATCAAACAATCCCAAATGTATCTTGTAGGTGGCTATAATCACGAAGAAATCGAGTCACTCCCATATTTTTTCAAAAAAAATCAGAAAATAAGGTCGATAACTATGTCATTTGAGAATCACGAACATGGTTGATGAAACATGATATAACCCATGAACAAGTGTCTTGTCTCGTATATACAAATAATCCTGAGCATACGTAAAAACTCTCTCTAAATGATAAAATGAAAAACATACAGTATATGACTTAAATCTTAATTTGCATGTAAAAAAATTTGATCAATTTACGTGGGGCAGAATGAATATATATTAACGATAAATGAATATAAGAAAGTATATGTTTAGCTCCATCGACGAAGTTAAGCTTCGATGCTAATGTATATTCTAATCATAAATGAATATAAAAAAGGTATCTGTTTAGCTTCATTAATGATGTTAAGCTTCAATGCTTAGCATTATATATGGTAAAGTCTTTGGCAACTTACAAGGTTGTGTAAAGAACATTTTTACTGCTTTGGTCAAGAACACTTTCACAAAGGGTAGTATACCAACGCATAAAATAAGGAGTTGCGTATATAAAAAGAAAGAGACTTTCTTGAAAAAGAAAAAGTAGGGGTTAGCCTCCCCACTTTCCATGGCGTAGGGGGTCCATAGAGCCTGCTAAAAGTGGTAACCCATTAATTACTTCAAAGTTCCCAACTCCGTCAGGAAAATGCTTTCGCCACTTTCCATGGACCGTGGAGGCAAGAGCTCTCTCTCTGGGTCCCGACAAAAAATTGCACATTTTGCCTCCTCTTTCCTTTTCAAAACTTGAGCTGCACTTGACAACAAGGCAAAAGTTGTATTCATGACCAAGTCTTGAAAGAGAAATCTCACGTCCGCAGTGTTTGACAGAATATTTTTTGATTTTTATAATTTTATTTAATATTTAGAAAAACTTCCGTTATTTTTCTTTCAGTTTTAAAAAAAATAATTTAAAGAGAAGTTTTAAAAACTCCATGTTGAAGTTTTGAATTTTTAAGAGATCCCGACCTTCAAACTTTGTTAGCTGAAAAGGCAAAAGTTGTATTCATGACCAAGTCTTGAAAGAGAAATCTCACGTCCGCAGTGTTTGACAGAATATTTTTTTTTTATTTTTTTATAAATTAGAAAAAAAATGCCAACTTCCGTTATTTTTCTTTCAGTTTTAAAAACTAATTTTTAAAGCAGAACTGTGTTTTAAAAACTCCATGTTGAAGTTTTGAATTTTTATTTTGAGATCCAACCTTCAAACTTTGTTAAAAACAAAAAAAATGAACTCAACATTTTAACAAAGGAGTAGGAACCGTATTCTATCTATTTCTAACTCTCAGGGTATAACTTTCTCGGATCCTGAATCCATCAAAAAATGTTTCCAAGACCATTTTGAAAGCCTGCTGCAAGAAGGCCCATCCTTGAATATGCGAGACCAGAATTATAGTGATATCTCAGCTATTGATGTTACAATTTCTCCGGATCAATTCAACAGTTTAAGTGAACCGTTTTTTGCGTCGGAAGTGCGGCAAGCTCTCTTGAGTCTTCCTCCGATAAAAGCACCTGGACATGATAGTTTTCCGGCTCTTTTTTATTAAAACACTTGGGGAATTGTTGGCAAAGAAATTACCCAAGCTGCACTCTATTTTCTGTGCTCGGGTGTTATGCTTAGAAAAGCAAATAATACGTTTATAGCCCTCATACCCAAAGTTGACAGCCCTAGAACTCTTGGAGATTTTCGACCGATAAGTCTTTGTAACACAATTTAAAAGATTATAGCTCGGATCTTGGTCAACCGCCTTAATCCTGTTATGAAATCCTTAATCTCTCGGTACCAAAATGCCTTTGTACCTGGCAATAGGATTTCTGACAATATTCTCATTGCTCAAGAGCTTACTAATCATATCAGAACAAAAAAGAAGGGTAAAGTGGCTCTGTGTTCTTTGAAAATAGATATGAATAAGGCTTATGATAAGATTCATTGGGATTTCTTAAGAGCAGTATTAATCAGATTTGGGTTTCCAGCACAGTTCATTTATCTGATTATGGAGTGCGTCTGAACAGTATCATATTTTATTCTGGTTAATGGTGAACAAACTCAGAGATTTCAACCCACGTGCGGGTTAAGACAAGGTGATCCACTCTCTCCATATCTTTTTATCCTTTGTGCGGAAGTTCTCTTGACAAATCTCCTACGAGCACAGGAAATGGGGGGGCTTGAAGGTATTCAACAGGGAAATCACAGTCCTTCAGTAAATCATCTCTTTTTTGCTGATGATTCGATTATGTTTTTCCAGGTCACTCCTCTCAGTTGTGAACTCCTAAAGATTCTTTTGGATACCTACTGTGAGCAATCAGGACAGAAGATTAGCTTGGATAAGTCAGCCTTCTCTTTCAGTCCTAATACTTCAACTTGTTTGAAAGAATATGCAATGACCATTCTTGGAATTCCTGACAGCGAGAAATTTGGAAATTACTTGGGTACTAGCTTGGATGTGGTGACACATAGAAAGGAATACTTTAGAGATCTGGTCTCGAAAGTTCAACAAAAGTGTGTAGGATGGAAATGCTTCTTGCTGAACAAGGCAGGAAGGAAAACTCTTATCAATTATTTTCGTCTCTCTTAATCTATCATATGCAGGTGTTCAAGTTTCCTTTGTATGTGTGCAGAAAGCTGGACAAAATTTTCAATAATTTCTTCTGGGCCGGAGCAAACAGGGATAATGCCTTACATTTAGTAAATTGGTTTTCATTATGCGAACCGAAATCTAATTAAGGCCTTGGGTTTAAAAAATCAGAAATTTTCAATTATGCGCTATTAGCAAAAACCAGTTGGTCCTTTCTACAATCGCCTGGGTCTCTCATAAGTCAAAATTTTCAAGATAAATATTGTTCTAGGAAAAAATTCCTTGAATGTAAACCAGTTCGGAATAGCTCTTGGGCTTGGAGAGGATTTCTGCATGGAAGGGACTGTTTACTCCCAGATATTCGGTGGCAAGTAGGAAATGGTCAGAGTATACGAATATGGGAAGATTTCTGGATCAAAGATATAGAACCCTCGGTACTTCGTGAGGTAAGTTTAAGGGAATCATATATTCGGACTGTAGCAGAACTGATTCAGGATAAAGAGTGGAACATACAGAATATGAGAAATGTGTTCCCTGAAAGTATATGTGCAAGCATTCGAAGCATTCATATCTCTGAAGGCAATTTCCCGGATAAGATTATTTGGAATAGGACATCGTCAGGTTTCTATACAGTTAAATCAGGATATCAAGCATTGTATGACAGAGCTTCTAAAAAATTAGAAGAATATCGGCCAGATTTTAATCCAGGTAACACTGTTCCATTGAAAACATGGGATCGACTGTGGAAACTTAGATTGGCACACAAAGTGCAACTATTTTTATGGCAGATACTTCTTAAAAGACTACCAACTCTGGATAAGCTCTCAAAATTCGGGATCAGCAATAGCAACAACTGCAATTTATGCAACATGTAGACGGAATCCATTGACCATATATTTTACAAGTGCCCGGGAGTGCGTGCTGTGTGGTTTGGGCTAGAAATTCAACATTGTATACAGTCATTTCTACCGAGTTTTATGGAATGGCTCATTGCATGGATCAATAAAGGCAATGCTCCTGTCAACGCTCGATCCAAACAAGTGACGACCATTTTTATTGCACTATGGCAGATTTGGCTACATCGAAATGCGATTACTTTCAAAGGAGAAATATTTGATCCAATGAATATTATCAGGAAGGTCCAAGCACAAGTTCTATATACTTGGAAGTCATTTCAATCAGAATTAACAAGACAAATGGATTGGAGG
This sequence comes from Escallonia rubra, assembly GCA_033065855.1. Classification (NCBI taxonomy): domain Eukaryota; kingdom Viridiplantae; phylum Streptophyta; class Magnoliopsida; order Escalloniales; family Escalloniaceae; genus Escallonia; species Escallonia rubra. Next base: position 19,011 of record JAVXUO010000300.1, read on the forward strand.
AAAAAAATGAAGTTCCTGATCATACCATATCGATACCAAGCTGCGTTCAACTTTCAGGATAAAATGTGCTCGTGCATACAACCTAGAAGATGTTTCTTGTATACAGGTTCTTGTTTCCAACAACATAGGCATAGATTAGGTCTTGGGATCTATATCTCGATGCCTTTGGGACAAAGATGGGGATCATGTGCATATACTTGTTATTCTCAAGATCCATTCATATCACAAGCTCTCGCTATCTTAAAAACTCTTCAGTGGGCAAAAGAACATCATTTGATTCACATTGTTTTATATACTAATTCTAAACGTTTACTTGCTCAGATATCGGGCCAGGAGGAGATTAACGTTGTTGCTACCCCTGTTATGTATGATATATGCAAGATCAGCGCCAATTTTCATCACTGTCGGATATTATTAGGAAGCAAACGGCTACTTAAAGAAGTTGTAGGACTTGCCACTTTTGCATGCAAAACTATATCGAAAATCTCTATGACATAGGATCATGGTTTAGATGCTTTTCGATCTTTTATTGTATAATGGACAAAGTTTAGCTTCCTGTATTTTATATTTGCTTGTCTATAATATAATGTTATAAACTCTTGTATGGCCAAGATGGTTGTTATATATTACTATTCTCTTCTTAACAAAAAAAACATTTTTAACAAAACCCCCATCACACACAAAGCACCACCAAACCTACCGCCATCACCATGACTCACCACCACTGCCATTTTCACCATCACCACACAACACTGCCGACCACTGCCCTTGACAACCATAACCACTACCAACGTCCCACCACTGTGTTCAACACCACGACCCAGCACCGCCGACCGCTTACACCCACGACCACCATCGAGACCAGCTTCGCCACTTCACCACCGTCGCTACTCACGTTCTTACCCCGCCGCCGCCGCCGCCACCGCACTGTCGAAGATTTGCTCCACCCGACAATCATTGTTACAGATTTGTGACGAACAACCGTCGTCACTCAAATTAGACATTGCAGTCACCGTAGTCACTTCCACCATGCCCGCAAACTTCACCAATTACACCCAATCACACCATCGTCGTTGCAGATCTGTGATTTGATTGGGGGGTGACTGGCGGTGGATGTAGCTAGAGGGTTTTATTGGAGAAGAAGAGAACATTTAAAAATAAAAATAAAAGAATGACGAAAGAAAACTCAAAACAAAAACTGCTTTACCAACACATTCACCTATTTTTTTTCTCAAAAAAAAAAAAATTTTCACAACTAATTTTTTGATTTTTATTTTTTCAAAAACCACAACTTTGTCAAACAAACCCGAATCATATCTTTATTTTTCATTTTCAGTCTGTTTTTATTTTTATATTCAATTGTACTATATAATTATCTAAGGTTATCATTTTTTAACTACTTTTTTCTGACAATAGGTGAAAGGCTGCTAAAGATTCACATTTTCGTATTATTTGAAATGAAATTTTCTCAAAACAAAAGCAAAAAATGATAAACATGCACAATAAAGAGAATTTTTTTGCATCAACATTATAAAAACTCAAAATAAAAATAGTATACAAGCGGAACCTTAACTTGTTCCGGGACTCCAAACATGGATGAATGTTACGTACAATATGCAGGAATGCACAAATGTTTCGCTTTATCCACGATCCACAAATTTCTGAAGAAACCAGAATTAGGCCTAGTGAGATCCCGATCAAACATCTGGGTTCTTTCTTGTTCTATTCTTCAACAACGACCATTAGAACGTTGTGCAGAGATGGGTGATAAGTCGAAACTAAACAAGGATGATAATTCTTTGGTAAACATCAAGAATGGTGCCCTTATAGCATGTAATCTTTCTTTTTTTTCTAGGTTCTTCCTCGTTCCGTAAGCACTAAAGTCATGACCAGATAACAACTGATCTTAAAGTTTCTCTTCATGAACCACAACTGCATGTAACTTAAAAGAGTGATTAGAACCCATCAAGTATGACATTTACATTGGTACAAGCTTAGGCATTGGAACCTATTAATTAGGAAATTCAAGGGTAATACCCTTCACAGTTCTAATACTACACACCCAAAGGGCATCCTGTCAGTTAGTTTCCTACCATTACGACATTGGGAGACCGCAGCTTCCTATTAATCAGAACCAGAAAATCAGGCATTTCTGAAGCCACTAGCCAGAATGTTCCTCAAAAAGAAGTTTCTTATCTCACCGAACAATAGATATGTGCCTAGAAAACCAATGCAAAAACTTAAAAGGACCAACCTTAACAGCACCAAATTCTCGCAAATGATCACATGCTCCAGATGCTCTCGCCTGGAAGGAAGAAAGAGAAACTACTTGCAACTAATTCCCCTAACCAATAAGCACCTACTTCTGCTAACCTAGTTGCAGCTTGTTCTTGACCGGTGCATAAAATTTCTGTCCTAACAATCTGTACAATCACTGAGTCATATCACAAATACATATTGGATGAGTTGAGCTCATTAGTAATTTATCTGCAATTCCTTTTGCAGGTCCGCCAGCTTTCAGTTACTTATTTACTCCTTCATTTGCTCACTAGAATAAGCCACCATTTGCCCATTAAAACAAGCGGTCATCCTTCGAGGCAACTGGCAATCTATCAAGGAACCAGCAAACCACAGCCTTATAAAGCTACAGCATATGGACATCCCTAAAAGCAGGTCACACACAAAACCAAACAACTATAAGAGATCCAAACCTGGGTTACACGGGTATCCACTAGCTACAACTAACAAGCAAAATGGTAGACAAATGCACCGTTCAGACAGATATAAATATGTATCTCTTTCACTCGTTTCACTCGCACAAACACAGATATTGCATTACAAATGGCTAGTGTTAAAACAACTCACGCTAGGTTTTGACAGCAACAGTATGCTCCTTGTGATGCCAAAGATATAACAGCACTTTGCACACTATGAGGCGGATTTTTTCTGCAAAGGACATTCGAGAGACTTGTTAAGGCATGAGGGTAAACTACCAACATGCAGCAGCGTTTTAGGCAAAAAATCGGTCCATCCAGCATACGACATCTCACTTGACAAAACTAAAGAACTAGAGGCATGCCTCGTTCTGGCACAAGCTTTTCAAGAGCAAAGTTCATAACCAAAAAAGCCTGATAAAGCATGAAGCCCAGGCGCAAATTATAGCAACGGGGCTAGCAGTCGATATCTAACTAATGCTCTCCTTAGGTTTTCTGGAGGAATGAGGAAGTGTAAGTTCTAAAGTTTAGTCCCAACAAAACATTACCAGCATCTGGCGTATTCTTATGCACTAGTCTAAAGCATTTAAAGGTCAAAACGTCTAATGCACAATATCCTGACCTATGTTACGTTTTTATTTTATCATTGAGACTTCATCTATGAGGTGGTGAAGGGACGCAACCCAATTACATTGTCCCGGTACAATATAAGTATACAACGGCCCAGACAAAAAAGTTCACACGAGATCATCCACCCCAAAAACAGGAACGGCAAGTACAACAAGGACCCGTCTCAGACACCTTACAGGCAGGGACTAGGGAAGGGCATGTGACATGTTTGGCATATTTCATCAATAACGCAAGAATTTCAGAATAGTTCTTGTATCATACACAAATATCCTTTACAAGGATTTCATGAACAGCAGAACAATTTCTAATACTCCAGCGCAACATTTTACCCTACTTATTGGAAATTACCTCGATGAACCTCCATACATAGATATGTACCCACCCCCAGCACTATATATAACTGCAGGTAATGAAACATACGACAAGTGGACCAGCCACTACATATGTAATTAACAAGGTTTTATACAGCAAATTTACCTTTGATTCCATTATTTTTTGGCTCTCACTGAAGTATTGGTTTGGATGATTAATTCCAGCATCACAAGATGAGGCATGAACAGCTTCAAATGTCAAGGTGCAAGCCAACTGCAAATATGTGATTGACAGAAAAATGTGTCACACGCAACAGAGCTATATTAAGGCACACTGAAGCTATTTCAAGAACAATATTGAAAACTACTTTATGACCTGATAATGTCTATTTCGCACTTTATCGATCACATCCTCCAATGCACGATTACTTACTCCCATTTTACCAAGGGCAGCTCTCAAATTCTCTTCACTGTAAAAAAAAAAAGCAATCCAAAATGGATCAATAAACTTGGGGAAAAGACATTGTGTTTACTGTACAGATTCCAAGTCATGAAACAACCAGGTCTCATTACAATGAAGTACATCGCTGATCCATCATTACTAAGATTCCATATCAAATGTGGGATAATTTGTCATTGGCCTTAAATTACCCTGCCAAAGATCTCACTAGTACCTACTTGGCTAGCCCTTGTGAGGGAAGCATTGCCCTGTGGTGGGGCATGGACCAGGGTCGTTACAATTGTAAGTTTTCGAGTCGAGCATAATTTAAAGTTCAAATATTAGTTTTCGACAAAGATGATGATAATGATGAGCCGAAAAATGGTACTTGGGGCTATTCATTTCGGTGTATGCTCAGCCCTGCCCAAATGGGACGGACTGGTCGAGGGCCAAACGAGGTTGGGCCAACTAGGGGTATGAGGAGATTGAATTGGGGCCAGGAGTCATGAAGAAATTTTTGCAAAACCATCCTTTAACAATAGTTCATGCGTTATTGACTATATCACAGCTGCAAGCAATATTACAGAGATAAATATTAAATAACCAGAAATGAATCTTTTGACTCCACAGAAGGATATCTTTTGAAGAAAACGTGGAACACTGGCCAATGATTTCTTGAACGGCTCAACTGATCTTCATATGCCAGCCATGAGTGATGTTTCTCTCTTCCTAAACATGCATAGTAGTTTCCCCACTAGCAAATATACCACTACAGAAAGTTTGTGCACATGGTGTTACTTATGGGAACAAGGTTGACAGGAGGGGCTTGGTTAAGCCAAGAGTAATATGAGGATGGGCATGGCAGGACCGAACGGGGCTGGCAGGGCAGCTCTACTCCTTGGATAGAATGTATTTAATAGCTTGAACATAGAACTTCATCAGAAAGACGCATTCGTTAGTGAAAAATGTTGACCTGAAATGACGATAAGGACAGCCGTGATGATCTCCAACACCTGGAGTTGATGAGATGACTTTTTGACAAGAGTAAGGTGTATAATCCTGAAAAATTAAGGAAAAAAGAGTTTTAGATGCGGCCAAGAAGCAGCCAACATCCTATTCAAAACGCAAAAGGAAGCAAATGCTTTCCAATTTGCATTATTCAGTATCAAAAGCATATCATCAAACACACCACGGTAATGCCTTACCGTTCTCTTCCCTTCTTTTCCATAGTTGTGGCGTATGCCATATGCATATTCTTTGTCGAATCTCTCAGCGCCAACCTACACGATTAAAAGAAGCACTTTGTTTTAAATGAAGAAGTATGTGATCCTGTAGTGTTCACTATGGCAGCATCCAAAAGTCTATCCTAGAGCCGATATACATTTTTCTCCAGGATATCAAAGTGCACATTCAGTTATTTTTGTTTACAAAGAACACGTGTCAGCAAGTGATTTATCTTGCAAATTTAATTAGTCAGAACACGTATAAATGTTGCAGTTGCTAATCACGCAATAACTGAATTATGTGCACTGTAGCATCCTCTAGTTCCATTGACATAACTAAGATATCCGTCAATTCTATTGGACATAGAATAAGGTTCGAAATATCATTTTAGTCAGTAGACAAATTCCGTTATTCACCACACTCACCTTTCGAGAGAACTCTGCTTTCCAGAATGCAAGGGCATCATCCAACTTCAACCCAACACCCTAAAATAGAATGAAAAGCTTCAAAATACCATAAGAAATGGAAAAAATAGATAAACATATAAATTTCAGCGATACACGCAGACCAAGTACTGCTAACTCTACAGTACCATCTATATACACCTTTACACTTTAATGTGATTCTATGATGTATGGACTTGAAATTCAGGAAAAACAAAGCGTTTCTTGCATATTTGGAGCTTTGATTTAATTGATCAATCAACTAAGACAAGAATGCCAACTATAGACAACACATTTGAATTCTATAAGAACGGTTCGATATATGCAAGGACACAACTAGGAATCAGATAGAATTGGAACAGAAAAGTAGGACTGTACAGCTACAGCCTGAGTTGTAAATGAAGACGAAAGTACTAGTCACAAGGGTTTTTCACTTTTTCTGCACGAGACGTTTCTAAATATGAATTCCCAATATCACCCCCCCACAAACAAAAAAAAAAATTGGTTCTTTACCTTAAGAAATAAACCCAGCTGCATCCTCCCTCCGTGCTTTAAATGATGGTCCTCTCTTAGCTGTACAAAATTTGTGAGGACAACACAATAAACGAAAAAGATGAGCGCCCCACCAAATTTAACCATAGCAAATACAGGAAAATTAACTGAAAACATGAAGGAGACTGATTCCTAGGACCAAACTGCTTACCTTTTCAAAAAGGTGACGCATACACAGAGGAAATGAAGTTTTTGCAACTTGATTAATGTCTTTAAGTGATATTTCAGCATATTCTTTTGGCTGCAAAAGCATTATACCAAGTTAGTCAATACTAATTGAACTCCACCACAATGGCTAACAGTGAATCAGGGAACTGTAGCAAAGTACCTGGGAATAGTCAGGGCCAAGATAACTTGTAGATAGGGCTTCGACAATCTAAGCAACACCAAAGAAAATTCAGACACCATGCTGAAGAAAATAGAGACCATCAAGGACATTCATATCAGTTCATTACTCACAGGAGTCAACCGATCCTTCTCCTGTTCTCTGATGATAGATGTCCATTTTCTGAAAGCATAATGAGAGAATTTACACCAATAGAACAAATTGTGTAAAGGCATATCAATCTAGAATAATATCTGAAAGATCATTAAGACAGCATGAAGCGAATATCTAAAAGACCGTGAAAACTGATCGGCGATCAACGCTAGCTAGTCTTGTCTTGTTCTAGTTCCCCGCTTTCAATCCCCAAATCTAGTTCTCATGAGCCTTTGAACAGTGGTACTTGACTTCCTCATGTACAATGTACAGAGTCACAATAGCAACAGCAAGAACAAGGATACTGGTGACGAGACGTTTATACTACAATGTTATTTTTCACACAAGATTCAAATGAAAATTATTTAAAGAAGCTCTACCGCATTTCTCTCCTAACCATTTCATGCTCAATGAACATGATGTACAACAAGTAACGAGAATTTTGCCTCTAAGATGTAACTTCTAGCTCAAAAAATATAAACCTGTGGTTCTTCTAATCATTTCAGTTATACTGTCATGCCCATATGTTATGTGCATACAACAAAAAGCGTAGACTTGCGGCTCTAGAAGACCCGGCCACGCTGTTGATCTCTTTGTTTACTAAAAAATGTCAATGTGGACATTTCTCATCTTTAAACAAAACTGAAATAACACCAATATATTTAGCTCCAACTAATTTCATAATAACCTGTTTGTGAGAACAAGTGCTTTTGACAGATGGCTGCGAAATTGTGTGACAACAAGAGAAACCACCTAAGAAAACAAGATACAATCAACAATTAGACCAATGAAGTCTAGTGATGTACTGCTAATGTGTATAGTTGAAACATAAAACATCAAAAGTCACCTGATTCATAGCAACATATGCATGCCCTTTTTGGATATATACTCTGCGGCTCGCCACAAGTTCTGGAACTTCTTCAAATGGCACCTACATTTATTAAAAGCATGCCAAGTCAAACTAGCTGAAGGAATAGAAGAATGTTAAGCTACAGTCCTTACTGTGCTGATTCTCCTCAAATCCCACGTAACTGCCAGAGTATGGGTTGTGGCCCACCGTTAAACTATCTACATTCTACTATACACCTGATTTTCTTGGTAAGCATTTCATAACTTTTATTTTATCTCACCCATTCCCAAAAGCAACAAATGAAGGGATTACAATCATCTGACTGCGTCGAGCTTGACCTAAAGACAACTCATGGGAGAGACCAAACAAGTAACCAGGGTATCACCATATAGGTGAGTCAGATACACACTCAAACACAAGCACGGGATGCATACAACATCATGACACCATTTAGGTGAGTCGTGTTTTGCTAAATCATTCGACAAATAATTCTTCTTAGAAAGGACCAAGATATGATGAACGGAAAAGAGTTCCTCATTACTATTCTGAGTCTGGAAATGATTTTTCCATTCCAAAAACCTCAGTGTAAGTTTTGAGTGGAGTACCCCATTTACGGAGTCTATTTACCTTTTAGTTTATTGGAAAGGAAGTGGTCATCCTCAGAGCATGTGTTAACTACGTAAATCAGTAGGTATTAGTGTGTCAGGTAACATGGACATATAACCTTAAATATGCTATGACTATATTGTGGACATACACACACATAGTATAGTGGATATAGATATTTCTGCATGCATGCATAATTCGGTTTCCAAGGTTTGTTGGTTAATAGAAAAGGTAATTTCTAATCATTGCACGTTAAAGATGTGCTAGCTATGAAGTGTTTAAGAAGACGATGCAGAATATCCCGTGTCCGAAACAAATACTGCTCCTTAACAACAGGTTTGCGCATCACTTTAGCAAATGACAAGTGGAACGTCAAGATAATTGTATCCTGGGGTAAAGCGTCAATAATAAGCTGAGGATGCATATGCCATGCCATCTATACATATTCCTATTTACTATAAAACCAAAAAAAAAATATTTGTGGATTGGAAATTTTTTTTTTTTTTGGCTGAGGGAGAAAGAGAGAGTCAAAAGCAAGTTAGCGAACCTTGTAGAATATTCTGTCAGCTGCAAAACCAGAGGAAAAAGAAAGAAGAAGATAAAGAAATCCAGATCAGAATGCTAAATTTCTTCACCTGGCAAATAATTTGCAAGAAATTCCACTAAGTGATCCATAATTACCACTAGGTGAAGATTGTCCAATGGAGCGTGCAACCTGGCTCAACTTATCCTTTAAACCCTGCATTCAAGAAAATGGTATATATAGCTTTATAAAAACTTTTAAGTTTATTAACTTTCCTAGATGTGATTAACACGCTGGCAGTTCAATATATGTGAAAGGCTGAGCCTTTGTAATATTGGTCAATTGAGTCAATGGGCGCATACCTACATCCCCTAACCTTCAAAACATTTGTTTTTGAACAATTTGTCAAAATAACTAAGCAATAGTGTGTAAATACCTCATATTCGGCATTGCTCACAGCTTTGTAAGGAAGGTCAAACTCTGCCATCAATGCTTTCTGGAACTCGAAAGCAAGCCAAATCAGCATCATGAGCAGAACACTTAACTAACATGGTGGTGACATTAGTCACATCATAAAGCATGCCTAATCATAAGGAACAAACAACAAAAACATACCTGGACATCAGAACTTTCAAGCCTAAAACGGTAGCGAAAGAGAGCAGTCTCAATAGAAAGAAACCACTTTCTTAGTTCCTCACTAATCAAGAAAAAAGCAAAAATTAGTTCGAAAATTGGACGGGGAACAACCAAAAACACCTACTCGGTCAGTTCCATAATGCTATTCCCATTTGGCATTTTGCGAATTTACAGAATAGAGTTTGACCGCATAAATATTCAATTTAACACAAAAAAAAAGGAAAGAAACCACAAGTTAGTACAAATTGGGGAGACAACCAAAAAATGTACTCCCTCTAAATATGCCCTATGTTTCATAATGTTGGTCTCCTTTCACTTTCTGCCAATTTGTCAAATAAGATTTGAACACTTGAACCTTCGAATGAACTCAAATAGTCATTAAAGTTCAATGTAAGTGTTGTTTCATAAGTCAAACCAGGAAAAAAGTGATGAGTAAGTCGATGTTTTCATCTTCATGTAGAAACTACGAGTTCTGAAAAAGTCAAAGCGGACAAAGATTACCAAAATGAGCAAAAAAGAAACAGCTTACGTTCGACAATAAACAAGGCGGAGGACGAAATGAGAAATAATGTCCTTGTTTACGACCTCAGACGTCAGTGGATGCCCAATGTGTGCCTTCCATAGATCCTTTACCTGGTCAACTAATTAAGTCAAACTAAAAACAATTCCAGACGAAAACTTAAAAATTCGTTCATAACGCCATAACTGAGACAAGGAATTACCAATTTCTCCATCTCATCCGGCTTTTTCCCTCGTGATAGCCCATCCGAAATTCCTTTCAGAACTGCACGCAAGACGAACAGTAAATGTAAAATCCGGATAGTTTTCTTTCGATTCCTGGGATAGTGTGTACTAGGAGCCAAACATTACCTCGGAGGCGATCGATGGCGAAAAGCTCGAAATCTTCGAGCCTGACTTCGAGAGCGGGAGCGGAGCGGTAGATAGGGAGGGTGGGAGCGACATCGACGTCGTGTGAGGCGGACGGCTTTCTCTGAGATCGGACGATTTCCATTTGTAGCACCGTTCGAGCTGGCTGAATCTGAAGAATGAAGACCTAATGGGAGTTCGAATGGCAGTCGGTGAAATTTGTAGGTGAGAGAAAAACTGGCGGGAAATGGTTGGCGGCACCTCTTCTTTAGGGCCGGGTTTGGTTTGCGGTTTTGGACCTTATGGCCTCAGGCCCTCAACACTGTCATTTCTTGGGGAAAATAAAAAGGGAGCATCCAGAATTTCAGGGCTTCTCGAGAATTTGGGCCAAGAAGGGCTTGTCATTGAAGGGTGAAAGAGGGCTGCAACTTGGTCCGGTTTACAATGGGCTTTAACCAACCCAACCCATGTATGAACAAAGTTTAACCAACCCAACCCAACTAACTGAAAACTGGGTTGGTCTGAGTTGGGTAAGTATTTAAATGACATTAAATTGGGTCAAGCCCATAAACCCAAACTAACCCATGGTAACCCAAATAAAAAAAACCATCGTGATTTACGATATGGTCTTCTTGAATGGTCTTCTCTTATACTTTGTTCATACATGTGGGCAACCAGGGGTTCCACATCGTCGGTTCCACACCAGGGGCAACAACATGTGGCTGGGTTCGCACTCGTCGTGCCCATCGTCTGCTGGTGACGAGGTTCTTGAAGGGCCCCGATGGCAGAGACTCGGTGGCGGTGGCGCTGGCATTGACCATGGACGATGGTGGCCTCTCCGCAAATCTAGCAGCAACAATGGCGGTGATGGTGACACCGAGGCTATGGCTGCGGCAACACCGAGGCTACGGCGGTGACGGAAACGCTGAGGCTACGTCGGCGACGGCAACGCCGAGGCTACGACTGCGGCGATGTTGGCCTTTACGCAGATCTAGCAACAACAGTGGCGGTGGCGGTGACGCCGTGGCTACGACGGCGACAGATGGAAAATTATGGACTGTGAACTGGGTCTTGCCCCAGTGAGAGAGAACCCAGTTCACAGTTGTTGTCCATGAGGAACCCACTTCACAGTTCACACACACATAGAGAGAGAGAAAGAGAGGGCGGCAGATGGACATGAGAAAGGTGAGAGAGAAAAGTGAAAATGGATGTGGGTCTTGCCCCAGTGAGAGAGAAAAGAGAAAAGTGAAGATTGAGGGATTTAATTTGTATTTTGTTAATTATACTCTTGATTTGTTTTTGTTTTGGGTGACTCTTCTGTAGTAGAAAAGAGAAAAGCGAAGATTGAGGGATTTAATTTGTATTTTGTTAATTATACTCTTGATTTGTTTTTGTTTTTGGTAACTCTTCTATAGTTGTAGTTGTTTTTCAATTAATATATATGATTGAATTTAGACTTTTTGTGTATTTTAAGTTTGAATTTTTTTAATGCTATTCAATTAGTTGTTATTGTTGATTTGATTTTTTAATTTTTTGTGGACATTTTTTGAATTCTCGTATTTTATCTTTTGACTAGATAAATGAAAATTTATATTTTCTAATAAGTCAAATGGGAGCCATGATAGCATATAAACGATGAGACACATCGGAAAAAATTACTTGTTCAGAAATGAAAGACAAAAGGTTAAACAAATTAATTTGATGTTAGTTGGGTTGGGTTGGGTTGAAACCCAAACCATAACATTTTTACTCGAGTTGGGTTGGGTTGGGTTTTTTTTACAAAAAACCCAATTTGGATTGGGTTGAAATGGGCTTTTAAAATGTCGGGTTTTCTTGGGTTGGGCTGAAAACCAACCCAACCCGTCCAAGTTGCACCCCTAGGTGAAACTGAAGAGGCCCTTTAAGTTTTAGTGGATGCTGGACCTGTAAGGTACAGGTCTGCGTTTTAAAGCCCAAGTTTAAGTATCAAAATAGCACACAGACACGCCATGTAAATTACAATTCTGACTATTTTAAAAAAATAAAAATTTATCAAAATAGCTCTGCCATCGGTACCGAGTGAAAAGACGAACACTGTAATTTTTAGCGATAATTTTTTACTGCTGCTCAAGTTGGTATAAAATAGTTATAATCTTTCCTAAAGTAAGGAAAAAATTTCGCTACTATCCCGATTATAGGAAGATACCTACAAGCTATAACCCGCCATATGGCATCAGTTAAGTGTCGTTAAATGCTTTTAATAGCTTTTATTAAGTGGCGCTAAAATACATTGTAAGGAATTGTTGCTAAAAACATTATCAAAAAAAGTCACTAAAAATGTTTAGTGACCATTAGTTGTGTCTATACAAGAAAATATAGTTGTCTTCTTACAGCCAAGGTCACAGTCAAAAATCTTCCGTATAGTGACAATTATTAATCGTCAAACTAAGAGGGTGTGTGAGATTGGTTCTAAAATGGTCAAACTTGATTAAATTCATATTAAATCAGGTTTTAAGTGTTTAGCAAAAAAAAAGTAAACTAATTAAATCTGTTCCAATGGCTTAAAACTAATTAAATCCAAAATTCTCATTTTCTTGGATTATCATTTAATCAGTTTTGGGTTTGGCAAAAAGAATTGCATAAATATCTTAACATATGCACATATATTAAATGCTCCCTTTCAATTTGAAAATACTATATCATAATTTTGCCACTTAAACTTACTTTAATCTCTTTATATCCAAATACATTCAACAATTTTTAATCTATTATATTTAAAATGGATGAAATCTAATTTTAAAAACTGGTTCAGATGTAATCAAAATTTACTTTTGAAAAGGCCACCAAGTCATTTTGACTTCCCGTTTTGAAACTCTACACATAGTCCTACCTTTTAGTATTTCAGAAGCAATTTTCTGAATTTAAACAAAAGAATCTAAAGCGGTGATTTTGACTATAATCAGCACGAGCAAGCCCCCCACCCCAAAACCCCAAGCCGAAAGAGCAAACAAAATTAAACTCGACTACTCGAGGACTGGCATTCCATTACTGTAATTTACATGCATGTGGCTACGCTACAACTCTCTGCAGTCCGTGTAGTCAAAATTTATCGGGTCTCCTCCACCTAAAGACAGCAAACAACGTACGGTAGCAGCAAAACACAATATCATGGTACAACACATAAATCAAAGGCTTAATTGCACTGTAGACCCTGAGGTTTTTAACGATTTGCAATCAGAACCCCAAACTTTAATGGGGGGGGGGGGGGTAGAGATTTGCCTTTGGGTTTTGGGTAATCAGCTCTGGGCAGGGGTTTTTGTTTGGGGTTGGGGGGGGGGGGGGGGTAGGGCTCTTTTCTAGGTTCGAGCATCCTACGTGTCTACTTTGGGTAGTTTGGTTAGATGTGGATGAGTTGTGGTCCCTCCGCCCTATATTGTGGCATTTTGGTTCGGATTTATTACGGGTTAGTCGAAGGATGGACATTGCGGTGTTGTAGATCCTGGGAGGTGTGATGGACTCTTAAACAGTGTGCTCACCTTTGTATCGTGCGGTTACCGATTGTCTGCGTTATTGCTACCACTTATAGTGTGTTTTTATTTATGTTCAGTTTTCACCTGTAAATTTGCATGTTACTTTAAGTTGTGTTAAAGTGTAGGATATGCTCTGCTTTAATTCAATTGTAATGTGTATAAATTTATTAGGTGTTTGTTAGTGTCGGCCTTCATGGTCATGTATACTGAGTCACGGAATGTCGTGACCGTAAGCTCTACAACAGAGCGACTGTGTATCTTTAAATTATCAATGCAATTCTCTTATTATCAAAAAAAAAAAAAAAACTTGACATCCAAGACCCCAACATTTGACACATGTTGCAATCTATAGAATTTATTAACGGGAGTCACATATTTCGTTATTTGTTGAGGGTAAAATCGTCTTCTTAGGTCATTTTTAATAATTTTTCAACAAAATTATAATCTTAATCAATCTGATGACTGAGATGTAAATACGTGTAAAGGAGACAAAAACTATGTGCTCATAGACGTGTGTATAGGGGCTTAGAGAGAGAGTGAGGACAGCCATGAAGTGGCTGCCATAGGTATATACATGTGATGGTGATGGTGTGGTACAACCAAGGGGCAGCAATGGAGATTTCAATGTGGTGCTTGATAGATGGCATGAAATGGGTCTTGAAACCTGGGAGGAAGCAGATTTTTATTATGTACTATATGTGGGTGTGTTGGAAAGAAAAACAAAAGAGAAAAAGATGTGCAAATGGCTGGGTGTTTAGTGCTGTGTATAATGAGAGAGAAAGAGTAGGCTGCGGATTTCGGTTAGAGAGAGAAGGCAGCCATGAAAACTACCAGGTGAGTGTACGAGTGTGCTTATGGCCTGTGTGTATGAGTGCCTGAAGATGGAGAGAAACCGTGGGTTTAGTGGTAGAGAAAGAGAGACCATGGGCTGTTGCAGTAGGGATAACAATTGGGTGTTTAGGTGCGTATATGTTTGTGAGTGCTGAGTGTGAGAAGAATGAAAGGAGGGAGAAGAGAAGCTACAGCCGTGAGGCAGTAGCTGTGTGAGTGTGTGCGCGCGCGCGTGCGTGGGTGTTTGTGTATATATAACCGTACAACATATTTGGCGCCAAAAGGGAACAGTGAAGGTAGGGTTTTCCCTCCATTGGAAAATACAAGAGAGAATGACCTAAATACCCCCGCAGTTATAATTTTACTAACGGAATATGTGACTCCCGTTAATAAATTCCACGAATTGCAACATATGTCAAACGTTGGGGTCTTGGATGTCAAGTTTTAAAGTTTGGGGTTCTGATTGCAAATCGTTAGAAACCTCAAGATCTACAGTGCAATTAAGCCTAAATCAAATGAACACAGAACGAAATCCGAATCCGGTTCTCTAATTGAGATGCATTGATCATAATGAAGGCAATCGTCTTGCTCAGAATAGGAAGAAGAACCTCTGCCAAAGAACATTTTGCCTCACTATCCATATGGACAAGAACTTCAAACAAAGTTTATACACAACCTAAGTAAACTATTTCACATAAAACCCCAAGGTCGTTGCTTCCAATCTCCATGCCGACAGACCATATTAAAATTGCAGTTCTAACCATAACCAAAAAAAACTATATCACATAAATATTTCATCTACAAAATTCGGTAACCATTCTCGTTTCAATTGATGCGACTAAGACTTCCTATATCCAAGGGACGAGCTTTGACAAGCCACAATGATCCCAAAAGGCCGTTTTCCCTCTGCGAAGTAAAATTATTATACTCTACTATGTTTTATACTAAGCTGACTGCCGCGGTCTACTTGAATGACTGTAACGCACTGCGGGTTCTTGTAAATAGACCAGGAAGCTTCCTCCCAAACAGACTAGAACTCGAATTCCCATTGCCTGTGTCTTCTGTTACAGGACCCCCGTTTGAAACCCTGGGACTGTTGAATGTCTCAACCACATCTGAAATCCTGTAAAGATCCTGAAACAGATTGGGCGCAAGTTAAATACCAGAGTAGATACACGAGCAGAAAAAATGATGTAAGGGAAGAAACTATAGTTGATAATAACCTTCAAGCCAGAAGTTGAGGCAGCAGTTTCAAGAGGTCGTTTATCCTGAAACTTAGAACCAGGGCAACGCAAGTCTGAGTCATTCTTCAACAGTAAGAAATATATATTTAAATTGCCCAACTGTATTTTGCTACACAAAAAAAATAAAAAAATAATCAGGATGTAACAGTGTCTCAATGCCTATTGTGGAAAGTTCATAAACCTTGAGTGATTCATTAGAAGCAGGGGGAGAAGATGGTAGTTCCACTATTGAGATGGGAGGCAAAGACCCCGTCTGCAAAGTAATTAGAAGGATAAGATAGAATACTACTAAATGTGCAAAGGTGAGATGGAATGATGCCCGTTTACTTCAAAAAACTAGATTACACAAAGTTATAGGTCAGGGATAAAAGGAAATTACCCTTGACGAAGGTGTCATTTGTGGCAGTTCAAGAGCTGGTCTCAAGAAACGTGACGGCGAGGCCTAAAGGGTATATAAGAATCAAAAGATGGTAATAGTAAAGACAAAAAGAGTAACGAAGACATGATCCAATTGCAGAAGCAGTTGAGCTTTGCTCATACCTCAATTTGCTCTGGAGCTCTGCTATTTTCCATGCTCATAACGGCCTTTAACAGCTTCTTCACCCCATCCGATGTCATATCCTGTGCAGATAGGAAACCATACCCCATTCATCAGAAGGGAAGCAAAATAAGCTCATAAAGAAGTTCTACTGCTTTTGATTTTTTTTCCCCTCAATTTTTTATCGTGTTATAACGAGTACCTGTTTCCCGTCAATTCTCTTAATTTTAGTTTCCTGATACAGCAGAAAGCCAGGAATTTATCAGTCTTTCAAGTTCACAATCTTACATCATAGGGTGAAAAACAAAAATATACTGAAGAAGGATCACCAGGTTTTGAACTGTTTGGTGGACTGCTCTAACATCAACACCGACCACTTTCATTTCTCCTTTTAGTTCAGAAACCTATATATGGTTTAAGAAAAGATAAGTTGACATGTAACCTCACTCAGAAGAAAACAAAAAACTACCCAACCATTGTTTGGTCCCACCTCCCCTCTTGTAGCAGCAGAAAGTTCAGCGCACTCGTCTATACTGCAGTCGACACGGTCGATCCTTGAAGATAAATGCTTTCTGGTGGCCTGCAGATAACAAATGTAAGCTCTCATGCTAAGATTTAATGTTACATTAACGCAGATGTTCAAACATATACACGACATTAGTGTCTCACACTAATTTTTAAGTATAAGAATTCACATGGCAATCTGCAGGAAGAAGAACGTAAAAGACTGAAAAACTTGCCGCAATTGATGTGTAAACTTTCTCAAGCTGTTTTGAAACTGTAGAGCACGCATCAGATAAACTACGCTTTGTTGCGAACATCATGTCAGGAAGTCTCCAGCCCTGAAAACATTAAAAGAACGTAAAAACTACCATGAGTATAAAGCTGAAAATATAGATGGAAAAGCAAATCTCTAAAAAAAGAAAAGAACATGTTAGTCTTCCATTTGGGAATGCATCCTCCTTTATTTTGGCTGATTCACAAAAGGATGACAATTGGGAATTCCTTTCCTAATTATAGTTTTTTTCTGAAATCTGTGAAAAAAATTATCAACAAATACCAAGTCCTACTATATCCAATCTTTTTTACTTTCTGTTAGTATCCATGTTTATTAGGAGTTAGGCTTTCTTCTTTCAGCACGTGGCAAAATGGGAACAATACAAATGACTCGACGAGAAACAAACTAAAACTCAAACTCTTTATACTATAAAGCACACTCCAAATCAAGCAAATTTTGGAGTAGATTCCTTTTAACAGACCAATGCCATTTGCTAAACAGCACATGAACTGCATCAATGATACCATACAAATAGGATTAGCTACTGAAATTCGGATGACTGAAATGCAACGGAAAGCACATCAAAGTGTTTGTCTCTTTAGCTACTGGCACAAGAAGACCTGTAAGCATACAAGACTAACCTTCCACCAAACATAGCCATATCCCACAACAATAACAACAATGACTACACCATATCTGCTACCACCTGCATATGGTCACAATATATTACAAACAAGATGGTGCTATAACAAAAAAAGCTCATAAACAAGGTTAGTGTGAAGGTACAAGACTTCAAAACAGGAGCACGAGAAAACAAGGAAACCAACACGCATATTGTGGTCTGGAACGATTAAAAATAACAGCTAGTAGGCCTTGGGCGGATCTTTATTGTACAGGTTATCAGTACCCGACCAAAATAGTATATGATATCACAGCTTGTCCAATACATGCAATTATCGATGTCCTACATAGGCATGGTTGAAACATCTAATAGATACCTTCAATAATCAAATCTTGACATTTTTACGTTTACCTTCTCATAAAATTGGGCAGGACTCCAGAAAGAAGACAATAGATGTTTGAATAGTGAGTGCTTCCACCCAACTCAACTAAAGCAGTTGTCCTGTTATTCTTGTCTGTCCCTAAAGGCCTACGTTGAACATGATCACCATTACAAGCTATTCTCCCCATTCTTTTCCTCAACTGGCGTCACCGCAACCTCTTCCAAAAATTATTTCATTTCTATTCATATCCTTCATTTAGTGGCCGGTCATCCCCAATTGCCTACCAACCATACAGGGTTAGACTCAACACAATCGCACAACACTTCCAAAGCACAACTCCACCTTGACCAACCTCCTCTTTCTTCGTGGGAAACATGCACCCTCATCTCAGATCTCCTCCCATATGCAACACCAATTCAAGATACCTAACTCTAACATCCTAGGTACCTCTGGCCCATCCTTTTACTTCATCAACGTAGTTTTTCCTAGTGACCTAAATTTTTACTCCAAAAATTCAGACCTACTAAACCTAAAGCCTTTTTGTTCTACGTACATCTTCGAAACTATACCTTAAGAGTGTGTTTGGATAAGATAATTACACTGGGGATTTCACTTCTATAAGGATTTGAAAATACATTGCACAAAATCCCTTGTTTGGATTGTGATAAGATGAATTTACTAAATTCTAGGAGGAACTTGGAAAGCGGATTTGGTGTGCTAATATCCCCTCTAGAAATGACTAGTCTAGACTAGTTTTTTTTGTCAAATCCCTTCCACAAATGTAGCCGCATTTTAGGAGAAAGTGACTCCTTTTTTTTCCATAATTTTAGCTAACTTCTTCGATAAAAAAGAAGATTCTCTCTCATTAGTTTGTACACATACAGCATCAAATTGTCTGGGTCCACATATAAAATACTCGCTTCTACCAAATTGTCAAACACTGAATTTTCAATTAAATAAATTTGTAAATGTGCGAACTTTAAAATGAATGGATTTTTAATTGCAAGGTACTTTGAAATTCTTCATCCAAACACACACTAACATTCACTTATCGATTAAGACAATACCATCCACATATAACACAGACCAGGTGACCTTGTTTGGATATTTTTAGGAGCTCATCTACCACTAAAACAATAGATAGGAGCATTATTCTATTGTGATTGGTCTCACGCTGTTTACTACTTGGCATTCCTTATACAACTAAACTGCGTTTTATGCTGAATATAGTCGCTAAAAGTTTAGTCTGCTTTCTTAAGTTCAAATACCCTCTTCCAATGCTTCATATTATGTTCATAAGCTTGAACTGTCTACGCATCTAGTCAGCCGAGCTTCTCCAAGCTTCGACAGCTAACATTCTTAAGAGATTCACCAAGTTCACTAAAGAAATCTTCAGCTTTCCGAACGAACAAATAGCAAAAGTAACTTCTCTATCTATTGTTACTCTGATCTTATTTTACCTACAGCTTCGATTCTCATCATAGAATTGTGATGGCTCTCACTACTAGGGGTTTATTCTCCTTTCCAGTGAGGTTCTTCACCACGTTTTAAACCTCTGACCACCAGGTTATAATACGAAAACTTTACTGCACCCTCTTTTTGACTTTAAAGTAATAAATATTGCAGTCAATTAGATCCATACAACATCATTTTGGTGCAACAATGTTAGTCACTAATAACAATATCTTCCCCAGTAGGCTTCCTAATATAACAAACAATAAAAAGCAAAGCGGGAAGAGGTACCAATTTTGAGATAATAGGAAGGAATGGAACAAAGCAGAGCATAGAATACATAATAATGTTATGAACAAAATCCTGCAAGACGTCTCGCATATATATGGTCATGAGAAGGTGTTACAGCAGAAACCTGAACCACTGGATGTTATGATTGTCACGGGTCTTGATGCCAGGAGTTGCAGCTCCTCCCGCAGACCATTAACCTGTAAAATTCAGATGTTAGGTGGCCATCCAAAAGTGAAGCTTGTAAGATAAGCTTCCACCTGCACTAGTAATATGCAGGTTACTAATGCAGAATAGACACGTATATATGTAGAATGGACACGAATATATGTATATGCATACACAAACATATAAGAGACACTGCGCCGGGGGGCGGGGGGGTAGGGATTGGGGACAACAAAAACATACTACAACTCTTGAAAGAAGAAGCACAGGTTAATATGGCACCAAAAAAATCAATTAGAGCACTATATGTTAAGGAATCTCCAGTAAATAGAAATAGAAAATACAATATTAGGAAAGGTTATAAATTAAGCAAGCCGCCTTCCTTTATTCATTTTTTTGTTGTAAACAGTTGCCGGCATGATGAGTTCCACACCTGGTAATTATGCACAGTAAAAGAAAACAACAGTGCACGAAACAAGCTGAATCATACAACATAAAAACGTTGAAAGAGAGAAAGAAAGCTGGTGATTCACGACATATCTTTATCTTCTTAGACGCTTATATCTGTATCGTCTACGGTATCTGGAAACAAAGGATCTGAAAACTTTAAATTCATATAGATACAAGTATACAACATAAGTTACTTTTGGGGCTTGTCTTATATAACTATAAAAAAGTTTACTAGCTTCATATGAACAACAGCAATGTTCACTAGCTTCCTGTGAAGAACTTTGAGTTCATTATCAATTTGACAGAACCATGTCACCAAATGAAACTGTCATGATGTGATTTCCCACTACTTCCCACATTCTTATAAGTTGTTCTCTTGTGGTCCTAACGTATCCGTGTCATGGTTGCACTCATTGATCTCAAGTGTGCAAGAAAAACCATCTAAGACAATGACAATCCCCCTCATCATATCTCATCTCCATATGTACTATCACAATTACCACCATAGGACTCGACTCTTATGGTACATCAACAATTTACAAGATGCACCCAACAATTATCAAGACAAATTATAACATTAAAGTTACAGCCCCCTTTGGGCTAATATTGATAAGCCAATACGAAAAGAGAAACGGTAATACACAACCTGTGCCAACAAAACAGAGTCCGTTCGTGATTTTCCACTGGATGGGGTAGAAGCAGTATCATTGTGTCTAATTTGCTTCACAACGATCTGCAAACAGTAAAAAGGAAATTCTCTTATCTTCAACTAATCATGTTACACAGAAAACCCGGTATGAAAGAAACTACCGAAAAGATGTGTATGGGAAACTAAACGCACCTTAAAAGCACCAGAGACGAAGTCGGAGACACTGGACATGCCTCCTTCTTTTGCTAAAGCTGACCCAATGAGTCCTACAGAAGATAAGATGAAAGAATTTCAGCAAGTCGTACAGTTCCCAACCTAAACCTTACAGACATAAAGTTGCATTTTTACTTGGCTACCAATTGCTACGAGAATTAAGAGTTTCTTGGCTGCAGTGAGAGTAGCAATTGGTTCACGTAAATTGTTACCATTTTAAACCAATTATTGATGTAAAATCTTAGTTCCAATTAATGTTTGAGCCTTTCCTCTTATCCAATCCCCTTACAGGCTTAAGTAGCTAGCTGTGACTCTGTGGCCATCCTTGGAACCTGGCCTCCAACGCAAGTGTAAACCGTTGAAACAGAAAGAGATAAAATAAACCCCTTCCCTTCATAAAGTGAACTAGGTAAAAGGCAAATCGCAGTTCAATCCGTACAACCTACACCTCTAATTAGTGATGCGCTAACAAGACGACAACAATCTACCACTTCAACAATGTCGAAACAATTCAACTTTTTAATTATGCTGTTTCACTGACGAGCTCAAGGAGTAAAACATAGAACGGAAGTAGGGTTTATCTAACACAAATTACTCTATTAAGATAGCACTGGCTACAAATAAGGTCAAAGTAACCCTATACTAAGCAGAAACGTTAATCACCAATAAAACAAGGGTTCATGGCATATATCAAGCAAAGAAAACACTTAATTAAGGCATAAACAGGTTAAACTTTTAGGAATAACCACGGCAATCACTTGTATGCATATATTCAGTGCGTGTGTGTGTGTTTGTGCCTATTCACACACAGTAAATACCGCGTAAGATGTGCGTATGTACCAGCACCGACGAGGATGGTGAGCTTCCCGAGGGGGAGGGCCATAGCTAATGAAGTAATTTCGGTCAGCAAGAATCCGTCGAAACCCTAGACATTACAGCGTTTGGGGGGAGAATCAAGTGTTGCGAGTGCAAGTGCGGCGGGAATCGGAGCAGTGGCTATTCCGGCACGGCGGCTGTGGCGGCGGCGATCGGCTTCGGAGAGCACGTGACGCCTTAAGCAAAGGCCCTAAACCGGCAATCTTGCGGCGGAGGAAAGGCGTGAATGACGAAAACAGCCCCAGAGAGTCCCCTTTCAAGTAGAATGGAGACGAACGAAAATACGACTGAAGCTGTGTGTTGGGTTTTACACTTTTACTGGGGTGCCCTTGTTTTTTGTTTGTTGCACAAGTCGTCGTGGGAGAGCTGATTAAAGTATTTTTATTTCTTAGGTGATTTTTGTATTTACGCTTTAATTTTCTTGTGATGCTAAAGAATTGAGTTTCACTAAATTTAGAAGTGCCACAAACAGTACGGTTCAAGCATATGGGATAGAGCAAGGGCCAAGAACGAGATAACCTAGACAGGGCATGAGGCAATGACATTGTTGTGGGGACGAAGGCACGGAGTGAGTATGGTTCGACAGTTAGAAGTCCAATGCTGATGTTTAGAGTCAAAGTCCACTGTTTAGGTTTTCTCTTAGTATTGGTTAATTCTGACCTTTTACAGTGAAAAAGTGAAAGTGTGCAAATGAATTTGATTATTCTCTATATGAAGTCTTTAATCCACTGCTTATAAAAGTTGAAAGTGCATTGTAATCAGGTGATATATGGCACTCCTCGGAGGTGCCACCTAGTCAGGGGCTTGCCATATGTCAGACTGTCGGATCAATATACTCGTTCGCCCTGTCGCAGATAACTTCACTCAATTTGTCTAGGAAGACTGACTCGTATAACACCAGTGTGGTCAGAGAATGCCCTCAATCTGGCTACCAATCCAACATCTTTGCTAGATCCCGTGGAGGCGACGAAAGACACAGAGAACCTAATAGTGACGGGGAAGGCCTAATGCCCCACTGTCAGGCGGATTAGGTGCAATGCCACTGGTAGGGGTGAGCACGGTTCGGTTGGTTCGGTTTGGAGGCTGAATACCAAATCAAACCGACTAACCTCGGTTTGGGAAAAAAAAAAACCGAATCGTAGTTGAACGGTTCGGTTTCAACAGTTTGGTTTCTGCGGGTTGGACGGTTCGGTTTTGACGGTTTGGGCCAAACTCAATTTTGAGCAAGTTTAGGCTAAAAAATTAATAACTTATACATACTATTAAGCTCCAACAAAATTAAAATTTTTAATCATAATTAATACTAATACTTAGTGAAATGTAGGCAAGGTTTATCATATTTTATATGAGTGGTTAGATAATTAGGGTTAGTAAAAAATAACTAGGATTAGGTAAAAATATAAATATATTATATTATATACGGTTGGTTCGGTTTATGCGGTTTCAAAAAAATCCAAACCGAACCGAATGTACGGTTTGAGAAAAAAAAAAACCAAACCGATTGATTTTTAGATTGGTTTGGAAATAAACGGATTAGTTGGTTCGGTTTTTACGGTTGGATCGATTTCAACGGTTTAAATGCTTACCCCTAGCCACTGGTCACGCACTCACTCTGGCGGAGATAGTGTCCCAGAGAAGTCATATATCCCATGGTGAGTCCTTGTCTCAGATCAATCAAAACCGCAACAAGGTAGTATACTTAAGGAGTTGCCTACACGCAGGGCAAGGTAGCGTCCTGAATGAGTTGCCTACCCGACATGCACAGGTAATATATTGGATGAGTCGCCTGCATATGGGCCGGAGTACGTCTCGAAAGGGTCTCTTGCCTAACGAAAAATGAGTCATCATATTGAAGCACTCAGAGCTCTACAGAGGAGATAATGTCTTGGGGAGTCATCTATCCTGCGATGAGTCCTTACATCGGAGCTTGCCAAGAAGTGTCTCGAATGGGTTGCCTACTCGGTAAGCCGAGATAGTGTCCCGAAGTAGTCGCTTACCCTACTCGATGAAGTATTGTTCCGAGGGTGTCATGTACACAACATATGAGAGACGCCTACCCGACAGGGCAAGGTAGTGTTCATGAGGAGCCGTCTATCTCGTGAAAAGGAGCCCTTATGCTGGAGCACTTATTGGTGGATATAGTGTTCAGAGTGAGTTGTATATCTAAAGATGAGACCTTTGAGCGCACTAAGGTCATGTCTCAAATGAGTAGCCTAGCCGAAGAGGCCAAGGTAGTGTTTCGAATGATTCGCCTACCTGACACACCGAGATAGCATCTCAGAGGTTTTGCCCATCAAATAGGCCAGGTATTGTCTCGGAAGAGTCATCTACCTGGAGAAAGAATGCTGAGTAGTCTTTCTCCAGGTAGATGACTCTTCTGAGACAATACCCGGCCTATTTAATTTGATGGGCAAAACCTCCGAGATGCTGACTCAGCATGCTAGATTACTCCAAACTTCCTGGTAGAGATAGTCTTCCGTGGAGTCGCCTATTTCACGACAATTCTTTGTGTCGAAGCACTCGAAGCATGTTAAGGTAGTGTCACAAAGAAATCGTCAGCCTGACGTGCTGAGGTAGGGTCTTAAAAGAGTAACCTACCTAACAAGTCGAGGAAATGTATTGGATGAGTCACCTACCCTGTAGCGCGAGGTAGTATCTCGAATGAGTCGCCTACCTGACGAAAGAGTAATCCTTATGCTGAAGTACTTGGAGCTCCTTAAGGCAATGTCTTGAAGGAGTTGCATATCATGAGGGATGTTGCACACTCTAAATCATGTGTCCATGACCAAAGCGAGGTACACATGCTGCGGTATAGAGATGAGGCCAACGACAAGAGCATGATAGTATGATGAAGTATCAGGGCACGATTGTATAAGTGGCGCGGCACATAAGAGAGGCAGGAAGTGTGTGATGCCGGGGGCACATTCAATGGACATGGCATGTGAAGTGCTGTCAAGTTAGTCTTGTGTGGGGGGCACATGACACTAAGGCGGCGCATATGCGTGGTTGATGGTTGCAATGCTAGGGATATATAAAATAAAGACAATGTGTGGGCGACGCGATTGGACATTGTGGTGTGCATGTGTGCTGATGGACGCAGTGCCATTGGCGCATATCATGGAGCCAATGCTCGAGCACAATCAAGTCATACGACATCAGTTGTGGTTATAAATCACGGAACCC
This sequence comes from Escallonia rubra, assembly GCA_033065855.1. Classification (NCBI taxonomy): domain Eukaryota; kingdom Viridiplantae; phylum Streptophyta; class Magnoliopsida; order Escalloniales; family Escalloniaceae; genus Escallonia; species Escallonia rubra. The sequence continues at coordinate 44,464 of JAVXUO010000300.1, forward strand.
CCAAGGAGCTAAGGATGAAGGTCTTCACCTGGTATTGGTTGGATGACCCTAAAAGAGGAGGTCAAGGAAGAGGTATCCATAGAGATGAAGAAAGGCCCCAAGGGAATTAAAGTGAAACTCAAGGAGGGGATATATAAGCCCTCAACGGTGACAGGAGAAGAAACCACAGAGGGAAGGACCTAGACGACCCCCTCGAGGGGGAAGGCCTAGTGCTGACCCAAAGCTACGAGAAGGGGTCATTCACCATCAACACTTGGTGGTTCTTCAATAAAATGGTGCTGCAGGTGGCTACATTGGACAATCCTTTCCCGGTTGATAAATAAAATGGTGTTAAACTTTGACCGTTAAATACTTGCTAACGTATCTCGAAAAGCGAGACGTAAAAGTTAGTCGAAGAGCGTAGCCAAGTCTGGCTAGCTACATCTTGAAGAATGCTCTTAAGATTCGAGGTTGTTCCCAACCTATTTTGGCTACACCTATGGACCCACTGGGGGTCCCATTTCGCACGACATGTCAGGCAACAGTCAATATTCAACGCTTCCAACGGGTCAAAACATGCACGCTCAAGTCACGTGCACTTTTCATATTTTCTATGTTACTTCGTCACTAAGAAATTTATTTTTGTGCGACATACGGCAACGCCTCATAGCACTTCGACCGTCGTACGTCACTCGTCCACGCGCCTTGGCACTTGCCTAAGGAGGTTGACCTTGGCCTTACCCTTGGGGTCGGCCTCGGCCTTGGCCTCCCTCTAAGAGTTGGCCTTGGCCTGCCCCCAAGGGGTTGGCCTTTGGCCTTCCCTTTAGCACCTTCACTTCTCTTCAAGGGACCACGCATCCTCCACGACACCCGTCGCCCGTGCCCGGGTGTCGACTCCGCGATCCCCGTCATCTGTGTCCACACGCCGACTCTGTGACACCCGTTGCCCTCGCCCGCTCCCGTGCCCGCGCACAGTCTCTGCGACACTCATTGCCCGTGCGACACCTGTCGGTCGGGCTCGGGCACCATCTCTGCGACCCCCGTCGCCCGAGCCCACGCGCCGTCTCTAGGACACTCCGCCATGCCCATGCGTCACACCGCTGATATAGTTGCGCCCTCTGGCTCTTTGTCACACTACCACACACCTTGCGTTGGTCCATCCTTTCACCACACCATGCGTACCTTGCCTTGGTCGTGGAACATGCTTCGACCCATTCTCCGGAGTGTGCAGCATCCTGCGGGGATATATGACTACTCTGGGACACTATCTTCGCCAGGGAGCTTCAAGTCCCCTTCCGCCAGGTAGACGGCTCCTTCGGGATGCTACATCGGCTTGTCGGGTAAACGACTCCTCCGGAACACTACCTTGGCGCGCTCCAAGTGCTCTGGCATAAGGACTTACCTGCAGGGATAGGCGACTCCTCCAGGACACTATCTCCGCTAGGGAACTCTAAGTGCTCCGGCATGAGGACTCCCATTTTGTCAGATAGACGGCTTCTTCGGGATGCTACCTTGGTCCGCCAGGTAGACAGCTCCTCAGGGATGCTATTTCGGCCTGTCAGGTAAACGACTCTTCCGGGATGCTACCTTGGCCCGCGGGATAGGCAATTCTTCCAGGACACTATCTCCACTAGGATGTCTGCTTGACAAACCTACGTCCTCTGGCAGTGGGGCCTTTCATCGGCACCCTTAGGGACTATGACCCCCGAGCTACTCCAAGACGGGAGCAGGTTTCCAGAGGGCATCGCGCCTAGTCCGCCTAGTAGTTGGGCGTCGGGTCTTCCCCACCACTGCCAGACCTGTGGGACTCTGCAAGGGCTTTGGACTGATGGCTAGATCGAGGGGGTTCTCTACCTACACCAGAGCTGTGAGAGCCAGTCTTTCCAGACAGACAGAGCGATGCTGTGCGGGGCAGCCTCATTGCACTTCGACCGTCGCACGTCACTCGACCGTCGCACGACACTCGACCGCGCGCCTTGACACTTACATAAGGAGGTTGGCCTTAGCCTTCTCCTTGGGGTCAGCCTCGGCCTTGGCCTCCCTCTAAAGGTTGGCCTTGGCCTTCCCCTTAGCACCTTCACTTCTCTTCAAGGGACCACGCATCCTCCACGACACCCGTTGCCCGTGCCCGGGTGCCGACTTCGCGATTCCCGTCACCTGCGTCCGCACGCCGACTCCGTGACACCCGTTGCCCTCGCCCACGCGCCGTCTCCACAACACTTGTCGCCTGTGCGACACCTGTTGCTCGGGCACCATCTCCGCGACCCCCGTCGTCTGAGCCCACGCGCCGTCTCCAGGACATTCCACCGCACCCATGCGTCGCACCGCTGATACAGTTGCTCCCGCTGGCTCTTTGTCACACTATCACGCACCTTGCCTTGGTCGTGGAACATGCTTCGACCCACTCTCTGGAGTGTACAGCATCCTGCGGGGATATGCGACTATTATGGGACACTATCTTTGCCAGGGAGGTTCAACTCCCCTTCCGCCCAGTAGATGGCTCCTTCGGGATGCTACATCGGTCCCATCGGGTAAACGAATCCTCCGGGACACTGCCTTGGCGCACTTCGAGTGCTCCGGCATAAGGACTTACCTGCAGGAATAGGTGACTCCTTCGGGACACTATCTCCGCTAGGGAGCTATAAGTGCTCCGGCATGAAGACTCCCATTCCGTCAGGTAGACGGCTTCTTCGAGATGCTACCTTGGTCCGTCAGGTTAGCGGCTCCTCCGGGATGCTACCTCGGCTCCCCAAGTAGACGGCTCCTCCGGGATGCTACCTCGGCCAGCCAGGTAGTCGGCTCTTCCGGGATGCTACCTTGGCTCGCAGGATAGGCGATTCTTCCAGGACACTATCTCCGTTAGGGTGTCTGCCTGACAAGCCTACGTCCTCTGGCACTGGGAGCTTTCATCGGCACCCCTATGGACTATGACCCCCGAGTCACTTCGAGACGGGAGTAGGTCTCCGGAGGGCATCGCGCCTAGTCCGCCTAGTAGTTGGGCGTCGGGTCTTCCCCACCACTGACAGGCCTGTGGAACTCTGCAAGGGCTTTGGACTGGTTGCTAGATCAAGGGGGTTCTCTGCCCACACCAGAGCTGTGAGAGCCAGTCTTTCTAGACAGACAGAGAGATGCTGTGCGAGGCAGGCCAGGTGAATATGCGATTCAATAGTCCGTGGAGCACCGGCATCTGTGGAACCCCCGGTGACGTGCACTCCTGGGTAGCGCCATGCGTTGGTTGATGACATCATCATCTCAACCTCTATAAATAAATGTCTTGATAATTCATTGGGACTCCTTGAACATTTTCAGAACTCACATTCACTTTCTCATTCTAGAATTTTAGAGAGAGAATCATATAGGACCTTGACTCTGGACCTAAGCATTGTACTGTGACGGTCGTCGTGTATTCACCCTGCGTCATTGCCCTCGCAGCACTGCCACCCTCGATCAGGCTCTGTCTGGAAAGCCCTTGGTCTCTGCCCTTGCTCCATCCTTGTTGTGTCCCACATCAACATACTTGACATCTGACTCGATTTGCATTACTTGTGGCACCTCCACGTCGACTGCGAACCCACTTCCTTGACATCAGAGGTCTATGTTGATCTTGAAATACTAATCCTTGTTGACATGTGACAAAAGCAAAGAAAGGGCTAAAATAATCAAGAGCGAATCACAACTACCAATTTGTTGCTTTACCTGTAAGGAAACGGTCTAAATTCATTCCTTTGTTTGCTGAATTAGCACACTAAACTTTTTGTTACCTTTAACCGTTGAATATTTGTTGACGTGTTTCAAAAAGCAAGACCCAAAAGCAATAAAAAAGAAACATAGCAAATTGGGTAGCGACATCTTGAAAACAAACTTTTGCCCGATTCAAGGTCTACTTTGCTTTGATCTTGAAATCTTGATTGATGCTGACGTCTCGCTAAACCTACTAAAAGGCTCAAATAATCAAAAGCGGAAGCGCATTAAACTTTTTGTTTGCTGAATCAGCGCATTGAACTTTTCGTAGTAAGATATACTAAAATTTAAAGGAGTACTTGTAATAATTTGGTTAAGACTAATTAGGCTTGGAGGAGGTCGAGGAAAACAAGTCCAGATTGACCACGGATGGCCAAAAAGTGCGTCTTTTACAACGTGCACAAGGATATGGAGATTTAGGATAAGAAGTCAAGTAAGTGGAGGCCTGCGTGTGATCCCTATTTTCCTCCCAAGTCAAGATGAAAACTCCATTAGAGGGCGGTGAGGCTATAAAGGTTGTATAATTTAGAAATATCATGAACAAAAGATAAGCAGCTAATCAAGGAGAGTAATAATAATTATATAAAAAGTGAGAATACCCTCTATATGGTTGTGTGGCGCGAATTGAAGAAAAGAAGATGTAATCTCATGGACGAAGCTTGTGTAGCACTATATTAGTGTTCTGGAAGTAGCCTTAAAAGACCTTTGCGAAGAATACTCTTAGTACCTAATGGCTAGTTCATTTTGGACGGGCAATGTCGTACAGTGAAGTCCTGCTCCGAGGTCGTTACCATTTGGTCACAAAGTTGATGCTGGATGTTGACTCCACGTCGACTGACCTCAAACTTCGATGGTGGTCGATTTAGTGGATCTGGGTGACTCTTAGAGTTTAAGGAAGCAACAGGACCTGATATAGGCAAGGCGCATCAAACAGCATTAACAATAGCCTGTGTCTTGTGCGATGTTAGTGCTTTCTCTTCTTTATTTGGTTTTGTCCCTAAGGACGTATTCACACACAAACCGCAAGACATCCGGCCCTCCCCACGCCCCCACAGATCATAGATCAGCCACATACACACAACACACCCCCTCCTCACTCCCCACAGATCATAGATCAGGGCTAAGACTAAATTCAAATACCCTGTAATTCGATCAATGGCGAGGTACTTAATCTAGTTTTATACAAAAAGCCAGCACTGCAAGCACAAGTACAAGAATGTGAGGGGTAAAGAGTGTAATTCTCTTGTGGCCTAAGGGGTTTGAGTGTGAATTACCTAACTACTTATTAAGGGTGGGTTACAATTAAGTTTTTAATTTCAATTATTATTACTAGCTTCCTCTGCAGAGCGCGATCACAAGTTCACTGAGCTCGTCCATAAAGACCATCAAACCGAACATCACGATGACCCAAAGCCACTGTTCCTTTTGCTCTATCAACTTTACCTTTGGACTTACCGAACTCGAGAGGATTCCGTTCCGCGACACACACAGACACACGTACATACACACTTTGGGAACATGGCTTATTATTCAAACATTGTAGCCATGTACAAAGCCTGTTTTTGAACCCCCATGCCTACTTCAGTTTCATTACTTCTGATAATGTATCTTTATCAAGTGGCCAGTAACTTAAACGTAACTAACTTCAAACCTGTAATACAAATGAAATGGAGATGCATGGCGCATAAACAAATAACTAAGCCTCGATTAATTCTAAAAAGGACCATTCGGTTGCAGTCCGTAGATACACTTTATTATAGGGCTACTCAAAGATTCATATATACTTTAATAAACAAGAGGCATACTTTAATAAACAAATACGAACAACAAAAGGTCTGTATGGATTGGGGACCTATGCAGATTAAAGGGACGTGTAAATTTGCATCTGAGTCAAGATGTGCTCGAAGTTGTCGGTTGACTTCTCGATCGGATGTGAATGCATTCCTTCGTAGGTTGTCACAACGATTGTCTCGTCTTTTGATAGTCGTTGGACTTGCTTCTTCACGTTGCAGCCCTGATGTGTACACCGGTAGTAGCTTCTGCATGAATTTAATGAAGACTAACGAGTTAGAGATTAAGGAATCGAAATAGTTTAGCTCACATTGAGTAATATAATGCACATAAGTTCAACAGAAAACACGTTTAATCACATGCAAATTAACCTAGTCTATTCGTTGTAGTTCAGATTGCTCCAAGTAAGCAATTGTAATCATGGCCTAAGTAGAGCTAATTAATCTTATAGGTTGCGGCATTGAAAATATACACTACGATGAGTATTTACGTAGCTTTATAATAGTAAAGGATTTGTTTAGTTAGACCATGCAATGCAATGTTCAGTTTCCCTGCAACCATGATAGCATACTTGCGGCCGAATTCAGGACAAAAAGTTTTGAGGATAACTCTTTCTGAGTAGATATTAATGTTGCTGCATCCATATTCTTGGAAACGATTCAGTTGAGTGTGAAATGGACGTGCAGCTTTTCTTGACAACATCTCCTTCGTAAATGAGAGTCCCTCTCTGCTTAATTATCAAATTTCAATATCAGCACGTTTTAGATGATCTGATGTTCTTTTGGAGACTTTTACAAATGAGTAAACTTCAGTTTAGGTCCTCAACAGTGATCTAGTTGGTATGGAATGTTATATCATCGTCATGTATTCAGCACCCAACTCTATACACGATCGATAGCTGAAACCCTCTTGGTAGCTTGCCATTGATGAATTAACTAAAGATTGAAAGCTGGATGGGTACGTGAGAAATGAAGGAGACTGCTGATGAGACTAGAGTCTATATAACCGAGAGAGAAGACAATCTTGTTGGTTGGAACTACAAAAGCAGCTACTGTCCGCGTTCATATTAACTACTTGATCAAACATACTCCAGACGCGAATTTTGTAGATCAGTTATCAAGTACAGTACTGTAAATAGGTTCTTTTGTCACATACCTTTAGACAAGGCATCCGTTCTCCCAGTAGTGTAGACTCAAAATTAGGTTAGGCACATAATTAAAGGACCTTCTAGGTAGGCTGGATTTTCTTTTTGGGAGGGGAAAGAACACCAAACTACAGACACAGAAGAAGATGAAAAGGGATAATCCCTTCGTGGGTAGCTCGGTATTGGGTACAGTTTGAAGAATAATGCAACACGACCGCATCCAATACGCCATTAAAAGGAAGAAATCGTAAGAGATACATATATCCAGTGTCGGACTTGCACATGTGTAAGTTATTATATATATCTCAATCTACGCTAGGGCAAGGCATCGTTTATCTCGTTGATCTGGACTCTGAATTAAGGTAGGCATAGAGGAAATCTCACCTAAAGTACCTTCTAGGGTAGGCTGAATTTTGTTTTTGAACTTGCAAAGACGGAAGGGAGGGAGGGGGAGAATAACAAGTTAGGAATAGAGAAAAAACAAATTCGAAAAAGGTAAGCCTGGCCCTTCGTGGGTATGTCGGAAGGGGTACAGTTCGAAGAAAGGATGCAACAGACTTGCATCAAATCCACCATTAAAAGGATCTGAAGAAGACTATCAGCTGGACTTGCTTATTTGCCTCAATCTACTTGCTAAGTTCAATAATAATAAGTCCGATCGCTCCATTAGCTTCAGCTGCTAGGGAGTATATATAACAATAACTATATAAAATGGTATATGATATCTTAGAAATCTTAGTAAAACGATATGTTGAACACACATTAACCCTAAGTCATAGATTCATCACAACCCACTAATAAAAGATTTTGCTGCATATTAAACAGGTTCCTTCATCTGTTAGATTCTATTATGTCTTTCATACATTTACTGCCTCGGAAATAAGTTGCACAGATTGAAAAGTTATACGGAAAATGGGTGACTTGGTAACTTAATCAAGAACATAAATCAAATATGTACGATATGCAGTAAATTTACAGATCGAACGTATAAGTTACCTGGGGAACTTGTTGTTCTTCACGGCCTTTTGTCCGTACTTCCTCCATCTATAACCATCATCAAGTATATCAACCTGGCTCCTTGTCTGGAAGGCATATCTAGGCTTTTTAACCTTCTTATATCCCTTTCTTATGCCTGAATTCACCTGATCAGTTTCACTACCAACACAGTTTGTGCTTTGAGAAACATTGTTAACGTTTGAATTAGGAACTCCCATGTTTGACATTAGCTCCAAGAACCCACTCGGCCTGTTACCTTGAAATCCAGAATAAGCATGAGAGTTCAGTGACAAGTTAGAAGCTGATGATGTTGAAGATGAAGATGGAAGAAATGCTGAATAGGTCTCCATGAGCATGAGAAAGAGGGAGGGAGGGAGGGAGAGAGAGACAGAGGGAGGGGGGAAGAGCGCAGCTTATGATCTTATAGACGAGGAACAGGAAACGTGTGGTTTCGTGGGGTTAATATTGTTTGTAAAGTTGGGATATAATTGTAAGTTGGAATAGAGAGGCGGCTATGATGGCTGGAACTTTATCACTAGGAACGTGGTTGGCGTAAACGTCACGCAACTAGTGGTGAAGATTAGTTCAAAGGGTAGTTAATTTACCAATGGTTTATGTACTGTAATGTTTATGTGGGTAGCAAATTGAGGTCTCGTTGCTAAAAATTTAATTACGGTTGCCATAAAAAATATAACCAGAAGCGTCGGAGATTAATTGTTGAACAAGTATAGAGAACAGTTGTGAGTGCTTATATCCGCATACTCGATGTTTGGAAAAGATTTAAATACTTTGTGCGATTCCGTTCCGTATCTACTTTTAACAACAATTGGTGGCGTTATTTATGGGAAAAGATCCACGTGTTCTCTTGCCTAGGGTGCTAATGTTGTAGGCTCCCACGTCAACAAACTGAGAAAAGTCTGCACTTCTTAACAAATATTTTCGTCTAACACCATGAATCGTAGAATTTATTCAAGTTGGAATAATCATCAATCATATCGAGTTTGAAAAGACGGGAGGGGGGGGGGGGGGTCGGGGTCACATCCATAAGCAAAAGCAGTAGTGAAAAAATGGTAAATATTTTCAATTTGAATTAACACTAGTACCATCGTAAGATAATTAGAGATATATAGTTTTGTCATTTTTGTAATGCATACTGCCTCTATGGATTCATGCTAGACACTAGAGATTTGTGTTTGGCAAAGGCCAAGGCGTCTAAAAGATTCTAATGCATTAATTTTTGTGGGTCAAAGAAATCAGCTACATGGAAACTTAAATAATTATATTCTTCTTCCTTCGTAATACTCCCTATTAGTTAATCCTAAAAGTACATGTACGTATTATTTTAATCTGATTTTTGTACTGTATTACAAGGAATTCAATGGATGTGGAAAGTTGGCAATTGCAACCATTGATAGTCCATTCTAGTGGACTAGTAAGCCACGGAAAGAGACTTCTTTGAAAGCAAGTTCGAGGTAACAACAGAATAGTTTATCTATGAATAAAACTAGAACTGTTTGATTTTTGTTGAATTTGATTGAGCTATAGTCAAAGAAATTTTTCGAGAAAATAAAACGTCTGACAATAATTTAATTTATTTGATCTGGGTGAGTTCTTGGTGCGAACATTCACTTGTCACTCAAGCATTTTGTACAACAAAAGTTGCAATAATCGTCGTTGTAGCAACCAGATACATTTTGATGTGAAAAATCCGTGTCGTATCTTAAACGATGAATGAACCTTACTAATTAACAACAGCTCTATAGTAAATACTGCAAAAACAGAAATATTACTGTTTGAATGATACTTTTACTCTAGTCAGCCTTTAGTGGCACTAATGTTACGTACATGCATTTTGTTAACTAAAAGTGGATTAAACTGATTTAAAGTAGAGCAAGAACCTATTTGTTGCTTCGGACAACAAAAACTGAATTTCTTTTAGTCGTTATAGGTTGGCGCCCACGGTTTGTCCACAGTTAAACCACCATGTTATTACGACTTTTGATACGCCTGTCTCTCTACTGTATACACATATTCAATCTTTTAATCATTTTTTCTCCGGAAGGAGCTTAGAAAGAATCAAAGAAGAGTTCATGAGAATTGTGTGGGATGTCCAGGTACATGCATCATTGCAATCCTTTCCCCGGTTTGAAATGAACAAGTGGGGTTGAAACTTGGAACCATGTTTCTTAAACCTATCTGAACTTATATGACCGATGGGAACTCATGGTGGGTAGGTCTTCTAGTCTTGAATTGTTTGGCGACAGGCTGCGCGGCCTCTCCATGTGTTTTCTTAAAGAGAAGAAGTGCAAAGCAACAAAAATATGTCAAATGTCCCGGTATGTGTACTATATGTGCCACAGTTTTGGTGTACCAACGTAACCAAGACAGGAAAGAAGGAACACTTGATGTTGCAGTCACCTGGTGCATGACCCATTGGAGACATTATTGGCTTCAAGTTCAGAATAAGGGCAAAGCCCCTTTTCTAGCAAGATACTTCCTCTGTCTCTTCAAAGAGATCTAACTTTCTCTTCTCAATGAAATTATGGGCAGATTGCCCATAATCTAATTGATAAGAGAAAAAAATGACGAAGCTTGAAGTAATAAATTGCCTATAATGGAATATAGTCTCTATAAAAGAAAGAAATCAAGGAGATCGCGTATAGTTCCGAAACTGAGCTTAATTGCAATTAACTCTTGACTCTGACGATAATTCCATGTTGATCATACGAGACTGAATTTGAGCTACTGTCAATGCTTAACCCTCAAGACTGAATTTGATATCATATGAACAGTACATAATTTTTTCTTATAACGAACAGTCAAAGTTTTCATCGTAATACAGAGAATACATGGTTATAACTTGTGAGTACAATTAAGTCATCCGATTCAAGATTTTCCATAAAATCCGATCATGAATATAGCGCGTAAGTCACGACCGATGGATTCCAACACGAATATCTAAAACTTGCACATTAAATTTCAATGCGTGTTTGACAGGAAATATATGTGAGGGAAGAGTCCTAATCCTACCTAACTTGTGGCGAATTTTCTTGCACTAATCACGACTCTATGTACACGTAGATAATGATCGTCCTACGTAGCCTTTCATGTAGATGACAAAGCAATCTCACGTGTGAACATGCCGTTTTTCGTTTTTATTAGCGGAGTAGTAAAAGTATCATTGTCTCATGCAGTAGCCTTCAAGATTCCCACTTGACATTAGTAAAGCCTAACTTAATTTATGATCTATTATCGGCCCATTAGACTCTAGCTAGTTGGAAAATGTAGCTGAGAAGCTAATTAAGACAGGGGTGCTGTCTATTTACCAAACCGAAATAACCGGAATAATTCAGTCAATTGATTACCGTTTAGGTTTTCGGTTTTAGCAACTGCACAGTTTGGTTTTCGGTTCGGGATTTTAGATTGAGTTTATCTAATTTTGGGTTCAACTCGAAAAACCCCGAACGTTATGGATTATAAAATATTATAGATCGGTGTTTTGTTACTTAACAAAATGACGTCAGTTTGGGTTGTATATAGATTTTAATCCTAGCTTATATTTATGTTTTTAGCATACAAAACATGACTTTTTTTGTTGTTGTTGTAGAAGGTCGATATTGTGTAGTTTTACATGGCATGTACATTTTAAAAAACTTTGAATTTTACAAAGTTTTGGCTTAAACCGAAAAACCTGAAATAGCCTAACTTTGATTCGGTTCCTTTTTGATTTGGTTTGGGCCAAAATTTTCCATTCAATCTTTTGCTTCAAAAATGGGGTACCGTATTTATTTTGGTTAGGTTTGTTGAAGACTTATTTGATTAGGGTAGACCATAATAAGCACATTTGGATTTGGACAAAGTGTTGGTATAATTACTACTCACTTTCTATGTCAGTGCATTAAAAAATGTCTACACGTGGAGGAACGCCACTATAACATTAGCGAGAAAGATCGTCAAAAAAGGGAAAAGAAAGAAGAGAAAATTGATCTTGTATGCATTAAACTCTATATGAAATGGCTACTAATAGAAAGCCAAAATTTCCGAGGTCCCCAAATCCAGCTTTGAGAAAATAGTATTAGCAGGTATGAAACGAACGAATGAAAATAAACACAAATCGCACGAGACAATTGTCACGTTAATTTTCAACACAATTGCCACGATGATAAGTATATTTTTGGTTAGACCACCCGATTTCCGGACACCACATTGGGAGCCGACTAATCCGAGTTCGAGCCGGGCAGGATCACATAGGCGGCAAAGCTCTCCCTACCAAGTTTTTAACGCAGCTCCATTCTCAGGACTCGAAAACGAGATCTCTGGTTAAGTTAGGACAATCCCTTACCAGTTAACCTACGCGCTTTGTGTTACGATGATAAGTATACGCCCACAGGATATTCTCCTTTGAACTGACTATTCAAAGCCAGTCCTCTCTTTAGAAAGACAAAAGAGGCTTCAAAGTCTCTTGTTTTTTTTCTAGCTCCATTCAAGGCACATGCTCTTGCCGCTCGTGTTAGCCGAGCAGGTTCTTTTGTACATCACGAGTGGTTTGGTCCTGATGTAACTCGTGTCAATTTGGCCGCCACAGATGTAATTGGTGAACAGCGTGTACCTTGGATTTTTTTAGCCTACTTCTAGTTGCATATATCTCTGCTTTTGATATCTTGATCTGCCAGGCGGCGAGGATGTCACATGCGTTTATGTTCTAAAGTATCCAACTCAAAAATTAACTGACAATGAAGGAAAATGCCTACAAGAATTATGAATTGAAGTATTATTTAGACGACGTGAGATTTTATATTATTCAATATGTTATTTGTATCTCTCGACATGTATCACTTTGCACTTGATTGATATATATGTATATGTATTTATGTGTATATTTTCATGGCAGAAAAAATGAAAAGTTTAAATTGATGAGACATTGAAAACATAAAAATATTCCAACATGAATTTTTTTTGGGTCAAATCATTTTGGTTCAATGCCTTTAATTTGTTCAAAATTTACAACATCCTATGACTTCTATTAGAATAAAGTATAGCAAAAAAAAACCGCCACCACGCAAACCAAATGATGGAATAAATCATAATTTCAACTACGAGATGGTGTGCTAAAGTAGCCTAGCGGCTTGTTAGTCTAATATAATTTGACCCGTGACAAAAAAAAAATAACTTTCTCTCGACGAACGAGAAGATTAATTAACATATTAAAGATTGAAAATAATTTCAGGTCATTAATCACCAGTACTCGGGACTTTACAGGTTTTAAATTTTGGATAATCTGTTAAGGAAAACAAATAAAATAAGAGGTGGATGTGTGTGGACAACGAGAAAAAATGGAGAATTTGAGGATTCAACATACGTGCACTGTGAAATTTTCTCCAAATTCTGGAATAATGATAGTCCTCGCGATATCATTGTCGTTGTTTTTATAACATTCTTTCTTGACTATTCGCATAAGGCATAAGGCTTTTAGTGGTTGTGACATCATGGAGTTGCTATCTACATGCATCGCCATGGACAATATATCTTTTGAGAATCCCTGCTTTGATTCAGTCAATTGATCTTCTTAGAGGGCTATGACACTGTTACTGTCCCAAACTTATGTTACATTATTTCGTAGTTGTTGCAACCCTAATAATTTTTTACTCGTATGTGACCATGAAAAGAAAATAGAAAGATCTTTATCGCTGTTTTCGTTGAGTCTTATTATGTCGAATTTTTTTATGTAATTGCTTTTTGCAGTAAGCTCTAAGAAAGAAGAGGCGTAACAATTTTTGACACGACTCACGGTGAGTATGACTAGATCGTTTGCATATGGGTTTTGGTCGTTTGACTCAAAAATTGACCCAATTTATTTATTTATCTGGCACGAACTGCCCGTCGCCATCCCTTAACCTAACCTTCATAGTCAAATGTGTTTTTGTTTTGTTTTGGGGGATAGGAGATGTGTTTGTTCATCTTAAGCTAGACGACTCAAGAAGATGTCATTTTTTAAAAAAAAAAAAATTTCCCTTCTTGAAAATATGAACAACCCACATTTCCTGATTCATGGTCCATTTTCTAGTTGAGCCCAATCTTTTGGTACCGGCAAAGACGCCTGACATTTGTTTGTACCTTAATTAGCCCAATTATGAGCCCAATAAGATGGCAGCCCATATATTTTAAGGTAAACTTCACGTTTGCTGCAGTTTTGCACCGGATCAAAATCCTCTGTTGTACAGTAGATGTGGTGTATCCACAAAATGTCACTAAATGTTTTTTAGCGACAAAAAATTGTCATTATAAATTTCAGTAACAGCGACAAAACACCTTTAATGACAATCTTTTGTCGCTAAATGTTGTACAGCACATCTACTGTACAACAGAGGATCTTCATTCTTTTGCACTCATAGGGAATGAGTTCCCCAGAATAGAAATATCCACCTTAGACAAGAGTACAAGAAACTGGCTGTTTGATTCTTACAATTTTACTTTAATTTTTAAAAAGGACCATTTAGGTGACAAAGTCTATGATGACCATCAATGGAGACGGAAGTTTGTACATAATTCCTAACACAAACGTGGATACAAGCACGAATGAAGTTAGAACTTAGAAGCTTGCAAATTTTCGTCATCAGTTATTACTTGAATTTTCAGTGACAAACTTACTCTTGAATTTTCACGGTGACAAACTTGATGGCCATGGACAAATCATCATCCTTTTTAGTTAGTTAGATATAGCGAAGCTTTTATCAACCTACTTAACTATGAAAAACTGTCAATTCGAAGGGTTCATTCTAGACGTTGAATGAATTACATTTTTATCATGAACATGTAAATTTCGATTCATAAATATTCTAAACTAGTCACAGTTAAAAGTCTTGTTAATCATCTCCATAGTTCTTGCTTTCCAATTCGAAGTTCACTCTCAAATTGATATGGTGTCGGAATGAAGGATGGCAATTCGGACCCCATATGGCGCCCTGCCTTTCCCCATCACCTTCGACCCCCCGCCGCTCGGCCCACCACCTCTAACGAACACTAGCAACCATTGTTAGCAGCAGCCTCCAACTACCACCTTTGGCATTCACAACCAGCCACGACCTCCAACCGTCATCGATGACAGCCACCGCTGTCGACATCAATCGTAAGAGAGAAAATAATTTTTTTCATATATTTAAATGGATAAGAAAAATAGAGATGAATAATAAATGATAAACCGAGGTAGGTTGAATCAAAATGAGGTGGACCAGGATAGGGCACACCAAATTAAATAGTTCGGCGAGGCAATATAGGGTTAGGTTAAATAAAAATGAGACGACTTGAATCGAAAGAAGACGCGGAAGGATCCTCTATTATGTCACAATTATTATGTCACACTAACGAGAAAATATTTAGTGGTTGTCTAACACCACGTCATCAGCTTACATGGTGTTAGACTACCACTAAAAATTTACCAATTAAGCAAGATGATTAATCGGTGGGGCAAGTATCCAACTGGATATTAACCTTAACCATGGTTTAAAGGTTACGATAATGAATATAAAACAAATGCAAAATACAAAAGCCACAGTTCCAACCCTAAAACACACAAGCCGATCCCGATCACCACTTCAACACCACCACTTTGCTAATGTCAATCTATTATAGAGATCGGAGCAGATCGAGACATCCCTGTGGGCACGTCAATTTCTTGTGAGGAAGAAGGAAACGGTTTGCGTTCCCTGAATTCCTTGTAGGGGGGAACAAAATGGCCTGAGGGTGACATGATTCTCTCCAGGCTGATTTCCTGCTTTTCAACGGTCAGGAGTCAGGACAAGGTCTTGGAAGGACGGAGGCATTTTTATGATATTATTATTATTAGTAGTATTAGATGCCCATGGTTCAGTAACTCTTTATGATATTTAGGACCCCATGTATATTGGTCTTCTTTTGTTCAAAAATTTGTGTAATTTTTATGTGAGTACATGAAATTATTCTTTATAACTTATTTATTGCCTCTTCTTTCTGTGTTCCAACTATTTGAGTTTACTTGAATCTGATAACCACTTCTTGAATTCTTATTGGATATAAAATCTTAAGCAAATAATTGTAGCGATTATTAAAATCAAATAAAAATTGACAATTGTTGCATTCAATTTTCACTTCAACTGATTTGTGATTTTTCTTTTGAATTCTGAAAATGTTATTTATTGAAGAGCTTTACAATCATCCAAGGTTTGTATATTAAATCTACTCTTATATTGGCATTAACGAACAAAGTATTCAAGATTTACATATTAGCTTTACTAAATACATTAACTATGTGTTCATCTATGTTCGCATGTTGGTTTGTTGTTGAGAAATGAAAGAAAAGTCAAAGGAGATACGAAAGAGAAAGATAAATGGACGTGGGTTTGTGATAGGAGAAGATGTTCAAGAATGAATGGCGGCAACGGTGGGTCTAGTGAAAATGAAAGAGAAAAGAGAGAGGGGAGGGCAATGAGAGCGATGAGAAATGAATATATTTTAGGTTGAAAAATAATGAGCGGGATCTTCAAATATTTAGTGAAAGTTTGAATTTGAAATTTGTATTTCACAAGGTTGACCATGGTTAAGGTTTGCTATCAATTTAGATATTTGCCCCACTTAATGATCATCTTGCTTAGTTGACAAATTTTTAGTGATAGTCTAACATTACATAAACTGATAACGTGATATTAGACAATCATTAAATATTTTCTCCACGCGAACGGCTTAGCAAACAAACCAAAGAGCATCGAGTTTATCGGAATCGAAGCTCCGACACGCGACGCAAACCCCGCCAAAAACCAATAATAATTTCTTAAGACGTACCCCTCACGCGACACCAAACCAAACAACATCTCTGCATCAAAAAGTCCTCTTCTACCTGCTTCATTTCTCCCAACCCGTTTGGTTACTGGAATATCCGTATCCATCTTCCCGATGGAGTTTTCCTTGTTCTCGTCGCTAAATCGGTTCCGGACAGCGGCGAATTCCTTCTTGTCGCAGTACGAGCCACTCACTCTACTCGTCGCTCCGCTTCTCTCTCTCCTCGTGGCCTTGACGGTTCGGTCGTTTTTGGGCGTGGTTCATGACAACGGGCTCAAGGCTACGCTACTAGGGTTCATAATGAGCTTCGTCAAGTAATTCTCGCGCACACACTGGATATGTTTTTATGTAGAAAATTATGCTCAACACGAGTTTTTGATTGTTCTGGATTTAAAAAAACTAGGTTGCTACCTGGCGTGAAGAAGTACATCGATGCCGAGAAACAAAAGGTGCGAGTATATCGAGATTTAGTTAATTAAGGTGCTAATCTAGAGCTAATTCTTTGATTTGATTATGTGAAGTATCAAAGATTTGGAGAATCTGATTTTACTTACTTTGATAAAGAAATAAAAAAAAAAGCGCATTGAATGCAAGTTGTTTGTTGCAATAAATGCGAGCGACATTCTAGATTTTCTGTAGGCTAATGGATATGAACTAAAACTTGCACGTGTCAATTCAAGTATGCACTATGCATCTCTTTTTGGATCATCATCTCGATGTACAATTTGATTGGCCTGAATGCGGCGGCCCACGCAGCTTGTGACAACTTTCAGAAGTAAGTTGCTCTAGGAGTTAGTACTCTGGTAAAAGATATGGCCAGTCAATTTATCATCTGCATCTGCTATGGATAACTTATTAGGTGGTAAGCTAATGGTTTATGCCTTCTTGTCTGTTCGTGTTTATGAATGACGTTTTATCTGGCGCAGGCATGTCATATTAAGCCTGCAAGATTACAAGACCTGCCCTATCAAATCTTATGATTTTACTTTATGCTTTAGCATTTAGGCGAGACAGCCCTGACTAGTGGAGAGAAAAATAGAAAGCTTCTCATTTAGTGGAGCTGCCTTTCATTTACAGACTGGCTTGATTCTTGGTGCATGGTGATCTCCTTAATTAGCATATTAGTTGTAAGGTGGGTGGTACCCTACCTATTAAGGTGAAGATGCGATAGTGTTGTTGAGATGGTTTGGTCCATTCAACTGATGGCTTTGGGTGCCGCAGTGGGAAAAGTGGCTTGTGACGATTCGGAAAGACAAGGGGATGTCTGAAGAAAACATGCATTCAAGCAGTGAAGATAACATATAGTGGATAGGAAAGAGTGGAGGAAATGGTGTTCTGTAGTTGATCTGTTTGACATTCATGTGAGAAATACTATATTTCTATTCAACTTTAGTATAACTTCGACTAATCATTTTATCCATTCAATTATAGGTATTGGTGTGACTTAATGATTATTCATTTTTCATTGGGAATGACTAGTGAGTCAAATTTAACTGAGTGCAACATTCAATTTAGCAAAAGAAAAGAATATGGCCGCTTTTAGTATCCATCCTACACATGTATGTTTCTAACTTGCTGCAGCATTATGTCGTCATTGTCTCGGTTCTTTGACTGCTGCAGGTCGTTGATAAGTTGCAGTCTTCTGGTAAATCCAAGAGGGATGATTGGAGGACTGAGTTGCCGAAGGCAGGATTAGGAGTTGGAACTATAGACAAATTGAAAGATGAAAAAATGAACGATGTGGTTTGGCAAGGCAAATGCTCTGGTACAGTGTATGTCTTTTGCTTATTTGTTTGTTTTACTTCCTTAAATAGGGAACTTCTTGCATGCTCTTCTCTTGTGGACTAAAATTCCGGTACTAGTCTACATATCGTCCCCTCTTGAGGGTAGTTTACTCTAAAATAACTCCATGTTTCTTGTGCAGGTACATCGGAGGAAGTGAGTCTGAAGGACATTTTTCTGTGATAAACGAGGCATGTTCAATGTTAGTAAGACGGCACTTACATTTTTCCCAGTCTATTGTTGTTGTGCAGCTCCTGGTTTCTCAAAATGATACTAAAGAATTTTTCTTGGTTCACACAAGTATAGAAGGTTCTAATTACGTATCTGCTTGGTATAACGTTATAATATTATGGATAGCCATTCACTGCCAGAAAGATACTTTCCATGTGGGGGTTCTCCCAGACAGAAGAATGAACGAAAACTCCACCACATATATCTTTCCTCAATTAAAATGTTTAGTCCAAGAGATTGACTCATCTGACCGTAGATTTTATCAACACCATGTGGGGACCCACATATATTATATTGACTTAAATTCCAAGCATTTTGCAGCTAAAGCTTGATCCCTGGCTCTGACATTTGAGTGACTTTTCTGCTCTCAGTTATGTCAGCTTTGATCACAAATAAGAGGTTGGATTTTTTGTGAGTTACTAGATATGAAGATTTTTTGTAATTATATCTCCTGTTTGCATACCAACCCTACTTTTTAAGGGTAGAAGAAAGCAATCAAGCATCATAAGAGTGAAAGGGGGGATATATGCGCTCAAAATGCCGGTGTAAATCTACAAGATAACCCTACAGTGCAGATTTCTATGATTTGGCACTTTTCCGTATCATGAACTGTATGATTAAAATTTACCGCCGCAAGATGTTTAGCATAAACTGTTGTGGCATTTTGAGTTTTTGACTATATGCTTCTGAGATTCTACGATTTTATGCTTAGATCTTTTAGTTTCAAATTTCTGGGATTTCCTGTATTTGACATTTGGACCGTAGGTGTAAGGAAGTTTAACTGAAATCAGGATGTTTTGGCCCATCGTGACGACATATTGGCCTAATAGTGTTTTTGTGGTGCCCTTTTCTCCTTATAGTTGACATATCAACTCTTGGCTGCAATTGTTAAGTAATGTAGCAAACTTCGAACCTGAGCCTCTTACTGTAGTTTGAATCACCTTTCAGGTTTGCACATACCAATCCACTGCATCTGGATGTATTCCAGAGCGTTGTGCGATTTGAGGCAGAAGTGGTTGCTATGACAGCAGCATTACTTGGAAGTAAAGAAAAATCTTGCGGAGGACAAATATGTGGAAATATGACCTCAGGAGGAACTGAAAGTATTTTACTAGCTGTGAAATCATCACGTGACTATATGAAAGCTAAGAAAGGAATTACAAGACCAGAGATGTGTGTTAATTTCCTTGTTCTTATTTATCTTTGCTTGTCTGGCTTTGATATATGAATCATTCATAGGACACATTATGTTTTATATGTAGGATAATACCAGAATCTGCGCATTCAGCTTATGACAAGGCTGCTCAATACTTTAACATCAAATTGTGGCGTGTCCCAGTGAATAATGAGTTTCAAGCAGATGTCAAAGCTATTAAACGCCTTATTAACAGAAGTACAATTCTGGTACATTACTCTAGACTAGCCCACTGATTGTCAATTTGTCATTGATCCCGCAAATATTCAAGATGGGCTTAAGTTTTGACCTCCTTGTATGGTACCATATTCAATTAACATCTTGTGACTATTCATCTATCTTGAAATCTGGAATCTGCAGATTGTTGGATCAGCACCTGGGTTTCCACATGGCATTGTCGACCCTATCGAGGCATGTGGGAGTTTGACTGACTTTTTAGCACGAGTATCTGCAATTATTTTCACTGCAAGACTAATGAAATGGCCAATTATTCTTGCAGGAGCTTGGTGAATTAGCGGTCAGTTACGGGATTTGTTTCCATGTAGACCTTTGTCTCGGTGGTTTCGTGTTGCCTTTTGCTCGTAAACTTGGGTATGTCTGGCTAGAGTTTATGTTGACAGTAGCTTTGTCTATTTCTTACTTGGTGCTTGCGCGTTAAGCTTGCTTTGGCTGCAGTTCTTTTGTAAATATCCTTATTGCTTCCAATTTCGCTTTACTTATAAAATTTGTAAGAACTTGAGGATCTGTCTCGCCTCGTTCTTTTTTGCTTTTCGAGGTATGTTATGACGGCTACAAAGATCCATCTAGTATGTACCAGTCTGTTTTTTCTGGTGAGAAATGCTCAACTTACATGCAGTGTAAAACTTAAATTTACAGCGATCGACAACTAGTAGTGCAAGTCAAATGTGTGGCTTTAGCTCATTGGATTACATGCTATGATCACTCACATCATGCTGCTGACCATGTTTGAAGTTAATTGGAGGTCAAGAGATATCTCATCACGTTTGGAATTAACCCATTGAATATCTGATCACTCACATCATGCAGACCAATGTTTGAAGTTAATTGGAGGTCAAGAGATGTCTCATCAATCCAGTGCTTGGTATTGTCTAAATGTGTTTATTGAACATCTATTGAACTCTGATGGCTTAGTGACTAGAGCATGAACCTGATAGTTGTTTCCAAGAGTTACCCAAAAAGGTTCTCGAGGGATGGAGGTTTAGTAGATATGACACCCATTAGAAGTTGAACCCTCCTCTCACTAGTATATTCAAAATTGCAGTATAAGCTGCAGCAAAGTGGTACACATCTTCGGAACTTACTCTTGAACCCGCATTACAAGCCATTAGTTTTTCTGAAGCCATACTACACACAGTTGCTTTGCTTTATGGTCGTGTTGTGCCATCAATTAAGTTGAAGCATGATGGAACTAGTGTTCTTTCCATTTGAAATTGGTTTTTCGGTGCATATCAGGCCAACGTGTTAAGTTACATAGTGGCATACTTCCTGTTTTGATTGTAGATGGCATGACCTCATGTAACAATTTCTTTCAGGTATCCTATTCCACCTTTTGACTTCTCTGTTGGAGGGGTAACCTCAATATCAGTGGACGTACACAAGTATGGCTTGGCTCCAAAAGGAACAAGTGTAGTTTTGTACAGGAACCATGACATTCGAAAGGTACTCAATCACCGGTACTGTAATAGGTAAACTTGAAGGGATAACAAACTGGACCCGTTTTTGGATGAAAGTATAAGGCAACGGGGTTTTGGTCCCGTAATTTGGAGAATATGTGTCCCCTTCCCCCACCACAAACAAGCACTCACACCCCACAAATAAGAAACGTTCTTATCCTTTCATCTAGTGTAGTCGACTTCCAGTTATCAACCTCTTAATCGTGTCTATTGTCAGAAAAAAGGACATTTAGACCCTGTATGCATTTCTTTAAAGCCACAGGTTTCTTTTTATGTTTGCTGGTCCTATAATGAGATTGGAAAGTAGGACCGTGGAAACTTCTTGCACCATCTAAACTTATGAAGGTTATCATCATCCTTCTTGTGTTGCCTACTCGAATCTCTTGCCCAATCCATCTAATTACAGGAACTTAACTGCTGTAAAGGATGTTGCTCTTCAAATATGTGTCAAATCAGTGTATTTTCCTTCTAATATATACAGTACGGGGTGCGGGTTCGGGGAGCATAAGTCCATATATATGAACTCTGAGTAGACAAAGCCTCGTCCCTCGAGCCAACCATTTTGGTGTGCTAGAAGGAGTGCTTTTTCACTGTTCTGCTGTGTTTGGGGCTAATTATGCTGTAAAACACTTTAACGCAGCTTAAGCTAATACTGTAATTTGTTTTTACTTTTACGTCTTCTGCTTGAAATTTTTGTATCATGCATCACTTTAGTAAATTTTACTGGTTCTTAATTCCTGATTCCTGTAAGCTTTTCTGGTGTGGCATCTTTTTTGGCGCGGTAATGCATACTTGGATACTATCTTAACTTCTGGCATCGCGTGTGAAACAGCATCAATTCGTTGCTGGTAAGTTACTTTTTCAGAATTTTTTGCCATAAGGTAAAGTGGATGCTCTCATGAACGCGTGTTGCAAGACTGGAATTATTTAAACTTTTTAATGGATTGTATGTGGGTATAGAATTCGGTATAAAGTTACCCTTGGATTTGAGACATAAAGAAACTTGAGTTCTTTCGTCTGGTCGTTGCAGTCATGATTTGACGTGATTTGGCTAGTTCCTTTTGATGAAAGATCTTTTTGGTGGTTGTAATGAATTTCTTTGATCTCGTGCGCGTTTGCTTGTATTATGGTGCAGTTACGGAGTGGTCTGGTGGGCTTTATGTATCTCCAACCATTGCCGGGAGCAGGCCTGGAGGTTTGATTGCTGGGGCTTGGGCGTCTATGATGTCTTTAGGGATGGAAGGTAGATATCCTACTGACCACATTGCAATTCTAACCATTTATGAGTCATGATATTGACATGTAGACTGGTCATTGGTTGAATATGTTTCAAGGTTACCTGGAGAACACGAGAGAGATCATGGAAGTGTCAAAGAAATTACAGAAAGAGTACATATTCTTACTTCCTACTTCCTACATCCTACTTCCTACATTCTTAATGGCATGAAGTCTCTAAACATTACTGCATAATGCTCTTATGGAATTCGCAGAGTGAAAGAGATTCCTGAGTTGTTTATTGTTGGAAGGCCAGACATGACAATAGTTGCTTTTGGATCTCACGTTCTAGACATTTTTGAAGTCAATGACATCATGTCATCCAAGGGCTGGCATTTGAATGCCTTGCAGAGACCCAACAGGTAGGCCTTCTTTAGGATATATGGCGCCATGTGTATTTACAGAGTATTTTAGTAGCAACGGGGGTGGTTAACTCACTTAGACATCCGAGTTGCTTGGAGTGGTTTATAGGCTAGACATCTGTTTTACTCGGTGATTTTATTAAGACAATTCATTTTACGTTTGCATGACTGGTCCTATTCTGAACCTGTCTTACTATTTGCATTCTTCAGCATCCATATCTGTGTGACACTTCAACATGTAGCAGTTGTTGGTGAATTCGTGAAGGATTTGAGGGACTCCGTTCAAACTGTAAGTTGACGATTAGTTGTAACGATTCTCTGCCATCAGAACAGAGTACGTTTTTTTTTTCTGTATCAGGACAATTGAGATTTCAATGTTCACCTAGGGTTTATTTGACATACAGGTTCCTAGTAAACATGGTTTAACTAGTGCTATATCGTGTCTTATACAATAAACTTTTCAGTTTCTGAAAAGGATCTTACTATTTCTTTCAGGTGAAAAGAAATCCGGGTCCAGTAAGCGGAGGGCTTGCTCCAATATATGGTGCTGCCGGAAAGATGCCCGACAGAGTGATGGTTCGCGAATTACTAGTAGATTTCATGGACAGTTCATGCTAGTGGCAATCCTTGTATCCCTGATGCAATTCTGTTTGATTCATTGTTTAGGTAGGCCTACTCAATTCTTTCGTCAAGCTTACACAGTGAGGAAATTCCAAATGTATACATCAGATTGTGCACTATATCCTGTTTCGACTTTGACGAATGTGTTTGATTAAGATGGTCTAGCCTAAGGAATCATGTTGGCGAAAACAATCATTTTGGGCCTACCGGAGCTATTGCATCTTTTGGCCCAGTGATGGACGGTGTTGCAGCCACGGCTTAGCGTTGCATGTTGTGCATAACGCCCAGTGGGGCTTCAATTAGCAGGTCTTGGGGTTGGACTGGCTAGAGTAGCTACTGCCTAGTAGTGCGGTAAGTTGGTAGTTAAATTAGAATAGAGAACGTGAGAGTGAGTTAATCTAAGGCATAAATGAATCACGTCAGGAACTAATACGAATCGCATCAGGAACTTAGTAATGTGATGTAATATCTCGAACTTTGGGAGCGGTTTAAAATGACTATCGGAGACCCAAAAAATAAACGGGCGTTAAATTTGAGTAATGCTCGGGTATTAGTAGAGTATCAAAGCTCAAAAGAATTTTGGAGTAAAAATGTAATTTTGAAATTTTTTTGGGGCATAAATGTAAATTTTGGTTTTAGTGATGAAAACTAATAGAATGAATGCTAGTATATATTTTCAGTGATGTTTAATCAAATTGAGAATGCTTAGAATGATTTTGGGACTTGAATGTACTTATACAAAATTTGGGGTTATTTTGTAATTATATAAAGTTTGGGAGTCTTTTTGTAATTTTATAAAAATAATTTAGAAACCATGGTTTTTTAGGGTTTGCCACCACCTACTTGCTTGCATGACTAAGCTAGATAAACTATTTAATAATAGATTGGATAAGTGAGTCTTCAGAGGAAAGAAAGGAAACAGGGGAAAAAAAAAAGACGAAGAACAAAACAGAAGAAAGGAGGGAAACAGGGAGGAGAAAGAGGAAAAAAGAGACAGGTATTTTCAACGTGGGATTCTAGAGTTCAGTGCGTGCTTTAGCACTGTGTGCTGTGTGTGTAACTAGGTGTTTTGGTAAGTGTTTCCGTGGGCGTAAGCTTCAGGCAGTGGATTAATGGGGAGAAGCTATGGTGTAACTGGGGCATTTTGTGGGTGTAGGTATTATGATATGCTCGAGGGTGTGTAGAAGGGAGATGGGAGACGGCTGTGCAGTGTGCGTGTTCTTGAGAAGGTGTGCGGGTGTGTGTATATGTGATGATCCGTGTGTATGGGTTGGTGTAATTATGTGTAATTGTGTTTAAATTATGTTAGTGGGTGTTAGTTAATCCATGTAGGTGTTTCTAGTGTGTTGATGACAATTCGTGGGTGTGTGGGTGAGAATTGAGCAGCCGTGTGCTTCGGCTGAAGATGGAAGAAGAGAGGTGTGTGTAAAAAAGGTGAATTAGTGTGTGTTTGATCATGAATAGTAGCTGAAATTGTCACCAAAGATGGACAATTAATTTAGCCAGTTTTCACGAATTTTTATAAATAACTAGGGTCAAAATTAGACAAAGTCCAATACTGTAACCCCCAATATTTTTACTCGGTTAACTAACTAAAATTATCGAATTATTTAGAATAGCAAACCAAGCTATTTTGATTTGAAAATTTTATGAAAGTTTTATTTTATTGATATAATTCATTATCTAAAATTTTGCGCCATTCCGAGGTCGATAGGTATTTTTCGCGAAACTGGCATTTTAGCGCTCAGTCCGATCATCGATTCTAAATTTTTGGGCGAATATTTTCTAAAATACTTTTTTGTCCAGAAATGAAATCAGGATGCTTAAAATAGCGTTTTAAGATATTTTTCGAGTTTCAATGTTTTGTTATTGGTAGAATAGTAGATATACATACCGTGGATAATAAACTATGACGCCAACATTCCTGACTTCAATGATTACCGTTTAACATTATCTAACAACAATTATAAAGAAAATAAAGTACAAAACTAAAGACCCAACACCTTTGTGCTTAAAAGGTTTAAAAACCAGCACCAAAATTCAAAAGAACACAAATATCACGCACAAACCAACCAAAAGTACAACCCGCACCGGAATCCTCACTTGGACAAACATTGCCTCTGAATCCGATCATCATGTCTGATGGCTTATCCCAAAATAACCTTTTTTCGCAACCACAACCTGAGCAACTCACCTCCCACAGTGACACTATCGACCACCCACCATCACCAACAAACCTAGACCACTCCACCCAACTACGCCGTTGCATGAGACTCAAAACTACCAGAAATTTGAGCGAACAACACCAACACAAGCCGCAATTTGTTAACAAACAAACAAAAACTGACAGGGTATAGAGCTAAGGGAGAAGGGATAAACTTAACATGAAATTGACATGCTCGCCTCATAGTTTGTACCATCAAATTGCACCTCACATGCAAATTCACCACTATTATTATTATTAACAATTAACAATAACAATTTCAAATTTCTGAACACCCGGCCTTCTCTGACCCATTTGACACGCAAAGCCTTGGGTAAAATTAGCACCGGACGAAATCCCGCAACGAGCGTAACTCTCGTGTTTAGTTGCCATCGCAAAATCTGAGAAAATGTCACACGAATATTCTACCAAGCCTTGCGAGCTACCAAACTGCACTACTCATAGTTTGTGCCATCAAATTGTACCGCGCATGCAAATTCACCACCGTTGTTATTAATAACAATTTCAAATTTCAGAACTGCAACTCAATATAAACTTCTTAAATTGACAAAAGAAATACTCCCTTTGTTCCTAAAAAGTTCATCATATTTCCTTTTTGAATAAAAAAATTGATAACTTTCTAAATTAAGAAAGATTTCACTTGTATTTTTTCACATTTACCATTCTTACACATTTTTTTAAAAAAATTTTCTTTCCATATTTGGCTTCGTTTGACAAAACTTTTTTGGTTTTCAGTTTCCAAAAAAATAAAAAGTAAAGAGTAGTTAATTTTTTTTTTACAAAAACAAGTTGGTGTTTGATAACCCAGTTTTATTTTTTTTGTGCAATTTTTTTTTGTGGTGTTTGATAACTCAAATTTTTTTTTTGTGGTGGTTTGCGGTTGCGGTGGTGGGGCGTAGCGGTGGCCGACGGTGGCTAGTGGCTGCCGGCGGTGGTCACCGGCAGTCGCCGGAGGTGGCTGCAGGCAGTGGTGGCTGCTGGCGGTAACCTCCGGCGACTGCCGGCAAGCCGCCGCAGGCGGTGGTCGCTTGAGGCGGCTGTCGGTGGTGGTCTCAAAAAAATAAAACCAAAAGTGAAAAAAAAAAACTCATTTTTGGAGTTTTTTTTTTCCAGTTTAAAAACTAGTTTTTTAAACTGGAGAAGAAAAAAAAAATGGTTACCAAACGCGTTTTTTTTTCCAATTTTCAAAACTGAAAAAAAAACTGGAAAAATAAATGAATGTCAAAGGGGCCTTAATTTTTTACGTACTTATTTTTTTTCTCTCACTTTTTTCCTTCTCTCAAATTTTTTTATATTTTATAAATTATAATCTAAATAATTGTGCAAGTCAAATATGTTCAGTATAAAACAGTGAGAACATGAAGCTCAAATGTTAATGTTGCTCTCTCCAAACCAGAAAGAAGAAAGGTAAGAGAAAGGAAACGAAAAATGGCGCTATAATTTCAATAGTTTGCGACTTTGTGCAAGCAGTGGATGTGAAACTATGAATATGCTCAAGACTGATTCATTAGCTGTCCCCTTTAACATTTGCTTCGTTCCCTTGAACACCGGCCAAAGGACAGGTATCTCTTCATTCTTTTGAATCATGTGGTTTGCGTTTTTTCTGATCGGGAAATCATAAGCCACAGACGTTTCTGTTTGGCAAAATCTCGAGTCCTGTAGAAACTAGTTCGGAAAACTAGGTATCTCAAAGTGACTTCATGAATGCGAACAAAATATACACTGGTACTGCACGGAGTCTTTGCGTTTGGAAATTAATTCGTCGATCTCAGTACGAGTCGAGCTCGATTGCTGGATTTCAAGTAGGCTACTGATGTTCAGCAGATTTTGTGCTTACATTGCTAGTTGAGCCCCAAACCAGCTTTTACATGCCATTGAATTTTGGTCACCTGTCCTAATTTTGGCCCGCTTTTACTTTTTGAGTAAACGTTCTATTCAACCAAGCTACAAGTCAATCTCTGGTAAAAATGATGAGCAGGTTCAATGTTTAAATGCTCTAATTCTATTCTCGGAATTTGCAGAGAGTTACAGTGGACAGAAATCATGAAATGGAACGCTTATTAGTTGTTGCAAGAAAGCATAGTGCTGGATAAATACGACGATGAGATGGAAATATATGTAAATGGCTGTTCATAGGCATGTATGCACAACTGAGTGTTGGGAAGATGGCATTTAGCCATTATGTTCTGCAAAAGTTATC
The DNA here is from genome assembly GCA_033065855.1 of Escallonia rubra. Taxonomy (NCBI): domain Eukaryota; kingdom Viridiplantae; phylum Streptophyta; class Magnoliopsida; order Escalloniales; family Escalloniaceae; genus Escallonia; species Escallonia rubra. The sequence continues at coordinate 72,510 of JAVXUO010000300.1, forward strand.
CTTCTATCTCAGATTGCCCATAGCAATTGGAATCCTGTTTTGTGGGTTTCTACACGATAATATACTAGAAAATAAATACCTTTTTTGTTAAAGGATGTTTTACCGTGGGAGTGTGGTATGAGTGCCAGTTGAGCTATGAGGACAAAGATAGAGACCAGTCGAAAGAGCGAGGACAAAGATAGAGACCAGTCGAAAGAGCGGATGGAGCCTGAGCTTGGCACCAGTATGAAGGGAAAGGAAGAAGTGATCTCAAAACAATGGAGATTAAAGCTTTGTACTTTTCCTAATGATAATGGATTTGATGAGCAGAATAACGTGTGAATGGGTAGATTAATGTGTTGTGTAATAACAAAACTTGTTATTTGCAGTGTTTTGATTTGGGGGTATGGACAAATCAGGATTCTTCTAGAAGGCTGTCAGGCTGAGCTGGTTTTCACATTTAAGTTAAGGGAGCATTGAAGTTGATATGATATTCCCACGTCTCGGATGTGGAATAGAATGAGATTGCTCTTATAAGACTTGGCCTATGATCTTAGAAGTACTTATTGGCTAGCCCTTTTGAGGGAGGTAATGCCTTGTGGTGGGGTTGTGGACTGGGTCCTAATAGATGGTAGTAGAGCCGACTCATGAAAGCTTGGGCTGGGCTATCGAGTTGGGCTGCTGATGGTTGGGGAAAACGAAGGCAAGCCCGGGTATGTCCCACATTAAGAGGATGGTTGGGGTAACGAAGGGTGAGCCGGATATATCCCACAATTGCTAGAGAGGAAAACTGTGGGCTATGTATGATCGAGCCTTAGTGAGGGGTATAACGAGGGGAAATTGTAATATCCCACATCGGATGTGGCATAGTATAAGATTGCTCTTATAAGACCTTACCTATGATCTTAGAAGTAACTATTGGCAAGCCCTTTTGAGGGAGGCAACACTCTGTGGTGGGGCCGTGGACCGGATCGTTATAGTTGAGGTCACATATAAAAGATGATGACATGCTCCCGCAACTCCACTAGAGTACTGTAGAGAGGCTGCGTTCTCTATCTCTTACACGCGCACGTTTACAGAAAGGCTAAGTGGGTTCCAGTAATGGAGTTGGCCGCTGAACTCTTTGCCCTAGCTAGTTAGCATATATCCTCAAATATTCCGAGTGGATTAGCAGCATAAAACCCTAACTCCAACTTAATGAGCCCTCTCCAATGTGCTTGTAGCTCAAGAACTCCATACCCTAGCCACTAAGCAATGTACCCTCATGGATCTCAAGCAAACTTGGGTGAACCACGCTCCTGTTGTCCCAGCAGTCTTGATAATCCTTCGGCCTTCCTCTTAGCATGGTTGTGCTTATGGAGACTTTTTTGACAATGAGTGGGCTTTGAGTGATGGTGATTTCTTGCTAGATGTGGCTTGCCTCAAGGCAAAAGGTGATGCCTCCAGGAGAGCATTTTAATAGGCATCCTTGCTCAATTCTGGAGGCAAGTCATTTTCCTGGAGATAGTCAGGAGAATATTGCCCCTCACGGGCTTTGTTTACGATTTCATGAAGCTTTTTTTGAGATAATTCCCTTGTGGCCTAGCGCAAACGACGTTCATGCCTCTGAGATTTTATGGAGATCATTGTCCGCGTGGAGGTAATCCACTAGTGAAGTTTGCTGCAACTGTGCCGAGGTGGCTCAACGGCAGTGGGAATATTTGCATGAATTCAGCAAACTTGTGGCACTTAGTGAGCACTGTGCTTAAGTTTTAAGGCTATACTTCGAATCTTGTTATCTGTAGCAATATAAAACACGTATTGACTAGCGTCCGAGAAGTCTTGATATTTGATGATAATATTATCGGAAGTACACCTTCTTCTCAAACAATGGTCTTTGTATTTCAATCTGGGTGGAGTTTGAAGTGTTTCAACGTAGAGTAACTGTACCAATCTATATAGGCCCAGTTTACTGATATGCTGCTAACATAACCGTTAGGTAGTATTGATTATATACCATCGCCAGTAACAATGATAGTTGATGAAAGGAAGAAAAGAACAATGGCTGATCAAACCATATCGCTATGTCCCACACTTCATCAGAAAGGTCTGGTCGGTACGTGTTAAAGATTTATTCAGTTTCTGCTTTTGGATTGACTGTCAAATCAGTTTTACATGTGTAGAAAATAACATCAGTTCTTGTTTGTTTGAGATCAGGACGGATAATAGTATTATAATCATTACATTGAACAATCACGCGTCACTCAATAAGAGGGGGCGTCTTTATTCTTCTGTTCCTCTCAAGCTCTTATGACAAAAATACTCAGATATATAAGCATCTTTAATTGACAATAAGGGAAATTTTACAAACCGGAAACATATCTTACTTTGCTATGCCAACAAACTCACTGATCCACGGAGTACAGCTTGTGCCTTTAGAGCTCCAACACCAGGTCTATATTGCAGACAATAGAAACGAGTCAGGGTTCTGCTAAAATATTAGGAGCTGAAGTGAAAATAAAATTCTCTTGCCCTTCACTTTGTTCTCTGATGATCTCATCTTGTCCACCTTAATGCTTTACGTATGGTAAATTTGCAGAGGAAGTACTATTATACGTAAAAAGCAATTATATGATGAAGGCATCGCCTTAGTACATTATAGACACGTAATAGTGTAAAATAGTTCATAACTCATGCTAGGGACCCGTTTTCTGTACGAATAAATGAGAAATGTTGTTATACATGTGCATATGAAAAAGATTTGCTCAACTCAGCTAAGCTGTTGAAAAAGAAGTTGAGGTCGACTAGAGGACTCCTTGTTCCACTCTCCTGTATCCAACATTTGTTCTTGTTATATTTTGCAGTCAAGTCCTTTATCAATACTTCTAATGTGTCATTCTTTGTCTACCACTTCTTCTCACCTCCATGTTTGCTTATTCAAATACGTATTTGCATTCTAATTACATTCATCTTATATGTGTACATATTAGTATTGCGATATTTGGCCTCATTTCTACCCATTGAAAGTAGTTCTGACTTTAAAGAAAATATGCAATCACACAGCACTCTAGAAGCACTTCTCCAGTTCTTACTACATGCTCCTGTTAATTGTAAATGCCATACTATTCAGTATACCGAGAAGTATCCTCCTTAGGCACCTATTAGCCATTTCATATTTAACCTCATCCTAGTCTTTCTAAAGTAAATTCTATTTATTCTGTCTTCATCAGTTAATCTATGTTCAATACCTACTCCTAAAGCTTCACTGCTCTATTTCCCCTAAAGTTGGTGCACCTTTGATTACTAGCTTTATGTTTATAAATAGGTAAACAGGCGCTCTTTGTCCACCCTTTAACCTAGTCAACCAGTCTAAGCCTTGATTCCAAGCATCTCAAACCTCAGTAAGAACTAAGGATATCATACGGCCTTGTAGTCTTTCCTTCATGTCATTCTTTATCTCAGATGTTCTAATTCTTTAATCAAACCCCCTATTGGTAACTGATTTGATGCCAGCCTTGGTTTTGTACAAAAACACGGTAATCTATGGAGCTAATACATGAATATTAGATGACATAGGGAACTCCGCTAGGACATGACGATGGGGAAACCTTGTTCGAAGTATGAAACAAGTAATACATCAAATATCATTTTTTGGGGTTAGCCGGAGATTTAAACTACATATTGTTTTAATTGATCATTGCCCAAGTCAATTAACGTCTCTGAAGAAAGAGGCACAGTCGCTTTTTCTTAAAGGAAACCCCGTGTAAAACGCTCCCTTGGAATTATTTGTTCACCAAATGCTTGTAACATTTTCCTATGAAGAAAATGTTTGTAGCAGAATGGTGAGGAGCATAGCCTATGTCCAAGATTAGACGGTCACAAGTATCTTTATGTATCAGCCATGTATCCAAAAGTATTAGCTTATTTTTAAGCTAGTGATGTCCAAGATTAGACGGTCACAAGTATATGTATCAGCCATGTAACCAAAAGTATTAGCTTATTTTTAAGCTAGTGATGTAACCAATATGCATGGGGCACATGTTGGGAGTATCCTAGGACTTATGGCATTCGATTATGTGCATGACAAGTAAAGGGCTCTTTCCTAAGAGTGTCTGTGCTTCTTGGGTTATAACAGAGTAAATGAACTAGCAGGGTCTAATAACAGGTAAGATGGGGCATGCATGTATACGTACAGTCTGCATCTGTTTTGATCCAGCATTCCCTGTTCCCGTTTGAATCGCTTCCGCTGAGTGTCACTTGGGGTGGGTTAGACTGGCTCTTGAAGATCCGTGTACTCTTTTTTGAGAGAGTACTTTGAGGATATATTATGATATCTTCACCTGAAGGCATCAGATCTCCATCGTTGTACCCATCCTCGGAAGTAATGTTGCTCTTAATCTCCTTTGGGGGTTTATCAGACTTTTCTGCAGCTGTTGAACTTTCAGGGTGGACTTTCCTGTGGAACATATGTAGAATCTGCATGCCTCGCATCACAACATTAGGAAAACTTGTTAAACATTCATAACCGGGATTGATGCCCTTCTTCGGTTTCAAATTTAGTAAAGTCTTTGGAAATTTTGTAGAAAAGTTTAGCTTATAGAAATCAATTTTTTCCTATTATCTGGGCATTCTTGGGCCTATTCCTAATATGATTTCTGCTACTTTGAGCTCCCCTTTTCCTGTATATAGTTCTAACCAGCATGTTGTGGTAACTTGAATTGCTTGTGACCCTATACATTGGTCCAGTGTATTTGCCGTTGAGCATCACATCAGTGTGACGTAACAGTTACCATTAGCGCAGAATCATGCTTGATACACTGTGCAGAATTATTTAGTGCTGCATTTGGTGAAGGTTGTGATGCAACAAAAAAGCTTTGCAAATGGCTGAAAATGTTTCCCGTCCACTGTTCTGTGCACGCAGGCGGTATACAATTTTGGCGATCAAATGAAGGATTTGCAGACCTTTTTTTTTGTAATTTCTTGCCACTAATGGTAATTTTCTTTTGACAATTCAGTAAAGGGTTTTTTGTTTCTGAATCAAACAAACAAGTAAATAGTGATTGTGATAAACTTATTTCTCTTGGTTAAATCATGCAGGGTGACTGGATGCTTATGCAGAAACAGGAACTTATCAACTGCTGTCAATTTCAAGGATTGACTAGATTGTTTGGGTGTTTCCACATACGATAAAAACTGATAATTTTGTCATGATCCCACAGCCATTGTTGGGAGATGCGGTGCTATGCAAGTTCCACCTCGAAGCATCACATATGGAGTAATATCACGCATACCTTGTGCACTTTTGTCTCTGCTGAAGCAGAGTCAGCAATTCCTCCAGAAGCAGCTGCAGAGCTCCGATTGGAACTGTGAAGCATTCTTTTTTTCAGTATCTTCTTCATGAGGTGCACAGCAGATTTGTCTGTTTCCTTTTCTGTTCGCTTTTCTCCTCTGTCGCATTTAGTTCCAGAAATTTCCTCTGCCATTTTAGTTTTCTGAAATAGCTCTCCGAGTGATGTCCTGTGTTCCTTCTTTGCCATTGTTGTTTCTGGCAATCCAACAGCTGACCCAAAAAGATAGCCCTGGAGAGGACAGACACTTGTTCCATTACCATTGTTCTCTGTACCTTCAATTGGCTTGCCACTCAGGGTGATGGTGCTTCCATAACTGCTTCTTCCGGTGCTAACATGGCTGTTCCTCCCAGATGAATCAGTACAATAGTCATCAACTGCCAAAACTTTCTCTAGCTCATCATTAATTAGTTTCAATTCATTTTCTGTAACTTCAGTTTCTTTTTCAGTTATGTTCTCTACAGAGATGGCAAATGTTGGTGTTGACAGGTCTGTGGTAACTGGGTCTGTACCAAGGGTTCCTATTGCAAGGAAGCCATGGAAGAGTTCAGAGAGAGCAGCTGATGATTCTTCTTCCAGGTCTTCTTCCTCTACTCTAGCTCCATCTAGGCTGGCAAATGATTTTCGCAGATGGCTGTCTCTGTATGATTTGCTCAAAGGCTTACTGCAATAGCTTGGCTTTGGATAGTAGTCATCAAGTGACGGCTGCCCTGTTAAACAAGTACAAGAGTTCCCTGACATAAGAAATATAGAAGTATGAGGGTTGGCTGTGAGCTGACCGTAGGATTAATTTTTCTCATTGGTGTAATTTAGCAGGAATAAACAGGTTCCTGTTGCAAATACTATCTTAAGAAATTCATGGCGGCTGACCATGGTACTACGTCGGCTCTTACATAGATCGCAGTATTGTGGCCCATGGTTTTGCTGATTTTCACAATTATGTTGTCGACAATAGGTCATCTTGGAGTCCTAGTCTAGTGAGTCTGCTTTAGGAGTAGTTAAGTCCACTGTTCCTTTGTTGGTAAGTCTTGTTTTCAGTTCGGTGATTCTACTTGGCTTATAGCTTTGTTTACAAGATGGCCATATTACTAGCCAAGTTTCTGGCAATTCCTTAACTAGTTACCAGCTTGGTATTTAGTCTATTGATAGTATAAAGAGGTGAGCTACCATGTATGGATAAAGCTAGCAAAATCCAGAATCTTTAGACTAAAAACAGTGTTGACCTGCACTTAACTATATCAAATGATGCAGCTATAATAATGTTAGATCAGCAGCCCTCCAATCTATCTGCACTCAAAGGATGTATAGGAACATGTAGAATAATATGGACAGTGATCTATAACTTACCAATGGCATAGTCCTTGAATGGTTCACTGCTATTCTGCCGGAACTTACGATGCATCCACCCTAATAACTGCAAAAAAGATGCAGGAAGATGAATATGTAGCAAGAATAGTCTTGTTCTCTCAGGTTCAATATGCATTGGTCTTACCTTCATCTTTTTGGTCTTTCTTCAGAGAGCTAAATGTTTGATTACTTTGGGAAGCAAGCAGGAGAGGAGAAAGAGAGGGTTTTTAAACGCGTCAGTGTGATTGTAATGTATTTAGCGCCAAAAATTAAAAGGAAGCATTTAACTACTTTAAGGTTCCAAGTTGAGTCAGATGTAGAGAGAAACATAGAGAAAGTTACAAGCTCTGGCAAAAAATTCTTATTAAAGTTCAAATGATGGCCAAATTTCTGGACCCACAAGCTGGTGATTTAGGTTTGCCATGCAATTGAATCCATGTGCGATGATGGTCGCTGTGTTTATGATATTGTGGATGCTTCTTTTGCCACTTTGCCTGTCATGCTTTTGCACCCTTAACTTTGCATCGTTGCACATATTTTAATGTAATGGATTTTTGTTTTTCTAAAGACCGTTAAACAAAGTTCAATCAAAATTCATGTGTTTTTCAGTTGTACATTTTCTAGATATGCAACTTGCCTCCTACTTTGATTCGTTTACACATAACATCAATACTAAGCAAGCAGTTGTATATAGAAAATAATTTAAAACAGCTGAAGTATGTCAATGAAAATTGAAAAGAAAGAACCATCAATTTGCTTTAAATAGAAAAAGTGCCACGGTTACCTCATTCAGCATGGAAACTCATGCATCCAATGCATACATCTCATGCACATGCACTTTATGCATGGTCTAATGACGTCCTTCCAATACCATGTTCTGAATATATCACTACGATTTTTTTGTAGCAGTTTACACCATGAACAGGAGGGAATGTAGGGCACGATGATATGCCAAGGAAGAAGATCTTTGTCCACTAAGGACACACTGGGCTCTGTGCCTGATGTTCTTTGAGAGGTCCAACCCGGAAGGAGCTTATATGTAACTGGAAGGACCTTTAGCTGTTGCACTTGTAGCTGAAGATTGCAATATACCATTTGTATTTTTATCCTCTCTGTATCTGATGTATACCTGTAGTTTGAACTTTAGTTCTGCTGCATTTTTTGGGCCAAACTTTAACGAGTAGAATTATTTCTCAACTTTGTTACTTGCAGGAGCACAGGATTGAACTCCCATTCTTGTAACTTCCATGCTATTCATTCTTCGTTAATTTAGTTTTTTTCACTTGAACAGGACATGCTTTAGGGGAATTGGTGATATAATGCTGGTAACACTAAACTTTTCATGCTTTGAATCGTACTCTTGTGCTGCGGTTCTATGTAACTGTTGTGGTGTTATTTGGGGAACAGTGAAGTGGTACAAGTAAGCAGTTTGAGACTGACTAGTCGATTGAGCATTCATGTTCTAGCACTGCCACATGGTCACCATATACGAGGATATATCACCCACGAAATTTGCCGCCATGATGTAGGAAGTGATAGCTTGCCAGGCTTTAGTAAGTTGTTTTTGTTGTCTGCCTATTGTGTTCACATTCCTATTATCGTCATCTTGTTGAGAACTGTGTTCCCTCATGCAAAAGTGCCCATCATCAACAGGTCCTTTGGTCCCCAAGAAAACTCAGTATGCCCTACTAAAATCTTGTGAGTAATATTATAGCGCAAAAAGGGTAACAGATTTTGACTCAGAGACAAGTAACAAAGGCCATTCTAGATGAGAACAAGTAGCTTTATCTGACATTTGCTTATTCTTTAGAAGAGATGTATCACAACTTTGTCAAGAACATTTGCGATTTTTTTTATTTTGTGGGGAAAGAAGGAGGGGGGGTTTGGAGAAGAGGAATGAGTTTTATAAAATTGACAGATAGGGGCTCGACTCTGTAAAGGTTTTGCCACCTTCTCATTCTTGGTTATTGTTGAGTCCATTTCTATACTAATTTTTTACTAATTCTGAGATACCCATTGTCAGTAAAGCGTTGCCGACATATCAAGCTTTTGTACTTTGGGTCCCTTGACGCCTTTAACTGTCTTCAATTGTGAAAAGAGCTGGAGACCTGAGGTAATATGCATAATCTGTCTAGTCATCTTTCTTCTGTGATGGAGGAGCATTGATCTAATCAATTGAATTTTTATAATCTTAATTATTACATGAAAAGATTCAGTTAGTATTATAACAGGGACTTGGAATCAAAATTAGCTAATTTTACCACTGACTAAGAGATATGGCTCCTTCTCATTTCTCTTTTAGCTGTTAAATCAATATTGATTTAAGTCCCACTTATATTGGCTAAATGTTACTGTACCAGTCAACTCTGTAGTAATATCACACAACATGCTCTAGATATGCTTAAGTTAACATTAAATTTCCTTTTGTGATGTGAGAACAGACGATTAATCTTCAAAGGCTGATATGGGAAAAAATTGAAGATGACTGAACATGTGAACTGCAGTGATTTTAGATGTTATACTTGTGGCACTGAGTCTTAACCATGCGGGTTGTCGGGATTAGAATAGATAGCTTTTGCTGTCTCTATTTACTTTCAACTACCTGCCATTTCATTTCTAAAATATGAGGAGTGAGATGAAGTATGTAGTCATGAATGGAAGCATGGCTTTGTGATCTGCAATGTTTGTGTTATGTAAACTCTGCCATGAGCTATGCATCTTTTTTGTATGAGTATGTGATACACTGATATGCATAACCTTGGTGCACATACCTTTCTTTTTAAGCCAATAACATTTAATGCATTTCATGTTGACGAGGCAGCAATGAAACCACTATAAATTTTGCTTCTTACATCAGTAAATAGTTTCCTTCATGCCTGAACAATTCTGTATGTAGACCCTGCCACGATCTTTACACGTCACTGATAATGCGCATAATCTTGTTGCATATTATTGGATACTACCTTTGTTTTTCAATAACATTTTTGTTAGTTTTTTTGTTGAAGAGGCTGGAATAAAACCACTATTTTTTGTTTGACATAAATAATTAGTTTGCTTTATGCCTATGATTCCTTAAACCTTAGATCTAGAACTCTTCATTTAAAGTTGGTAAAACACCTTGCTGAGAGGCTTTTGGTGCGCCTGAAGCCTGTACATAGATATACCGATGGGTGTTGGATCCAATGAATGTTGCAACCCTTTTATTAGGAAGCTAATGAGAAACTAAATTCGAATGTTCAGTTTGCTGCCAGTGATGATGAACAGTAATTAATTTTCCAGGTAATATGCTTTCACCTCTACCTTTCGATCATTTGCTGAGATTGTATGCTTCCTACTCTGGAAACCTTGAGAGTTAGGACTAGTAGTTTCCTAGGCTGTTTAGAAGAGTTCATGGTTTCTTTTATTTGAGGTTTTCTTTTATGAATTTGTTTAGAAGAGTTCGAACTGTTTATAAAAGGTTCGAACTTCTATGTAGGGACTAATAATTGTGGAACAGGAGTACATCAGCTTGGGGAATTGATGCTGTGCTGCATGTGGACATAAAGATAGAAATTGTTGAAATAAATGTTTAGTTTCTGCAAGTTGTCATATATGTACATAAGGGTTGAAGCCTTGGCTATTATGGGGTTAGTTCGTCACCAAGTAATTGACTTACAGACCTGCTCCGCTTGAAAGTAACACGAGGCTAGCCTTCTGCCTCCATTGAAGGGCACACAATTCGACGGGTGACTAAGCAGGCATGGAGATAGTGCCAACCATATGCTACATATTTCCAGAATGGCTCAAGTGGACGAAGGCACTGATGTTAATTAGACATGTTGGTTGTTTCTTGATGATACATGGAGGGAACAAGACCTGATCATTTTCTTAGCTTATGATATCAACTTATGGTCGTGCTCGCTCCACTGTAACTTTTGAATCCATTTTTTACTTCTAGCTCCAGGGCTAGCTTTTGTACCTAATCTTAAGAATTGAGTAGATGGAGTTGTTTCTGCTGTTTAGTTCTTTGCTTAGGCAATTAACAAACTACCAGTGCAGGTTTAGCAATCTGTAGAGCCAAGTCAGCCGAAGATGAGAATGGCTACCTTTCTATGTTGGCATTGGTTTTGGTAACGATGTAGTATTTGAATTTTGGAGTAGTTCTGCTCTTCTGCAAAAGATAAGACGGCACCAGTTAGCATGAGATTTTGTCCAAATCGAGACTTGTATGTGGATCAGGTTAGTGTTAACTTTCTTGGATTTGTACCAAGGGACCTGCCCTGTTCCCAACTTCTGTATGAGAGGGTGTGTGGGTTGGTTGTTGTTATTAAGGACCCCAGTGTAAAACAAAAGAATGCGAAAAAGAATCGAGCTACTAAATAGGCCAGACAGACTCGGGGGAGTTTGGTTGTTTCTTAAAGTTGGATCGGTTAATTTACCGTATTTCTAACTCTAAATCACGGTCTTGAATGGAACCATTGAGATGCTGAATTTTCAGAAAATCAGCGACTTTCAAATTCCAGCCTTGATAATTCAAGCTTATTGAATCATTTTGTTGTCACCAGAAGAGTTACGGGACTGGAATGCAATATCCGGCCTTGAGTTACGAGACTTGTGTCTTGGCAAGCTATAGGGTCAAGAATGGCTACTTTTTTCTATTCTATGGCTTTATAATATTCAAATGCTTTCTTTTTGTGCTTTCAGAAAATGGTAAAACACTTGCATTGCAGCCTAATACAACTTTTTTGGTGCTCAAGAGGTACGAGATCCTATCTGCTCTCTATCCATATCAGCTAAACATCTGCACGTGCACTTGTTCTTGTTTTTGGTTGGATTCATTTGTAGCTGACTGCTGATATTAGTATTACGTGATGAATCTTTAAAGTACACACGAGCAACACGAAAGGTCTCAGCATAAGGCAGAAACACACACATACCTCCAGCCAAGAGAAGAACAAAGGCATGGAACTGCCATTCTAGCATGTCTCTGTTTGTACCTACTCTGGTAGCCAGTGGCTCAATTGAAGTCATTTCAACTAGATAATAACACACCACCATTTATTCCCTGTCCTGCCCCAAGATGGTTATGTAGTCAGTTTCATTGTCATTCATCTATAATGTTTCAGGTAAAGTCAGGAATGTGAATCTAGTACTAACTATTATAATCACTCACACGATGCCAAGCAATTATAAGTAATCTGTTCAAGTTTTACACACTTTGTAGATCTGCTTTGGAAACGGTAGGTTGGTTGTAGATTTTTAGTAGCGGTTGTATTATCGTTCTGTTAAAAACAGTTATATAGCCGTGACGGTTCTTGTAAATCTCTTATTTTAAAAGAATGTCTCTACTGTCAACTAAAAAGAAAAAAAGTGAAAGGAGCTGAGGATGAGATACTAATAACGGAACTTCATGAGGACTTTTCTGTTATTTCTTTTTCTTCTTTCATTCCTTTGTAACCAATCGACTAAGTAAAGAATTCTGTGGTGTTTCCTTTTCGATGGTTGATAGTTCTTCAGGGGGCCCATCAGTTGATATCTCGTGTTAGTATCACCTCGCAAGTATCCTGTGGTGTTCTCTTTTTGCTCTTAACCACAACTTTACTTTTTACCATTTACCCTTTATTTTTGTCGTTAAAGCTTTTTAAGTGACACTCATAGCTATTAAAGGTACAGGCGCACCTAAGGTGCAAAAGGTCCTGAAGCCTAAGCTCAAGGTACACGCGCAATCGATTAACACAATGAATAACAATACGACAATCGATTGATTAACAATTTGGGGTTTTAGGTTTTTTTTTTTTTTTTTGTGGTTTAGATATTGATTTATTATGTTATGAAATAATGAATAAAAAATAATGAACGGTTGAGATCATGTCATGATGCAAAAATTAAAAATTAGGATTTTTGGGCTTTTCTTTACGCCTCCACTGCGGCTTTGCCTGGGCGCCTAGGCTCGTAAGGTGGGCGCCTTTTTGAAGGGGCTGCGCCTACCCCTAAGAGAGGCACAGGGAGTGCACCTTGCGCTCAGGCGCACCTTTGATGACACTGGTGACACTTGATAATAACCTTTAGTAGTGTTTTTATAGTTTTTAGTGTGACAACGTGTAAGATTTATAAAGTGGAATGTAGCTATTAATAACACCTCGTTGCGTCGGGGTCGTGGTTGGTTGTATGTATATATTTCTAGTGTTATACCAAAAAAAATGCTCGGTGGGGAGCAGCATGATTTGTCATCATTGTTCTTCCAGCCTAGAGCAACTATCTCACTAACTGATACGCAAGTTGCATGTCAAATTGATACATTTCTGGAACACTGAAGAATCTGAACCCAGCTCAGCTGTGACATTATCCTATCATCAATGCCCACTCCACATATACAAACATCAGCTGTGAGATTCGTTTGTCCTAGTTCTTCATCCCCTCCGCCTCTGCTAGGAAACGACTCTTGGGCTGACTTGCCATGTCCCAAGAATGTTGCACTGGGTTGATTCTATATGATCCAATTACAATGGGCTCTGGCCTCGGTCACTAAACCTAAACAAGTAGGCCGCCTTAGCATAAACTCATGGATATCACCGTTAATAATAGAGAGCGTAATGTGGACTTTGAACATCCTCTGCTCGTCACTGTGGAAGCGGGTTATATGGGAATTTTGGCCTCGTCTCTCGTTTTTGTATCTATCTTAAGCGTCACGAATTATGAAGTCATTGGTCTTCATTTATCGCTGCATGATGGGTTATAACTACTTACAATTCGAACTCTAATCAAAATTTTTCTTGATAAAGATACTGCTATCTAACATTCAATCTTTACTCGGTACAAAATGAAACATCCAAACGAAGACCAGGGATGGATGAACAGTTAAGAAAGATGAACTCCGTGGCGGGAGCTGAGAGGGACCACAAACGGATAAGCATTCTCTACTGCTGCCTAAGATAAGAATCACCTATAGTAGTAGTACCATCATTGCTTCACATAAAATAAGTGAAGTCCATTTGAAAGTCTATTTTTTCAACATTTACTATTGACGTGAGAAGTACTAATGTGAATTGTAGCCTGTCAGCTCCACATGCATCACAGGCGACGGGTACAATAATACATAGAGCTCACAAATGAACAAAGAGGGTCTTCCACGCGACACACAATGTCTACATAATCTTGTCATTCTTGTGTCTTGTGCGCCAATAGCATCGCATCGTATCGATGTTTTATTGGAAGATGTTAATGTGTAACGATGAAGAAAATATTGGACCGCTCAGAATTAATGGTTTGCATGTTTAGGACCGTTCTGATTTTCCTTCGTCCGTGCCAGCTTTTTTCAGTTAAATGCTTGTAATCATGTAGTAATATTTATCGAAAATTCAAGGTCGTGAAACATTGCGAAAGCATTGTCACTTAACAGGGACTAAGATGTCCTGTTATAATAATAATAAAAAAAGTCGCTAAACATATTGCAATACTAATAACATATCACCATAAAATTTCACAGTAATAACAAAATATTTTTAATAACAATCTTCTATAACAAAAATACTAATATTAATTATTATTTATTTATTATTTTATGAATTTGAAAAAGAAATCATGAATTGATGCTTTCACCAAATGGCACCAAAAGGGAGCATAGGATTTCGTACCTAATTGACATTATTGAACAGCAAGAAGCACCGAATAAAAGAAAAGTGTAGGGCAGGCAGCCCTTAACCTAGCTCCCACTAATTCCTATGCTAATAATCAAGACTGTCTCCCCAAATGTGCCATTAAAATAAGTTTCACAGTAGAACAAAAGGTAACCCTAACAGTAAAAAAAACTAAAGCATGATATTTTTATCTTCTTCTTTACAAACAAACAAAGAGGTCATCAGTCAAAAAAGGTAAGTTGCAAAGTCACAGACAGAGTCTATTCCATTGGCTGCAGTTCACCAACTCACAATTGCTTCGCAACTAAGCAAAAATTTAAACAGGGAAAATATTCATCATCCAATCCAATTTTTTTATCTTAAAAAGTAAAACTTTCCGACCATTATATCGACGGAAAGTGACATCTCATCGGAAAACGCCACAAAAATCGGATGTTGAAGTAAAGACAGTGACAAAATTCATCCGGAGGAGTTCCATTTTCTAAGCATTCGGGCTCCAAAGCCTCCACAGACGGGAATTGAACAGCCCTAACACGTCCGGCAGTACCTTTCTCGCCAGACCCTTGTGGCCACTCGCCGCCGCACCACCTCCCGCTGCCGCCTGCTCCTTTACCGGCGCCACTTCCTCCGCAGCATCTTCCGACGTCTTACGAGCATGTTCTGCCGCCGGAGCCACCTCAATGACGCTATTCTCCGGCTGCGACACCGCCGCCGCACCGGGCTTTCCATCCGGCGCAGTGGTGTCGGCAAATCTAGCCGAGTCACCGCGACCATTTCTGTCCCTCTTTTTGCCTCTCACCTTCTTCGACGGCTGCTCGCCGCTGCTCAAGTGGTCCTCAAAGGCTTCAATGGCTTGGTGAATGAGTTCGCGGTTGGGCGAAGAGTCCCACCGGAACCAATAGCTCGTGTAACAGTCGAAACACTCGCAATCGAACACGGGGAGCTTGTGGGGCACGCCGGATTTCTTGTGGGTCTTCTTCTTTTCGTCGGAAACAGTGGCTGGATTGGTGGATTTCATTGACCTGGTAATCATGTATGCCAGGACCTCACGGTCTTGCAAGGAGAGGATTGAGACCAGCGCCAAGATAGCCGCCGGTAGAAGGTTCAGAACGGAAAAAGCCTCGGCATCTGGTGCCGACGGTGGTGGCGGCGCCGATGACGACGAGGGAGATGGGTGTACTTTTCCCTTGTTTCTCACCTTCATCTCTCTTCGGGTGGCTATGGAGAGAAGAACGGATTGTGTGAGGAGAGAGAAGAGTTTGCAGATGGGTTTTACTTAGCTTGAGTTAGAGAGAGAGAGAGAGAGAAGAGGTAATTTTATTTTTGTTTTTTGATTTTTTTTTCTTGATTGGCAAGTTAGAGCAGACTGGTGGAGGAGGACATCGTACCTTAGCTTTGCAGGTTTCTAGGACACGAAGATTTCACGACAACTTATGGCGCGTGAGACTTACCACCGCCAATTTTGCGGTTTAAATTTAATAGGAACCTATGTCCTAGTTAAGGTTTTTATTGGTTAATAGGTTAATGGCTACATTAATTAATAAGAGTAACATTTATTTATTGATAAAACCAGTAGAGATTAGCACTGGTCAGATTAGTTTGATTATCACCATACGTGAGAATTGGGTAATTCACTTTTTATATTTCTTTGAAAAGTTTTACGATCTGTTTAAGACTCGTCGAATCTGTCGTTCGTCACGCGAGATTTACTTGTGTTATTTTAAAAGACAGCGACGTCACTTTGATTTAACATTTGAATCTCGCATTCATATCCATGATTAACATGTGTATTTGTGGATATCGTTTTCAAGATAAAACGGAGCGGCTTTTGGATTAGGTTACTTCGTACTTGCCATGTATGATTTGTTGTCATCAAGTCACGAACCCTGCAGAGGTTGAATTGGCAATAAGTTTATTGGTCCTGAGTCTTGACCCAAAGCATGACGCCTTGAACTCCTTTTATGTTGGGCCCGAGCCCAAAAACTACTTCTCTCGGCCCAAAAATTGAAACTAAGCACTGCGTGACCCAATCCCATTAGACCGGGTAGCCTCACTTGTTCCTGTCTTGGGCTCCAACCATTAGAACTAGGGTGAACACAGTTCGATTTGGTTCGTTTTGAAGGTCAAAGCGTTACTTCTCAGTTTAAAAAATCTTGAACCGAACGAACCAAACACACTCTCGATTTGGACGGTTCAGTTTAGTGGATTTGAACAGTACAATTTGGTCGGTTTGTGCTCATTTAAAAAAGTTTTCCCTCACCACACCTATTATTAGAACCAAATGTTATTTGAAATTGAAGTTATAGTTTCTCTAAATTGCACATAACCCTATTACATTCAATATGTAAGTTTTCACATTGACATAAAATTTAAGTATTGTTCAAGACATGTTACAATAAAAACTCAGTTATACTTTTTCCATTGATTTTACAAAAAAAGAATGAATAATTATACAAGACATATGAATCACTACACTTTTGTGTTATAACTGCTTTCATTATTTTATTTTCTTATTACTTTCAAGGTTCTGCTTATTTAAATTTGCCTAGTACCATGCATGTGAACTTTATCATTTAAAAATGAATTAGTATACATAGGTCGATTCAGTTCGATTTAAAAAAAATAAACCGTGAACCAGACATAAGTCGGTTTGAAAATATAAAATCCAACCGTTAAAATCTTTGAACGGGTCGGATTATATTGATTCGGTTCGATCGTCTCTGTGCTCACCTCTAATTAGAACAATGAAGTGCTTCTCTTAGCAAAGTACCTAGTAATAGAAACCCAAGACCCATCTCCAATAATGCCTACCATAGCATTCATCCCTACTTTCGGAAACAAAACTGTCTTGAGAAAAATTACGGTAAAATATATATTCGGGCCATGCTCAGGCCAGCTTGCATGATATTCTCAATGGTTATTCACCGAACAAAAGAAGAGAGAAATCAACAGACTCAAGCCCAGATAACTGTATATCGTAAGAGAACATTACTACGTTATATGAGACAACAGGGAGACTTGCTACAAGATTAACAGCTTCGGTTATCAGATGGAGTATAGCATTGCTAATCAGCCTTTTTATCTGCTGGTGAGGCTTGGCTTGCAGCAGCTGAACGGTTGTCCTCGGACATTTTTGCGCATATCTCGTCCCTTTGTCTGAAGTATCTCTCCAACGCTCTTGGAAGGAACCGAGGAATCAAGAAACCGAAGAGATTGATGGAGAAATACACGAGATTTACGACTGCTAGGCTCTTCCCGAACCAATACCACGCGACGTCCTGAGCAATCAACGAGAAAATTAGCATCTACTAATTAATGACTGACCGTAGCTTATGGAAAAGGCCAATTATCTTGCCAAAAAGCTCAAATAGATGTTGCTTCAACATTGTGCGAGTATAAATGCATCTGAAAGAGCTGTAAAATTATCATAACATGCCCCTTTAGACGGACCAGAAGCATTTGCTCTTACAGAATTGTAAATTACCTGAAATTGAGCATTAGCAGGTAAGGTCTTGTTGATCCACACATCCTGCATCCAATCAATGATCACGAAGATTCTCCGAACGGTATAAAGCAATGGTACAAGTGCCCTAACTGGAGGCGAAAACAAGGATAATCCACTTATTATGTTTTCAGTTAGTATTTGAAAGGAGAGTAAGAACAAGTGAGGCGTGGCTGATCGGACCGCGTGGTCATCGCCCCTTGCGAAGCCACCCAACACATATGCCAGCGGTAAGAACAACCCAACTGTGGTACCAAGGATTACATACAACCGAAAGAGTCTACTCCCGCGGAATATTTCAAGCGATTCCGTGGTGCTACCATAGGCTGGAAAGACCAGTCGCGAGAGTACAATAAGATAGGCGGATGCAAAGGCCGGGAAGACAAGGTCTAGGAGTGGAACGAGACCACTGACCGAGAAAACCATAATGAAAGCTACGAGCTGGAGTTCAATGACGCGCAGGGATCCCATTACGCCGCCCACCACTGTCTGCTGGGATTTTGTGGTTGTGGGGGCGGTGGTAGTCTCATCAGGATCTGTACGAGGAGCCACAGCAAGCGATACGCCCGACATTTTTATTTTTTCCACCTGATCCGTCTATCACTTTGGCTTCTTTAATATGCTTGGCTGTTTATATCAGCAAATACCTTTAAAGGATCTTTAGGACCTGCAAACAAATGCTAATTATAAGTATGAGGATTTGCATAAACAACTTGAGATTAATTGTCATCTGGAGTTTTAGGAGGCCCTGTTTGAATTACAGGGTACGCTATCTGATCCTTTCCGAATTCCTACATCAGTTGACTGTGAGCATCCTAAAACTATGGTTCCTTCAAACACACAAACCAATGCACAGTTGGTTGTGCACATATGAGCCAAATTTTAGGACAAAACTGAGTTGAGTAGACAAAGCTTGATATGCATAGCTTTGTGAACATTAAAACAATTTGTAGCCCAATGTAGGTGATCGAAAACTTCGTTAAATAGAAATTAGGCATGCACAGTTGAACACTTCGCTAATTAGAAAATAGGTATGCGTAAACACGATAGGAAAAAAGAGCGAGACAAAACCACAGATGAATGAGCTATAAATGGTTTCAGCCACCGCGGGCAGTGAAGAAATGTTGCCAACCCGAGGCCCATATACCACCACATGACTATATCATGTGGGAAGAAACCCCAACGGCTTTTTTGTTGCTGAAATAACCACAATCGCTTGATACGGTTTAGTAAGAGGCATGCGTTTTTCATAATTCATCCACATAATCCATACACTTGACATCTATGTGAGAACTACCACCACCTTCCTCTTCTCAATCCGAATGTACAATTTTTTTGACCAAAGATTGACTTTCCAAACTAATTTACCTCAAAAAGTTTGGAACGACCACAGATGAGTGCAAGTCTAGCTAAATTGCTAAGGATCGCTCTAACAAAGAGAACACTCTTGATTCAGTCCTTAACTATGAAACTCAGCTAAGAAAAGTACTTTGAACATACAAATATTTGGCGGAAGTAGGTTCCATTGAGATGGCTGTCTCAGTTAGAGTCATGAGATCTCAATAACATGGTATTTAACTTTTAAATTGTACCCCCCGGACCGAAGACACAATAAAGGGTGTTCTCGCATACACGGGATCATGGTCATAGGGTCATGATGCGTGATGTATGGACGGTCATCTATATCACTTGTGAATGGACTCAGATCTGATAACATAGCGCACATCAACACGAAGCATGAGCCGATCACACTTTAGCCCATGTAAACTAGGGTGAGATGGTCTCACGTCTAGTGATATTGGCTAAGTAGCTGTTTTTCAAGTAGAATTGTGAATCATAATAACTACGATCCCCGCTCTACAGATCAAAATTGCACAGAATCATTATAACCATTCAAAAAAGCCTGTTTATACAACTTATTATGCTTGTCTACACGTAAAACGCGCGCCGGTAACAACATGCAGTACGTTAAATAAGGACATTTACAGACCATGAAACGAAAATTGGGGAGGACGAGAGAAGATCTTACAGTTGAGTGAAGGCAAGGATGAGAGCAATGGAGATCGAGGGAGGCAAACCAGGCGGCATTAAGAAGAGAGTTGTGAATGGAAAGGTGATGATGATGCAGAAAGAAGGACCTTTTTGGCCACTGCAATGACCACGTGTAGTGAAGGGAGCGCAACAGGTGTGGCTTGCTCCACCTGGACAGGCTCGAGTACCGTCGTGGCACGGTGACGCATGGGTGGCCTCCGACCTTATCGCTTTGCCTCATCTATCTGCTGCATTACGCACAATTGCTGGCATATATAAGGGTGTATTGAGTAGTTCTTTTTTTTTTTTTTTTTTAATTTTCTCCGGGCAGATAGAGCAATTAGTAGTTAGGGAGTCAAGAAAGTTGCTCTTGCATGACGAACCAAAGTGTTCTTAAATTATTATTTTTTAACCATTGTGCATACTATTTTTATGGGACATCTTGCTATTCTATTGGAGAAGAATAATAAAGAAGATCAAATATGTATAATGAGACAGTGAAATAACTTTTCATAGAAAAGTTAGAAATATAACGCACAGATCGATAATCGAAACGGTCAATTGTGGAGGGTAACTAATATAATGGACAAAGGAGAAGGGAATAAATCAAATAGGGGGGAGTTACAAATGTCGCGAGATAAAGTTGAGTAGTACGACAAAAAGGTAGGAAAGCATTATATTTTAAGGTAGTATGCAAATTACTGAAATAATCATTCAAGAAATAAAGAAAAAGGGTACGATAAAAAGTCAAAAAAAAATAATAATAATAACTTGGTGCTCTCCATTAATAAAAGTATAAATTATGATAAGAGAACAATTCTCCATGTATGTCTGTTTGCTTGTTTTTCTTTTCTCTAAAAAGTGAATGATGTTATTGCTTAAATACTAAGATTTACATATTTTAGGTTTGCACGACATTGAGAGCCGAGGATCATCGTCCATCCATGAGTCAATCAACTACAAGCTAATAGTGCTTATCGCCAAAAAGTCTGCAACATTATTCCCATAATGCCTAACCAAAGAAATCTCGCGACTTATCAAGTTTTCAAATGGTTCGCTTTGCATCACTAACGATGTTTCAGGAAGGGAAAAAACCTCGATCTGATTTATTCAAGGCTGGAATAATAGTTGAGGAGTCGGCTTCCAAGTGCCATCTAAACAGACCAAAAGCTAGCCTTATGTGCAAAGGCTCCCGCCTCTGCTGCCTGTTGCTGCAATAGCTTTTGCAGTATCAAGCTTGTTTGTACCAGACATCTTTTTTGATAATCAGGTGCCGGAGATACCCCAGTGGTTTCTCATTGCCTCGCCCATAACCATAGCTGCACTTCCTTGAAAATTGCCTCACTATGTAGTTACATGTTGGAGGATGTCGTTTTGATGGTACGGTCGATCCAGCTTTAGCATTCTATTCTGAGCTTTCCTAAACCCCTCGAGACCGTGGTAGACTTGAAAATTTATATCCAAAGCTCGAATTTTCAATCTTCAAAAGTGTTGTCATTTACATTTTTTCCACTATTCCTTAGTTTGACTATAGATGAAGCATCATACTACTATTTTGGGACGAAATTATGTCTGGTGGAGAAGGTTGTATTTTTTTTTTTGGTCAATAGGAGAATTGAATGACATTAAAGTAAATGAGTTCAGTTACATAAGGGCATGCCATGTCCATGACTCGATCAATATTTATAGTGGTGCAAAACACATATATGTCAAGGGAGGAAACATAGTTTATGAGCTGGTAGTTATGTGTTGGGCAATATTTATGTGTTGGGCAAAATATCAGCTTGTACTCAATCCTGATATACATGTGAACGTGCGTTGTAAGAAAAAATAGTAAGGAATTTTGCATCCTTCAACTGTCGTAGGTCAGGTCTATCTACACAAAAGGATTTGAAGTCTCACATCGAAGCACAAAAGTCAAACAAGGCTGGTGCCTTGGTGTCAAGAAGGTCGTATCGAATGCAAACTACGTGACTATTACTTCTCGTTAAGAAGGCCAAAACAAATGAGACTAAGAAAATCAATGGAGCAAGTAACTGGAATTGCCAATTTTTAGTTTGAGTTGCCTCAGCTCCATGGTAGTTTGACATCACTTTGAAAGCAAATATTTTTTTTGGTGCAAAATAGGCTGGATTGTAAGATTCTAATCCAACTGGCATGGAGTATTGCTCCTTGGAGACCTATAAAGCCATCACATACATCTGAACCCCCGATTTTCGCACCTATATATGTCGAGGCCAAAGCACACAAGGACCCGTGTGTGGAGCACATGCATGACGAGAACGTAAGTTTGCCACCAACAAGTACAGCGGGCAGGATTCGAACTCAGGTGGAGAATCTGGATTGAGATTCTAGATACCGCTGAACCAACCCTTGTTGGTAGGAAGCGGAAATACTTACAATAATAGCAAGTATATTCCGCAATGTTTTCGGAACAAATTAATATATCTTAAATTCATCACAAAAAATTGCTAGCCTAACATTTTTTCCAACAAAGTACTACACACCCAATTACTTTGTTTCTTGAAAGAAAATTAAAACTTCCAAGTGGAACCCAAATAGAGAATGTAGTTTTCTTTCGTGAAAAATTCTCTGATTGGCTGTCAAAAGTACCAATCTGAATCTTGCTCTGTATGGTAACAAGCAATAGCCTACCAGGAGCAGACCAGTAGCACAGGGACACTTTCTACCAGACCACTACAAGTGTCAGATTCAGATGGAAAGTGTCACTATTTTTCATCAACAGAGCATTTACATCACGATAATAATGACCCCAAAGTAATCAAATCGGACGGTCCAGAATTCGAGAAGTACGAAAGGTAATTTCGAACCATATATCCAAAGAAACGAGATAGCTTAAGCCTATTTCCTTTACTTCTTTTTCTATTTGCCAGCAAGAACAACTAATTGAGAAATTTCGAGTAGACAGCTATGTTACAATCTGGGGTTCACTTGAGAGTCTTATCGACTGTACACTAATTTGAGGTCGTTGTCCCGCTTGCTTCTTTCGGATCGACAGTCTGTTTCACCTATATTGAGATTTAATGTTACTTTAAATGTTAATTGATATAGGTAAAAAATACCTACCAATGGGAAGGTGACAACTGTCACCACCAGGTGGCATTCTTGGAGATGTGGGAGTGACACTTGCCTACCTTTCCACTAGCCCATTATCTCATTATGAGATATAACTACCCAATAAATCCTGGCAACCTCCACTAATTAGAATAACTCCTCATTAAGGGAAGGTAACCGACCCTTTAATACATTCTTGTAAAATGACAATGAAAAAGGGAAATATGGTAAGTTTTGATTATCTAATATTTTCAGATACTCTCTCAAAATTACTTACTGACTTAAGTATCGGAGCCCCCTCCGAGGGTCCCGGTGCGTCACTGTTTGCTCGTGTTGTGCTTTACAGGTCTGCTCGCGTGCTCGTTTGATCCTAATCGACGCTCGTTCAGTACCGGTCAATTTTTGACCACAACACTAATTTTGTAGTAACAATTGACAGTTCAAATGCTAATTTTTGTAGTAACAATTGTTCCGGTCATCGTGGATTGCTTTCAAAAGTATAAAAAATGAATCCCTAGTGGTGTTTGGTAACGCCGTAGCCATGGCCAGCCCGGAGGAGAGGCCTGAATCCACACAGGGGCATGCTCCATTAAGCCACAGCTGGTGTCAGATTTCAGGTACACTGTGTCCCTGTTCCTGTTTGGTAACAGAATTATACCCTATAAGAAGATCCCATGTGATCACACACTCAAATGGCTATATTCATCCTGCCACCATTTCTCATGCTCCACACACGATCATGTCACACAAGTAATCAGATCAGACGGTCCATATTTGGCAGCTTAGAGAGCAAGGTACTTGGGCAGACTAGTTGGGTGTCTATATAGGCTGGACAACATGTTACTGTAGCTATTCAGCACACTCTTCTCTTCTGCTACCAATGGGGAAGGTAAATGCTGCTTCACCCCTGCTTGGTTGCAGGAAAATGAGAGAAAATCAAAGTTTCCTGAATTGTAATTTCAAACCCACTTCGTTTCTGCTTGACCCAATTCTTCCTCCTGTCTTACCTGAGTGCTGTTATCTGGTTCTTCTAATGCCTGCTTTCCTCTTATTTTCCAAATTTTCTCAGCAACCAAAAAGGGGCTCCTCCTCTTTTTTTGATAAATGCTCCTGATTTTCAAGCAGTAAAAATGTTTTTAATGCTTTAAATTTGGTCTCTGCCAAGTATGGGGAAGGTACAAGCAATGCTTGTATCTGGTTGGTTGCGTAGAAAATGCAGGATATGAGAGAGAAGGAGAGCTGTAAATTTCTGATTATACTTCCTCTGGCTGAAGTTAGCTTAGCTTAGCCCTAGATCATAATGCTATATGTTCAGATACTTTCCATTTTCCTTGCATTCCCTGAAAGTTTTTTCAGCAGCCAAACAGAGACGACTACTCTGTTTTGCAGTAAATACTCTCTTGATAATATTTCCTCAATTTTGTCAGCAGCCGAACAGGGACTACTACTCTGTTCTTCAGAAAACTCTCCCGATTTTCAGCTTCTAAGCTTTCCAAACCCAAATATATTTAATTTCAGATGTTTTCTCCTTTCCTCCCATTACCTAAATTCTATCATTGGCCAATCAGGGAATAGTCCCCTGTTTCTTTAAAAACTCTTGATTTTTACCTTTTAGCCTTCAATGAAACTTGCTATTTTTCGATTTCACAAAATTTCTCAGCAGCCACACAGTAGTCCTGTAGTTTAGAAATTTGAAGGCATTGATTGGGTTTTTGTAAATAATATCTCTGGTTTATTTGACAGAAGAAGAACAGGAACATACAGGCACAACCAGAAGAGCAAGGAGAAGAACAACCATCGTCTGAAAATCCATCAGCACAGAACAATGAATCGTCAGAGCCTAATGCCACCTATAACAACAAGAACTCAAATTCAAAGCCAAATGAAGAAAACAACAACAAAGACGATAACAAGCAGAACCCAAAGGGAGCCATTGTCTTAGGAGTCTACATGCACTGTGAGGCCTGTGCTAAAGAGGTCGTGAAATCCCTGCGTGGCTTCGATGGTAAATTTAAATCCTATTTTAACCCCGCAATGTGGTCACATGTGATTTAATTTTTGGTGTGATCGGAAATTGTTTGTTCGGTGTTTGACAAAATGCACAAACCATCATTGCTTTATAAAGGGAGTCGGGTCTAAGATAGGTGCGTGTGTCTGTGTGCGCGCGCGCGAGTATTGTATTTGTTTTGAGATTTAATGTAGTGTAGACCAAAAAAAATGTTAATAAGAGTGTGTAGTTATGTGTCTTTGTGTTCATGTAATTTGATATTAATGGTGTCTGATAATTTCCCAGTTGCGGAAGAAGTTGTGACAGATAGTAATGCACAAAAGATTCATTAGCTTTGTTGTCAATTTTATCACATTGTCAGCTCTTTGTGTGTGCGCTTGTGCATGTCTTGCATTGGCTTTGAATATAATGCAATGTTTACCCATAGAAGTATTAGTTGTCTCGGTGTGTGTGTGTGTGTTGTGTGTCTTTCTGTTCATGTGATTTGAGATTGGTGGTGTTTGTAAAATTCCCAGGTGTGGAGGAAGTTGTGACTGATACTAATGCACACAAGGTGACTGTCAAGGGCAAAAAAGCTGACCCTACCAAGGTTGCACAGAGGCTTCGGAACAAGACTGGAAAGCATGTTGACCTTATTTCTCCAGTCCCAGCCAAGGATAAGAAAGAAGAGAAAAAAGAAGAGAAGAAACCAGAGGTCTGGTTGGTACATAAATTCCTAATTAATTTCTGATTTAAAAGCTGTATTGATGGTTTTCGGTCTTGCCGATTGATGGATAATTGTTGTTTTGTACAGGTTAAGGTGGTTGAAGTGGTGCTGAAAATTTATATGCACTGTGAAGGTTGTGCTAGGGATGTCAAGAATTGCATCGGAAAGATGCAAGGTATATAACTGTTTGATGATTTCCGCGGTGAACAGTTTTGTCCATTGTTGGTTGTTCTGTTTCTAATGCATATATTAGGGGTGTAATCAGTTAGATCTCTCTTTATATTGATTGTTACCAAGTGAAAATAAGTAATCAATAGAGGGTCGTATTTGTGTTTCGTGTACACGCATAAGGTTATACATTTGGATTGAGACATTATACAGTCCATAATGTAGGTATGGTTAGTGAAAATGATTCCAGCAAGTGAGAATAACATTCCTTGTGTCTGTGTGTTTGAGACAATCATTTAGTGTCCGTTGAGCTACTAAAGCCTAACGTTTGCCATCTCTCGCCGGATTTCTTTCACGATCTCTTGATTCTTGTGACAAATGGTTTGCTATAATTCAATGTGTACTATAGGATTATGTGAACAAGGTTGCATCTATACGTTTGAAACATCAAGCAGGTAAAACCATATCATGTGTCGTATAACCTTAGGTGTTCAGTGTTCTATGCACAGCAGACTGTACTTGTATGTTTGAAATAAAAGAAATTGCGCCCATCGACCTACCTGTTTCTTGTTTTTCCGCCACCAAAAGTTTTTCTTTGCTGCAGTGTTCCTTCATCTGTATTGGAGGTTATGATAGATTATTTCCACAGAGTAAAAGTTAAACAGGATCATAGAAGTGTTTTATGAGTTTGCTAATGCTGTATGTATGTGTGTGGAAACATTCATAATTCATCCACTGAGTTTCAATACCTGGCAAATTTTCAAATCTCTAAAAATGTCCAAAAAACTTCGTCGTTGAACTCTCCGTTCTATGTCCTGATGTTTTGAATTTCTGGAATCAACATAGCAACTTGATCCAAATGATTTTTGCATTTATGCCATGGACGAATTGAATCGAGTGATTCTTGATAACTTGCATTTTGAGGGTCGTGCCAACCATCTTGGATAGTTAAGTCTCTTTTTTCAATTGATCTCCACCAAGTGCGACTACTTATACAATCTAGGATTAATTTATCAGCATAAAGGTATATGTAAATGTTAGACAATTATATAGCCGCTCTATTGAGATTGAGAATCCTGTGGCTTTAGACAGTCCCGCAAGATTGCGAGAGAAACCTTATTCAACTCTCGATATTAACATTATGAATCTTGTTTTCATGCCATGGACTAAGACCCTTGAAAGCAGTACATATAGCACATGAAGTGCTTGAAAAATCAAATCTGCCCATCCTGTCAAAGGGAAGTGTCATCACCCTGTGGGGTTTTTTACATTTTCTAAGCATTGAACCGAAAGCCTTCATTCGAACTCTCCATATATTCAGTAAGTTGATACATATGACTCTAGTTTTCATGCCATTGATAGATGCTTGTGAAAAGAGTTACATTAGCATTTGAAGTATTTTCTTAGTGTTGAAAGAGTCATATATTTCCCAAAATTGGGCAAGTTCATTGCATGCTCCATTCGTCTTTTGGAGATATAAACAACTTGATTCATGCAGTTATTGCTCTAATGCGATGGACTAAGAACAACACATAACAATCTCTAAGCGGTGGTTCCAAATTATGCCTGACAGGAGTCCACACGGTGGAGCCGGACATGCAGAAGTCCCAGGTCAAGGTGAAGGGAGCTTTCGATCCAGAGAAGCTGGTGAAGTTGGTAACCAAGAAGGTGGGGAAGCATGCAGAGATCGTAAAACCGGGTAAGAAGGACGAGAAGGATAAGAAGGATGAGAAAGATGAGAAGGAAGGGGAGAAGAAAGATGGGAAAAAGAACTCCATGCAAAACTACCCGCCAGAAGTGTTCTATGCCCCTCAACTGTTCAGTGATGAAAATCCCCATGCTTGCTCTGTGATGTGAGGGGAAAGAACTAGAAGAAGACAACTGATCATAGTACTATTTACTGATACGTAATTACTTTTGCAAAATCAAATGTCTGTAGGATAAGTCTGGGAATTTCCGAATGTCTTCAGAAAATTTTGGGACTTCTACGGCAACTGCATATATTGCTAGAAGATTTGTTCATGCACAGGTGACACTGAACCATGTTGAGTTTAGGCAAATGATTAATGGTAACTATGAAATGTGGTTTGGTCTATGAGGCATTCTTTGATTTTGCTTGCTGCTTGTTACAAATCTGTTTCCTTTTACTTATAATTTCGTGTCAGCTTCAAGGAAACTTATGTCTTCTACCTTAACCTTTATCAAGCTAACCAGCATTGACATGCATGAACGAGAGGATTAATGGAGCAAGTACCTGAGATGGGTGAAAGAGAGAAGAAGTATTGGTTTGCTAAACAAACATGAAGATGGATGGAGAAGACTTTGCACCAAGAAAAGTTGGCACATATGTGCAGGGGAAACTTGGTATCATCAAGATAGGGCATGGTGAATTAGTTATGCATGGTGTGGGAACACCTCAATAAGCTCACTAGGGTAGAAGATAAGCTTATCAAGGGCACCATCAGGCAT
This sequence comes from Escallonia rubra, assembly GCA_033065855.1. Lineage (NCBI taxonomy): Eukaryota > Viridiplantae > Streptophyta > Magnoliopsida > Escalloniales > Escalloniaceae > Escallonia > Escallonia rubra. The sequence goes on from JAVXUO010000300.1 coordinate 100,738, forward strand.
TACTATCGGTCTATGCATGTCATTCTTCGGTTCGTCGAGTTCTAAAAAATTATCTCAGCTACTAAGAACCACAATCGTTATTTCAAATAAACGGATTCTCAAAGCAAGTGTTTTGCTATTTAAGAAACCCGGAGATACCACTAGTATGATATAGTCTAACGTGTATATACTCATCCAGAAGTGAGCTCGTTATAATATATGTTATAGAATCTGTTGACTAGATAACTACTTGAAATACACGGAAATGAGTCTATAGAAGACTCTATAATTTATCGTCCCTCTCCTACTACCACGACCTCGCAACCCTCATAAAAAAGCCAGCACAATCTAGCTTAGTCACCTGAAAAATGAAGAGTAATAAGCTTGATAGCCCGGCAAGCACATACATTCTACACCCTGAGACAGACCTTAATTTTGATAAGAAATAGCATTTCATCGAATTTAAAACTCATTAACCATTTGCAAAGAAAGGTACCATTGTAACCGAAAGTAATAGAAAATATAAAGGTTAAAACAATCTTTTGAGAAAAATGCTTTAACACGTCATGCGGTAATATGCGGTCAGCGTATTAGCCTTAAAGTTCAGAATTCCATCTCGGGGTAATGTTAGTTTTGGAAGGAGAGGCGACCATGAGTAACAATATTGTGCATTACTTCGACATACATAGTCCCGTTGACAAGGGTCCAAAATCTAACTTTATCCCGTTAGATATGGAGCACAACAATCGATCAAGAAGATTTTACATTCGTTTCCCCACAAGCAAGTCCATGAGTATCTATGAGTCAAACCATTCAACTACATTTGGATATCTTAGGAAGCGGTTCAAGATAAACGTCATAGCATTTCCTTAAAAGCATGTTACAAGAATTTCAAAAACAATTCAAAAAATACGGCAATGCGGGGACATGCCATGGGTAACTTATGTCAATCGCCTAAATAACCTGGAGTAATCTTAAAAAAAGCATGTTAAACATTTGCCTATAAAATATTTATTTAACTCCGTTTTGTTCACTTTCTTCTTTGAATCTGATTACTTATTATCAAAAGGAGTTTCTGCGATATATTTTAAAATTTCAAATTCAATATCTAGTGCTATGCACCTAAAAATGTTACACCAAAGCTACCTCGACACTAAAAATTTCGTGGCATGTTGACGTTATAGTCTGTATAGATCGGATAATTTAGACAGATTTACTCAGAGAGATGTAAAAAAAATGAGATAATCGATAGATCTTTCGTCACTCTCTTATTAATTGGACATGGAGGGTCAGTAGCAAAAAGGGAGTGCCGATGGAGTTGAGATAAACTAAAGCAGCACATGTGTTGTCTTGTAAGGAAATAAAGGACCCCAAAAAATGGATTTGGAAAAGTGAAATTGAAAAACATTCCCTTTTATCACTCTAACAGTAAAAAAGTAATTACAGTCTTTACCTCGCGTGAATAGCGTGCCACGCGAGAAATAAAACTCCTCGAAAACCACACGTGGCGTTACTCCCTACAACCAATCACCAGCCGCCACCTGGCCCAGGACACACCTCAGCCTCACCAAAACTTGGTCCACCCTGGCACACGCTAGCGCGCGCACCCACACACACAGTCCCCTTTCACACGGTCCAAAACTCCAACGGTTAAATAAGCAGATGCCGCCACGTGTGCTTTCACTCTCCCGCTTCCGTCAATCTATCCGTTAACCCTAAAAAACCTCTCTCTCTCTCTCTCTCTCTCCCCTCCTCTCTCTCTTATCTATTTTTCTCTCTCTAAAATTTTCTCTCTCCTCTGTAACTACTCGCCTCCATTGAAGAAGAAAAGAAGATCGTGAAATGGGGAAGCTGATTTGCGACTCAACGGCGTCGTCGCCTGTTATCCCGTGGAGGGACCCCACCTCAGCTCCATCTCTAGATCAACTCGACGTTGACCAGTCAACAACCACCACAGCCACTGCGATAGCCACGCTCAAGCCCACCGCATGGGAATACGTGTCGGGGTTGGAAGACCAACAAAGACGCCAGCTACAGCGGCTACACACTAAAGGGGTCTTATGGAAGCACCCGGAAAGTCAAAGGAGCCAAGAAAGTCAAGATTTTCCTCCGGCGGTGGTTTTCCGGCTGAGCCACGGCGGAGACGTGGAGGCGGACGGAAACTGCCTCTTCACGGCGTCGATGAGGGCGATGGGGCTGATTGGGGTCAGCGGGAGGGATCTACGGCGCCGTACGGTGAGGAGATTCCTGGAGGATATTGGATCCGTAGCGGATCTGGAGCGGGATCTGATTGGTGGGGCGATAAGGCACATGTACTCGCCCGATCTGGGGTCCGGGTGGGGCGTCCACGTGGTTCAGGAGGTCAAATTACTGGCCAAGAAGGAAGATCGAAAGGGGTTGGATTTGGCTATCGATGAGCTTGTTCACCTTGGGATGCAGAGGTAATTTAACATTCTTGCTTGGATTTTATTGTACAAATGTGGATTCTTTAAATCTGATTTATGTCTGTCTGATTAGTTTAAATGTTGCATTTTGGCCATATACGTAATTAGATTTTATTGGATGATATCGTGTAATTGCAGATTTTTGGTCTGGGATGTTTTTGTGTTTCATTTTTTGTTCTTTTTGTTAAGTTAGGTTGCTGAGAAAATGTGGGTTTTGGGTGAAGAGAGTCATTTTAATAGTTGTATGCTAGATTTCTGTAAATTTTCTAGTATTCAGATGTAAATGTTGGCTGGTATTCATGTTGTTTTCTGATTTGTTGAATGGGTGTATAAATGTAATCTTGCATGTTTACAAAGTGTTTGGATTTTCTGTTCCTTATCTTGTTTGAAATGATTTTTCATCTATGTGAAATGTGTTACATTGTGCCTCTCATTTTTCTAAATTTTTTTAAATTCATTTGTTCGAAGAGTGTGTCTACAGGTGCAACTGAAGTTTGCCTATTGATATTGTGTGTATGTCACCACTGCTGGAAAGAACAACTTTTCTTTTGTGCCATAGTTGTAATAATCGTAGAAGTTGTAAAGTTTTCAATTATTTTTACTTGTATTCCCTCCTGTTTGTGTGTGTTTGCAGCACTAGTTCTTGTTTGTGACTTTTTTTAGGAAATTTGAAGTTGAATCATGTTTGTTACTGGTAGTAGTTTCTATGTTGATGAACTGAGCTTCGAGTAATGGAGATGTGCTTTCTTTTGATGATTGAAGGGAATTGGCTGCGGAGTCAATTTACAAAGAGAGGTGTATTGCTGTAGATGATGGCTTGAGTTGGGCCAAGTACATGTCAATCTCTGGTTGTCCTGATGACGAGTATGATATAATCACTTTGCAATATACTGAGGAGGGTTTATTAACTATAGATGAGAATAGAGACGGTCACGCGGCTGCTTTTGGAGATGATATCGCTATAGAGTGTCTTGCAACTGAGTTCAAAAGAGAAATTTACGTGGTAAGATTGTTTGGTCCTTGTTTTCTTACATTTTGTCTTGGTTTTTTCTAAGTGACCATCTCTTTTGTGGTTTCTATCAGTTGGAATTACTAGGACTTGATTTGTTAACTGCACTACCTGTTTCTCGATTTTAATCTTCTATGCAGGACAGAATTTAGAATCGTAAGCAGTGTTGCTAACAATCCTTGACTGTATAGTCTTGTGATGCCACTTCAATGACATTGGCTTTATGTATCATCATGATTGATGTGGGTATAGAGCACAACTCTATTGCCCATGTGGTTTGTGCTTTTGCCAAAGAAGCATAATGTTGATAGAAGCAGAAGGTATAATGCTTTGCAGGAATACTTGCTACAGACATATTGTTCGTCTGATCAAGTGCTTTCCATGTCTTATTTTTCTGTCATTTGGGATTTGGAATTCATTTTTTGTGGTACAACCAATATGGTTTGATTAAGAAATTCTTGAAAGATGACTCTTCTGGGGCCTTGGGCACAACAAATATTTGCTAATTTTATTGTTCTGATGTTGGGAAGCTGATGATTTTCCTAATTAGATAATTGTCCCACATTGATGATCGACACAAGTGAACATATGCACTGCAATTCTGTGTATTATCTAGTTTTACTGGAAGAGAAACTACTAATGCTAGTGCATTGATCTGACAAATTAGGATGTCAACAAAGAGTTACATATCTGCTTTCTTTGTTCACATTGCTGAAGGCTATTTTCTGGCAGTCACCTTTGCGTAGCAAGATTTGCTTAGGAAACAGACTTTCTTCTGTTGAATTGAACAGTGTGAAACTTGAATTTGGTATTAAGATTTCTTATCTGATCCACAATTACAGGTGCAAGCACATGGTTCGGATGCAATGGTTGATGAAGAAAATTGTGTTTTCTTCCTACCACATCGTCCGAGAAGTGAAATTTGTAGTCCTCCTTTCTTTCTTTTCATGAAAGGAACAGGTACCGTAACATTCAATTACAATTTGTTTAATTTCTTATCCGCCCAGAACTTGTGTGTTTATGATACCTTGTTGCCTCTTGCAGGTTGGTGTGGTGCTGGGGGTGATCACTATGAGCCCCTCATTGCGCATGTCTCGTCACCAATTTCGCAGGAGAAGGTCGGTCTGGTACTCTGAGTTAACAGTATCCAGTTTTTGTGGCTTAGAGAAGGTCAAATAGAAGTAGTCATTCTTTCCCAATGGTTTGCCGCGCATTCTTGTTCTCCGATCGATTCCCTTGGACACCCTGGAAAATGTTAGTTGCATGGCATTCAATTTTTTTGCAGCAGAATCAAGATTTTAGAGTTGGGTCACTTCCGTCGCATTCGAGTGAGTGATTTGATTCTACCCCAGTAGCTTTTTGTATTACTAGTAGTGCGTTTTGCCGGCTTTGCTGTTGTTGTTGTTGATGAGTTGCCTCAAGGGGTAAGTAGTTAGTTGTATTGTTTTAGTTCCTTTTTGTTGTATCAGATGCTGGGTTTTATCCATTTGATGACAGAAGCAACTTTTCGCATCTTTTGCTCTTTTTCCTCCCCTTAAAATCGTAGTTCATCTCTCATAAAACTTCTGGTACTAATTTGCTTACAAGGAGGGCATCTGTAGAGATGCTGAGGAATGATCCCCAGAGAATAGTATAATAATACTGGTCAATCTTATCGACCAGCTGTTCTTCTAAACTAAGAGAAAAACAGCTGTTCTTGAAATGAGAAAGGAATGATCCCCCTGGGAATAATGAGCATATGCTTGGTAGTTGCAAGGTAGTTGAGGGGACGATTTTGACCAGCTGTGTTTCTTCAGAAAGGTAACTCTTAAGCCTTCAAGGTCCAATTCTGTCGAGGTTGAGAATTCCACAAGGCTATTCAAATTTTAAGAGACTGTTTGGAACCAATCCTTCTGGGAATTGGAATTGAAATCAATTCATTTTCCTTTGTTCGGAACAAAAGGGAATCCAAGTCACCTAATTCTTATTTTGTGTTTGGAATTAGAATAGAGAAAATAAAAGGTAACAAATCTTTAGACAAATATATCCTTAGCTCATGAATTATAGCCACGGCGCAAGTAGCTAGACACTGATGGTGGAAGCGGTGAGGGTGGTGGCAGTGGTCTAGCATCTGCACAAGTAGCTAGACACTGATGGTGGAAGCGGTGAGGGTGGTGGCAGTGGTCTAGCATCTGCACAAGTAGCTAGACACTGATGGTGGAAGCGGTGAGGGTGGTGGCAGTGGTCTAGCATCTGCAGTGGGTAGGGGTGGTCTAGTGATGATACAACTAATGATGGTGGTATTAGGGCGTCACTAGTAGTAGTGTTAGTCACAATAGTGAAGGTGCCGACATCGGCAGTTATGGTAGCAGTCGTGTGGTGCCAACAATGTGACATCTACAAGAGAGATGGCAGTTATGGTAGCAAGCGTGTGGTGCCAACAATGTGACATCTACAAGAGAGATGGTGGTGGCGGGACGGTCTAGTGATGGTAACCGTTGTAATGTTGGTGAAAATAGTGATAGTGGCTACAACAAAGATGGTGGTGGTGACGGTGGTGTGAAGGTGATGATGAGAGTCACGTTGGTCAAGATGACGGTGATACACAGCACCAGTGTAATGGTAGTGACAATGAAGGTGGTGGCATCATCAACGGTGGGGGTGACAATGGTGTGGCAACGACAACGATGGTGGTGTCTAGTAGTGGTGATATTGATGGTTGTGGTGGTCGTGACTAACACACTCCTAATCGCGCTGGTGATTGTGGTGGTCGATACAAAATTCTGGTGGTTGTGGTGATGTAGTAATGTGGCGGTGGTGATGGGTGGGGCGGTCTAGTGATGGTGGTAGCGATGGTAACAATGGTGGTTGTGGTAGTGGTGGTGGCATCGAAGGTTGTATAGTGGCGCTAACGACAATGAAAGTGGTGGTGGAGGGGTGAAGGAAGTGGTGGTGCAACTGGTGGGTTCATGTAGAGACTGAGATAAGAGTGAAAATGATGAATAATCTTTTTTAGTTAAGAAAATTCGTATCTCATGAAATTTGACTATTTTTAATTGAATTTAACATAACTGAAACAAATCCAGTCAAATCTCGTGAATTTCAATTTCACTTTAATTTTTTAATTTTTTAATATTTTAATCAACTTAAATTTGAAATGAAATTCCATTAATATCATTTTATGGTTTCAAACACACTCTAAATGAAGAAAGAAGCATAGGAAAGGGGGGTATATCAACCGTATCTTTTGGAGCTCTCCTATGAAGCTTCATTCATTTCAAAACAGGTGTAAACCTCTCTTCTCTTCCTTCATAAATGATCGATTTAACCCTCCACTTTTTGTCCTGTAAGGGGTTCCCTACAGGTTCTTCTAACAAGCTCTCCGCTTTCTGAAAGCAAGAATGAGAATACATTGAACCTTTTGCACTCATCTTAAGCAAAAGGAGTGACAATTGTGCATGGTACATGGGCAATAAAAAAGCAATCAAACGATACAACTGCTGCGCAAAACAGAGGGCAATCACCAACTCAAAGCCATGCAAAGAAAAACCACTCACCAAATCAAACCACCCACCCAGGCCATTAGGCAATGAGCATGCTTTGATTACCTCATCCTATGCTTACTTTTAGAAAGCACAAATTTTCGCTGTTACTCGGATCGAAAAAATCTTCCTACAACTTCGTATATAGTGTTTATAGTGACTTTTCTGTTAACACTTTCAGCGACAATTCTAAGCAGTATTTTTTTAGCGTCACTAAATAAAAATCAGGAGAAACATTGAACGACCATTAATTGTTGCTATATGAGAAATAACACGAAGATTCCTTAGATTTGGGCAGCAGGTAAAGATTTTTCTCTTACAAAACCTCCCTTCCATCTGTTTCCTAAGGTGGGGTTGGTAGTTAAGAATCTTTGTACTTCTCCCCACTTTCCAAAGTAAGTTCATAAGATGGTGAGATCATCTGTGGTTTCCTTCGGCCTGTGGTGAACCATATACATCCATGTGACTTTTCTGTGTATCTTTTCCTTCATCGAATATTCGAGTTTAAGCTTTATTTTGAGTCTTTGACGGTGAAAATAATGAAGGACCCTTTGTCTGTGGAGTTACTTTACTAGCCTTTTTCCCCTCCATTTAACACTCGTGCCAGCTACTGCTTCAATTCTTTTGGAGGAAAAGCGAAACTTCATTTTAATGAAAATGAAGCACATCCAACAGTTAACCCTCTACACCTGTTAAAAATGCAGATTAACTTAAGCCAATCACCGTCAAATTATCAGAAAGCATATTGACTTAGGTAGAGACGACGCGAGCTCTTTCTTTTTCGTGTGCGTGTCGTGCGCGTGCACGCGTGTGTGTTCGATTCAACTTTTTAACCCAAGGCCGTAGATTGTTTAGTGCCCTTATTAGTTTAGCTGAAAATGGGGCTGGGCTTCCATGATGATCGAGCATGTATCCTACCTTCCAAAAACTTGTCTTTCAGTACCTATACCAAGTATCATGCGGAGGCATTAATCAATCAGCCTTACACTTTAATTACGTACGCATAGTTGGCTTTGAGTTGTTTAAACATAAAATCATTAAAATGTGACAAAATGGAAAAATAGTATACTGCTTTTAGGTTTTGCTGATGTTATCGTAGGCTTAGGAAAGACATTTTCTGAGATGACAATTCAAAATACTCTAGTACCCATAGGGGAAAGTAATATGCGAGAGGTCAAAGCCAAAGCACCCAAATTAGCACATTGATCAGCCTACCATGCCTTTGCCTTTTGCAAAAGCCAAACCACCCATACAATTCATGAACAATAATGTAGAGCAAGCATGTGTTGAATGGAATCCTCGAAAATATCCTTGCTTTCCCCTCACTATAAATAAGCTCACGTATGCACTTGTTCCATGTTCAGACACATGATACCATAACTACATTCTTCACCAGAAGCCTCTTCTCATTGAAGATCTCTCCTTGTGATGCATTTTTGTTCTCTGAAATCAGCCGACATGGATCCAATCAAGGTAGAGAAGCTTCAAGCAATGAAGAGCTACAAGAAGGCTCAGTTTCTTAACAATCTCATGTTCTACACCCTCACAACTTTGACTTCTATGTTGCTTTGCTCATACCGTATTTGGTCACCCTTCATCATGCACTTCCTCTACTTCACTCTGCCTAGCCTATTCTGTTCCTTCTTCAACCCCAAGTGTTTGTTCGTAGTAGGCAACATCATTGTTGTCATCCTTGTCGGAGAATCAAAGCTTGCTAGCTCAAGCTCAAGCTCAGGCTCAATCTCAAGCTCATCTCCAGTTATTGAGGTTCACGATGAGTATGCTGAAGAGTATGCTGAAGAGAGAAGTACACAAAGTGTTACCAAAAGCGCCATTCTTGAGAATAAAGAGGAGGGGAGGAGCTTGGAAATGAGTATGACCGAGGAACATACTGAGAAAGACAGGGTAGGAAAAGAGGTGAACGAAGATCAAGGTCATGAGGAGGAGGAGGAGGAGGAGCAGGAGCAGGATGGTGAGGATGATGATGAAGGAGATAAAACGGAAGAGGAGGTTGGTTTGCCAGTGGAGGAGCTAAACAAGAGAGTCGAAGATTTTATCGCAAGAGTTAACCGACAAATGTGGCTTGAATCTAACTATGTACTGGCTTGATCAAGTCTGGGGAAATGGACACTGAAATTCAAGACAAGGAAGAAGATGACTTAACTAGAAATGAAGAAGCTCAAGTAGCTTCTACAAAATAATCTTAGATATAAATTACTCTTAGACGGATTTGTTAAAATGAGTTTGCATGCAGATTGATGCTATGTGGTTGTTAATTAAGTCGAGCACAAATAATATATTAAATTGTTCATTTAGTTTTAACAAAATCGTTCTGTAACAATTAAGTTTATTCACCTTTGTCCGTCTTACACTCAGCTTTAAGCAATATAACAACAGAAATCATGTCTGATCACGCACGAATCCAACTTAACACTGCGCGCAGATGAAACATCCATCATATTAGTCAAGGACCATACCAAGAATCCTTCTCCTTTTTTTTTTCTTTCCTTTTATTTGGTGCATCTTTCAACAGATGATGACTTATTTTGAGCTAAACATTGTTGAGAGAATATAATACGATTTTTGACATGTAAAAACACTCAAAGAACAAGTATTGATGTAGCGCATAGCCTAAAACAACTTGTTGTACCGCTCTAATACCAGCGTTACAACTAACAACCAAGTAAACAGACACGTTACGCATCAATGTTTTCACATGTATTGTTTAAGTTTATAACCAGAACAAACTATACAACTTAATAATCAAGTTTAAGAGAGGCATCTGCCAGTCAGAGAACGTCTTACCATCTATCATAAAAGAGCAAAAGAAACTCCGTATGGGTAACGAGGATTCTTTTCTTTTCATTTTTTCCCCATGTAAGACTTTGGAGTTTGTTTCACCAAGAAAAAGCAATGAAGAAAAGAAAAAAAAAATGTAATGAAAAAAGAAAAGCAGTAAGTGGGGTGATATTCCTTCCTTCGTTTGGAAGAAGATACCACACCACAAAACTACCAAGCAAAGTCCAAAAAACAAAGAGAGGGGATGAGCTGCATGCAGGTGGTCCACTAAAAATAATATTCAATAACAAAATCATCTTTTGAAATCAACAAAATCATCCTGCTTATTCTTTTTGCCTTCTGCCCCCAAGTTGAGGAAGGAAAGGGGAAGAGAAACTTGCTTCCTATTTTTATTTAAAAATGGTTCGACAGATAAGGATCTTCTGTCGTACGGCATCTCTGGAAGCGTGTGGATAATTTCTTAAAAGTGTGTTTCCACGCTAAAACTACTTTCTGAAGTAAAAAATGAGATTAGTGAATATTGTTGTAAATAGGCTACAAGGAGATTTTGTTTTCTAATATAAGAATTACCGTTTATACGATCCGTTAGTGTAGAGATCGGAATTAACAACTTTAAAATTATCCCTCAAAGCTTTTGTCATTTTCTCGCAACTCGGAGTTGCAAGGATATTTTTAAATATATTGTTTGTGCAATATTCAATTCAGCTCTAGGATCATCTCACGTCCGGCCCATCCTCAATCCGTTGGGCCCAAGGCCAATCCAACCTCTCTACGGGCTGGATATAGGAGCCCATGCCCAGAAAAAACAATAAACTTTGGGAAACTGGAAAACATAAGTTGATTTCTTGGATATCATTTAAATTTTATAAATTACTAGTATAAGATTAATTAAGTACCATTATTAAATTATTCAAACAACTCTATTTCGTTTTAGTACTGATTTTACAACCACTTCAATGTTAAACTTAATGATATGCTTTTAAAGAGTTGATGAATAGTATCTCAATCCGAACTTTTTAAAGAATTTGAAGGGTGGAAATTAAAAGAGAAATAAAAATTTATGGAGTTTCAACTGCCATGTATTAAGGCTGCATTTGGTGCAAAAGAATATTTACTCGGATAGGACAGGATATGGCCGGAGAAGCCAGAATATAATATTTTGTCGAATAAGGTACAAATCATATCCTGAGATTAAAGCCTAGATCATAGCCCTATTTTTATCCTTTATTATGTAATAATGAAATCGGACAGTAGAGCTTGCCACGGCCAAATGAACTTAACTTATAGTAATTGACAGACTCAACTAGCACTGGTACTTGGACAAGTGGGCGTTATATCACAAGAACAAAATGGCCCAATTCGGTTCGATGGACTCCATACTCCGGTTAGTTCTGCTCGATTCTTGCACCCCAAAGTCCAAACAGACAAAGGTTATGCTGGCTTGGCTTTACCCTTGAGGAATCAAATTTGGTCCTTCGTTTGCTTCGTGAGACACGAGACCTATTTCTCTATTCTTGAAAGCTCAAATCACTGTGTATTAGCCTAATTGTTTAGTCAACAATTATTGTATTCTCTCTCCCATTCTTTTTCTCTCCCTCCGAGAGACAATAGAGGCCAGTTTGGCTTGCCTTTGCTCCTTGGCAAAGCCAAGAACAAAGCAAAACAGCCTTTCGGAGATCTCTAGGGACTTGACCCTCGACAACTCCGACGCCGAACTTAACCCTCTTTTCAACTCTCTTAAAACACCCATTTTTGCCCTTTTAGCTTTAATTCTTGAAAGCTGCGGCAAAAATTGGACAGACGCTTACATAGAGAGGAGATGTCGACCCTTTATTCATCTACTCATTGCCCTTCTTCTTCTTCATCACAATCACCAGGGTATTCCAGTTCTTGTTTCAATCATGGGCACCAGCGCATGCCCATTTCATCGGTTTGTACGAGGAGATTCGGCCACAGGAAGTTGTCCCTTCAATTTAATCGAATTTCGTGTTCTAATGCTGTTAGCATCCAAGAAGGTTAGTTCTGTTCCCCTTGACTTTCGTGATTATATTGGAACTAATTGAGGCTATCTTACATGCTTGAATTGAGGGAGTACTGCCTCTGTCATTTAAAAAAGAAAAAAATGAGTTCTTTGTCTTCCTTTGTTAATCGTTGTGTGAGGGGGTAAGCGTAAATTGATGCCTCTAAAACAGTTTCTGAACCCTTTTATGACAATTTTGATGTCTCTAGTTGTATGCATTACTGGCAACTTTAGCCTAGCTGCAAATGATTAATAAAAGAGTGCGAGTTTAGCATAAAAAGCTTTATGTTTAGCCCCTATCCTGTATTTGCGTGCACACACACATTCAGCTGAATATGAAATTTGACATTTTGTGGACTGAAAGCTTGAATCTTTTCCACCAGCCCATTTTCAGTTTGTGAGTATATGAATACTCTATTTGTGTATGTGTGTGTTCTTGAAACCTCAATGCGTTGCACTATTCTTAAGTTGATATTAACCCGCTTATTCCGTTGCTCCTTTCTGCATCTTTACCGCCAGTCTAACTTTTCATTTTTCTCTTACTGTATCGTTTTCTTACGTTTTGATTTCCTTGGTTGTCTTTGGGGGACACAGAGTTTATTAATTTATTTACTAAATTGCCTGCTAATCGGGTGTAGGTGCTGTAGCCACTACAGTGAGCCCCAGTGACAATGAAACTCCTTTCAAGAAATTGAAAGATGAGTTGTTGTCAGTTACTCCTCCAGAGGAATTTACAGATGTTGCTGGTTTTGATGTCAAAGAAGACAAGTCCACGGTCAGTATTACCGTGGTTGGAGCCTCAGGTGACCTTGCCAAGAAGAAGATATTTCCTGCACTATTTGCACTTTATTACGAGGGTTGCCTTCCCGAGGTTTGCGTTAAACGTATTTGATTTAGTCCAGCTAATATATCCTATACTAGTAGGTTAGCAGTTAGCACTTAGCATGCACTTTAAATTGGTAATTTTGTGAGTTGTTGTTTGCAGCATTTCACAGTCTTTGGTTATGCCCGGAGTAAGATGACTGATGCTGAACTGAGGAACATGGTTAGCAGAACGCTGACTTGTAGGATTGATAAGAGGTCTAACTCAGCTCTACCTTTTGGCCTTGGTCCAGTTTTCCCGTTGTTTGTACATTACCATGGCTCCGTGTTGGCATTGCCTTCTGTCTTCAGTTCTAGTTCTCTCCGTGTGATTTTATTGGTTTCTTGTGCTTGTCAAGGAGTCTAAGAGGCCGTTTTAGATTGATTCTTAAAAGTAAAATTTGATTAAATCAGAATCAGTTTCTAAAATCAGCTTTAATCTATTTTAAGCATGATAGATTAAAAATTGTTGAAGATGTTTGGATAAAAAGGGATTAAAGTAGGTTTAGTATAGCAAAGTTACCATATAGTGTATTCAAACTGAAATTGAGCATTTAATGCTGTTTATATGTAAGGATATTTTTGTAAATCTCTTGGTCAAACATGATTCTCCAAAACTGATTAAATCTTAACTCAAGAAAATAAAGATTATGGATTTAATCAGTTTTGAGCACATTGGAGCATATTTAATCAGTTTACTTTTTTTTTGCCAAACACTTCAAAACTGATTTAATCAGGTTTGATCAATCTAGAATCAATCACAAACACCCTGTAAATTATTTGGATTGCATGAGTGGTTACATCTTATTATTTCGTTTGGCTTTTACAGGGAGAACTGTGGTGAAAAGATGGAGCAGTTCCTAGAAAGATGCTTCTACCACCCTGGTCAATATGATTCTCAGGCCGATTTTGCCGAGCTTGACAAGAAACTAAAAGAACATGAGGTGATTTATGCTGTATTCGGTTTACTATTAACGTTTCTACAAAATCTTTAGTTTAATTAGCATGATTATGTTATCATTGTTGCGACAAACTCAAAAGAATTTCTACATGCTGTCAAGTACAGTTGTTGCTTGTGTTCACCGTAAGTGAGCTTTCTTTGTCAATGACCATAAGGTCATAACATTTTGACCTACTTTTCCTTGTGAATCTGAAATGGGGCTAGCTTGAATTCTGATGCATGTTACATATTGGTGAAGTTTAGGATGAATTTCAATTATACAGAGAAGTATTGTTTTTTCTGATCTAGTACTCCAATGCTTAGTTGCAGGAAACTCCTAATATGGTGACGTTTCTCTCTTAGAAACTCGCTTTTGCGATCTTAAGTTAGGAGCTCCATGGGATCTCGTCCCAGGCTAATATGGGAACTCAATCCCGTTAGCTGGATAGAAATGCATGGAACAAGTGAGAGAGTACTTGAAAATCAAGTCATTTTCAACTCAATTCCTTATTTCTCTCTTCCTTCAAGTCCTTAAAGCCTCCTCGTCTGTTGTTGCTGGCTATGTAAACTATACTAAACAAATGATAATACTCTTTACGCATTTATTTATTCAAGCCGCTCCCAACCTCAAATTCTTCTTGCTGCTTACGCTCCCCCGTTCCCACTCCCGCCCCCGCCCCCGCCCCCGCCCCCGCTTTGTGCAACTAAGCTCCAACGAGCTTTTAAACTGATATGAGCCATGTCATTCCTAATTTTCTACATCTTCATTAATACCAAATCTGCTAGGCCTTTGACTTAGTAGATTTAGTCACATAAGAGTACAAATAGCATGTTGATGTTTGTTTTTGTTCTTGATCTTGTACTGTCTTGATAAAAAATGAGTTTATTTGGCCATCTGGTGGGCTGCATGCTGGTAGCACACTTAACACGAGTAAGGCCTCGTGGAAGTAATTTTAAAAAATGATGGTGCATTTTTGAGTTTGTAGTTGTATCGAGGAATCAGCTTGTAATCTATTTACAGTCACTAAAATTCCAAAAAAGAATAAAAAAAGTGAAAAAGAGATGCAATGTTTGTTATGCTCGTGGAGAAGTACTTGCTGGACCGTGTAAAGAACTGTGTATGGTACAAATTTGTGTGGTCCCAACTGCTTATACTGGATTTGATTTAGTTTCTTGTCTGAGAGCTTGTAATTACATTTTTTGTTGGATGACATCTATTCCTTCTTTTTCTCCTGAAACATTCAGTGTAATTATTCTTCAGTCTTTACTATATTTTTGACATCTAGTTCACAATGTTTACTTGCCCTGTAGGCTGGAAAAGTTTCTAATCGCCTTTTTTATCTATCAATTCCACCAAATATTTTCATCGATGCTGTAAGATGTGCCAGCCTCTCCTCATCTTCTCCTAACGGATGGACAAGGGTCATTGTAGAGAAACCATTTGGTCGTGATTCTGAATCATCAGCTGCTTTGACAAGAGCTCTTAAGCAGTACTTAAAGGAGGATCAAATTTTCAGGTGGATTGATTTGTGACTTTGGTTGATTAGCGTTGGCGAAAGAATGACCCATAGTCTAATAACTTGGAATTTTCTCCGGTTTCCAACAGGATAGATCACTATCTCGGAAAAGAGCTGGTGGAGAATCTTTCTGTACTTCGCTTCTCCAACCTCATTTTTGAACCTTTGTGGTCAAGGCAGTATATAAGGAACGTACAGTTAATATTTGCTGAAGATTTTGGCACTGAAGGACGGGGAGGGTATATTTTCTTCTCATAAAAGCCCATTCTTTAACAATTTCCAGGAGTTTTTAAGAGCTTATGTATCTTGTTTGTCTATGATTTGCTCCAGGTACTTCGACAATTATGGGATAGTAAGAGACATAATGCAAAACCATTTGCTTCAAATATTGGCTCTTTTTGCCATGGAAACTCCTGTCAGTTTAGACGCTGAAGATATTAGAAATGAAAAGGTAAATAATGGATAATGAGTCATGGGACAGTGTAGGGGCCACGCAAGCTGGCTGATCTCATTTCATATAATTGATTATGACTAAATTCGGTAATGGATTACAGGTCAAAGTTTTACGTTCTATGAGGCCTTTACAACTAGATGATGTAGCCATAGGACAGTATAAGAGCCACACAAGAGGAGATGTTACTTACCCGGCCTATACGGACGACAAGACCGTACCAAAAGATAGCCTAACCCCAACATTTGCTGCAGCTGCCCTTTTCATAGATAATGCAAGATGGGATGGGGTTCCTTTTCTAATGAAAGCTGGGAAAGCTTTACATGATAGGAGGTATGTGAAACCAAAACAATGATAGTAAGTCATGCTTTTTCATCCGATTCGCACTTTTAAATTCATACCTGTCATGAGTCATCTTTCTCCCTCCAGGACTGAGATAAGAGTTCAGTTTAGGCATGTGCCTGGTAATTTATACAACCGGAATTTCGGAACAGATCTTGACCAAGCAACGAATGAGCTTGTTATCCGTGTGCAGCCTGATGAAGCCATTTATTTGAAGATCAATAATAAAGTCCCAGGATTGGGGATGAGATTGGACCGTAGTAATCTGAATCTTCTATATGCTGCAAGGTATAACTTAGAGTTTTGAGTAGATTATTGATATTACTGTTAAAATGCCTGTGCACTCACTTCTTACTGGGAGTACATATGACAGCTTAATGTAATTTTGCGTCATTGATTGATTTATAGTTCCGATACCTTTTCAAAAAGCAAAGTAGTCCTAAAGTGCTCGATCAAATTAGTTTCATAATAATGTCAAAAGCAGTGAGATAATTCGTGCGTTCACAATTTGACTTCTTGTAGATTGTGAAATGTGCTACAGCAAGGTAATAAGAAGATGAGATGACATAGGCGTCTGTGATTGGTGTAACTATATATGTTTTTACAAGAGAAATGGACTGGTATAATGTAGTTGTCCCTTACCCTATAATTTGTTTGGTTCCACCTTGTGGTGTTAGGCCACATTCAGTTTCTCGTGAATGTTTCCTGAAAAGGGCGACCCAAGTGCACAAGGTTCCCACCATTGCATGTACACAGCCGTACCCCATTATCATGGAGCGACTTTCTCCGTGTTTTGAACCCTTGAACTCCAGTTCACAATTGAAGGATCAACCTCTTCTCCTTTCTGTTTCCTCATAAAAAGATATTTATAATGATGGAAAGTTAAGATACAAACCAGGAAGAAGGCCAAAATGTTTTCCTTTGCAGTATAGATAACATAGCTGACCCGTTCTGTCGAGGCTTGTCTGTACGGGTTTTTAAGTTCTCATTCCGAGTATACTGCTGTATTTGCACCCAAACAAAAGTATTTTAGATGAGGAGCTTGAATAGAAGAGTTCAAGAGATTAGAACAGTTAGAAAAGTCTAACTGTTGCTGACATGTTAAGTTGGACACCCCTGATTGTGGGATTTTTGTCTTGTGATGTAATTTGGCATGCCTAACGTGTCTCCGTCTCTGCTTTTTGGTAGATATTCGAAGGAGATTCCTGATGCATATGAGAGACTGCTTCTCGATGCCATTGAAGGTGAGAGGAGACTTTTTATCCGAAGTGACGAATTGGATGCTGCTTGGTCACTCTTCACACCTGTATTGAAAGAACTGGAGGAAAAGAAAATAGTTCCCGAGTACTATCCTTACGGGAGTCGAGGTCCTGTTGGGGCACACTACCTCGCAGCTAGATACAAGGTTCGATGGGGTGATATTGCTGTAGATAAATAAAACTTAGAGATTGCTTTGTGATTTCTATCACAATTGCAGAATCGCGGAGGATATGACTTCTTGATTTTGATTTTATATATTGGGGTGCACCTGGTTGGTATTATCGGGGCCTTGAAAGCTACGACTTTGGAAGTTACTCAATCCTTGGGAGATTAGTGGAGGAGGTGATGGTGTAAGAATGCCTACCAGAATGCGACAAAGAAGATGGAGGGTAATTCTTCTCTTTTTGTTAGTGCTGATACTTACCCGTGGTTTTTATCTTCTTTGTATGGTGATCTTTCAATTTAGGAGTTGGTAGTTAGTCGATAGAATAGCCATTGAGATTTTCTGCCTGTTCTTTTCGTAAGTGTTATGGGAGAATCTATGTTATTGTGAACATGATTGTCAAAATATGCATTCAAAGCTGAAAATACAATGTGACAAACCCTGCAAAACCACACAAAAAGTGGGGTTGGGGGTTTTTCCGTTCATTTTCTGTTCTCTAAGGAACTCCAAAGGTGAAGTTCCTCCTACAGTTCCCAGTTTTAGAGGACCCGTCATTTTTTTGTCATCTGCAAATGTGAGGTCAGACTCGATTGTCCCAGTATTTGAAGACTCTTTACAGTATTACAATGGTTCATAATTCAGGCCGACTGTTTCATTTTCCTGGTTTAGATGTGGGGGTTCCACATTGTCAAAATTCATGAAATTTGTTGTACAATTGGAGATGTAATTTTACTTGTATACTCAAGTAAAATTCTCTTTCTTGTTTTTTTTGGGTGGGTGTTTGCGTTCTTGTGGACGGTATTTACTGTGCATTTTCATAGCATTTGGTCGTAACACTCGTAGTCAACAAATTGAAGAATAACCAAGGGTAATTCGAGATTCCTATTTTCATTCGGTGATGAATTAAAGTACCAAGTAAGAGTTTGCATGATGATTAGATTAGCTTTAGTCCAGGGGTAGTTTCACTTATGCTTTAGAGGGTGTTTGAGATTGATTTTAGAATGGTCAAATCTAGTGTTATAAAAGGCGCGCCTAGGCGCAACTTCGCAAGGCGCACTCCCTGCGTCTCGCCTAGTGCTAGGCGTAGCCTCTTCGAAAAGGAGCGCGCCTTGCGCCCCAAGCGCAAAGAAAAGTAAAAAAATCCTACTTTTTTATTTTTGCATCATGACATAGTCTCAATCGTTCGTTATTTTTTATTATTTATTTCATAATACAATAAATCAATATTCAAATCTCTAATCAATTGATTGTTGTATTGTTGTTCATTGGATCTGAAACTTTTTCTGGTGTTCAAAATTTGTTAGATTGCCATGTTCTAAATTTTTTAATGTGTCTTTGTTGGTTTAGTGCACTAATGACTATTTATTTTTATTTTGTGCCTCACTTCGAAAAGGCACGCGCATGCGCCTTTAATAACTATGGTTAAACCTGATTAAATTCAGATTAAATTATGTTTGAAGTGTTGGGCAACAAAAAAAGTAAACTGATTAAATCTGCTCCCATGTGATCAAAATTGATTAAATTCATAATACTCATTTTCTTATTTTAAGATTTAATCAGTTTTGAAGAATCAGGTTTAACCAAGAGAATTATCAAAATACATATAAACAAAAATTAAATGTTCCTTCTCAACTTGATAACACTATACGGTAATTTTGGCACACTAAACCTACTTTAATAAATTTTTATCAAAACAGTTTCAACAATTTTTTAATTTAATGTGCTTAAAATGGATTAAAGCTGATTTTAGGAACTGATTGTGATTAATTAATCCCAAACGGTCTCTAAGGGGGTTGGGTATGCTTGGGCTATTTTAAGCTTTAGTAAGTTTTCCGGTATCATCATGTAGCTTAATGTGAAGCTGTGAGCTGCCCGCCATTGTTGCTCAGTTATCTCGTCTTCTACCTTTCTTTCTTCGTACCTGTACTTCTCTTATATATTAATGGAATGTTCTTCTTGATTTGTACCCAACAGAAGTCATGGGACCTTTTGGTTAAAAATTGAAGATCTTCAAACAAAAGATTCTCACATTTCCTTGCTTACATTTTCGATGTCTTTATGTCTCTCTTTTGCATGTTTCTCCACTTTCATGTCATATGAATCTCCTTGTGCATTGTGAATTTTTTTTACTGCCACTCGGCGGGTTATAAAATAGTTACAATCTCTTATATGGTACATTTGATTCGTTAAATACTTTTAGTAACCTTTATTTATGACACTGAAAGATGTTATTAAGATTGTCGTTGAAAGTATTATTGAGAATGTCGCTAAACTATAATTAGCGAGCATCAATCGTTGCAATATAGGATATTGTAGTTGTCTTACTGCAACTCGTATGCACAACCATATAAGTGGTCTACTCATAACTTTTCTTTATCAACGATCAAACTTTCATCAAATAACTGATCAAATAAGTAGAGACTATACAGTCTAGTATTAAAGGAAAGTCATGTTGCCAAATAGAGTTACAGAAATAGGAGGTACAATTAGCTTGAATTTGGCATAAGTCATTCCTTTCGAGACATTACAGTTAACCATACTAAGAGAACTTTTGAGCCGTAAATAATTGCATTTACCGAATGTCAACCCTACCTAATCGCATCCAGGCACAAGTTGACCGTTTTCAAGCCTGTGATACGATTGACTCTGATAATAGAAACTCGTCACTAATCGGGGATAAGCTTGATAAGACACAATTTTGTACGAGTAAGAAAATAACACTACAAGAAAAAGCACTTTTATCGACGGATTTTATTTCGTCGCCAAAAATCCGTCGCTAAAAGTGCCATTTATCGATGGATTACGCTGTCAGCAAAAACCTGTCGCTAAAATTTTTTAGCGACGGAAATTTCCGTCGCTAAAAAGTTTTAGCGACGGATTTTGTCAACGTACTTTTACTGACGGAATTTTCCGTCACTAAATGTTTTTACTGACGGAACTTTTGCCAACGGACTTTTACCGACAGAAAATTCCGTCGGTAAAAATGCTTTTCGATATTTTTTTTGGTACAATATTACGGAAATGCTATTAAAAACCCTAATCCTCCTTAGTTTCTCACCGCCGCACCTATTCTTCTCTTCCTTCCCACTCTCTAACACTCAGCTCATCCACAGTAGGCCGCCTCCTACCTCCGCTACCTCTCTTCTTCCCCGACGGTGTCATCACCCCAACCGCGGGCCCACCGCCTTGCTGCCGCCACCTCAACCAGCACTCCCTCCGCGTCTACCAAGCAACATCTTTTTCGTGATACCAGACTGGTTCTTTAGTTCTAAAAATTTTTGGTTCTTTAGTTCTACATAAGATCCCACTTTGTGTGTTGTGTGTCTACGTGATTTGATTCTATTATCCTTTCATTAAGTTTGCTAACTTTAAATTAGATCTTTGATGTTAGTAAATGGAACATCTATCTAGATCTAGTTTTATTGGCTGGTTGTAAGAAGGCTCTATATGAATCGCTTGTTTATTATTTTGTTGTGGCAGAAATTTATTTTGAAACTGGATTTACACCATGACAAAGGCAAGCGGAAGGTCATGAAGACAGTCTCTATTCTTGCAGGTATCACTTCATTCTCTTAGAATTTCGAGTGAAGTTGTTCCTGATGTGTTTGCTTGATAACTGAAAAGGAAAAAGAGCTATGTTCGGTAGTAATTTTGCGATGATTGGTCATTTAGTTTCATTTTAGGATTTAGTGGACAGGAAGAACAAAGAAATGTTTGTCCAAGTAAGAAAGTTTAGTAAAAGTTTTATCTCAGTTCTAATTCTTCAATTTGATCTCATAGTCATGACATTGCGAGAGGACTTCTTGCAGTGACATTTCTTTTGGTTCTTAATTGTTTGAGTAATTTCCAAAAAAACTTTCTTGGCTAGTCTTGCTGGCTTGTTAGGAGGATTGACTCTTCCAGTCACATTTGCTTACCCTTGGTTCTTATGGGTTCTCTTATAAAGGCCAGCCAAGTTCAGCTTCAATTGGTATCTAAACTGGATCCTTGGTTGGGCATTGCTTTTAGCTTGGTGGTATTTGGAGTATGGTCAACAACAGACTTAAGCTAAAGTTCTTTGAACCCAGCTGAAATGGAAACAGGTTTACTTGTACTAAGTATGGTCATCATGTTGTGATTTTGAGATTGCTTTGCTGCAGGTGATGACATGAAGCGACGATGGCAGTGTTGTAACATTCTCTGGATGAACAACATAAATGATATTGCTATTTTGGAAATCAAAATGTGCCTTGAACATATCTAGTCATGAAATTTACACACTTGGCTTCATATTGTGTGGCCTGCACAAATCAGGTTCATACTGATAATGATAATCTATCTACCAAAGTCAAGTCATGTCAAAGTACCTAGTTTGTTATGGACTCTAAGAAAGAAAATCATGATTCCCCTTGGTAAAATGTTGAATACAAATATTGTATATAAAGAGTACATGCAAATAACACACTCATGTATGATTGTAGCAATTAGGTTAATAATGGTGTTTTTTATTGGATTCAAATTTTGGGTAGATGAGAAGGTGGTGGGGTTTTTAGCAGTTCAAAGAGCTCTGTGTTATGTGTTCCTCTTGGTGCTCTTATGAAGAGCAGGAAAGAAAGAGAGAGAAAGAAAGTATCATTTATGTATGTAAAGTGATCTTGACAGGGGTAACATGCACTGGGGCTGGGGTTTTTGAATCTAAAGTAACTCTTAAAGTGAGATAGTAATGCAATCTAGGATGGAGTAGGAAACAAAAAGGATGGTGCTAAAATATCTTCGTTCTTTCAGAATATTTATATCTTTGTTCTTTCAGAAGAAAATGTAAGTGCTATGTAGTTCTCATTATATACCTAAAGCATTTTTCATTTATATTGTGGGTAATGTACATGTTCTTTCAGGCACAATTGGATTTGAGTGCCTATCTTGGGAGTATTGTGCAGGCTTTTGGAGCAATGTTCTGCTTTACATTTTTCGTTTAGATGAAAATTGTAATTTTATTTTGGAATATGTACGATGTGATCCATTATATTTAGAAAAAGTTAGTATTAAGTGTTAATTGATGTTGTATGACTTAAATCTTATTTTTTGGTACAGGACTTCAATCTTATTTGTATGACATCAAATTTGGTAAAGAATGAATGTCAGTTTAAAGAATAAAATTTTCAATATATTGGTTGATTAGGGTTGATTGTCGATGGATTAGTGGATTTAATTGTTTGTATGAATTCAAATATAGAAATGCAAGTTTGGATTTTAAAAACATAAAAACAATTGAAAAACAGCTTTTTTTAATTTTTGCTGATGGATTTTCAGCGACAAAATTACGTTGCCATAAGTATTTTAAACAAATCATTGATAGTTTTTAGCAAGAGAAATATGTGGCAAAAGGTTTCAAATTTTAGGATAAGACTTTTAAAAGGTCTCCTATGCTGTTAAGAATTTTCAGCGACGGAATATCCGTCGCTAAAAATCGATCGGTAATACTTTTAGCGACGGAATATTCCGTCGCTAAAAATATTTTCAAAAATTAATTTCGAGAAACATCAAATTCCAAAATTACCTTTAGTGACGGAAAATTCCGTCGCTAAAGGTAATAAAATCCGTCGCCAAAAGTTAGACTTTTTCCGACGGATGACAAAATTTCGTCGCTAAACTTTTAGCAACGGGGTTTTTTACAACGGACTTTTAGCGACGGATATTACGTCGATAAAAGTATTTTTCGACGGAAGGGGGACTTTTAGCGACATAATTGACCGTCGTTAAAAGTCTTTTTTTTTGTAGTGAACTAACTAATAAAAAGTTCCACAAATTTAAAATAGAAATATTACAACTTAATAAACATGCATCAGCATTTCACAATTTCCATACTTTATCATCACTCACCACATACCACAACAATGATGGCTAACAAACCTCTACATCAAATGACATGGAGGGTATTGCTTAATATGAAACCACGGCACTCTTTGTGTAGTTGTCATTAAAGTGGTTCATGGCACCTACTTGAAGAAGACGAATGTTAGCAAAACAGACCTTTCAAAATTAAAAGCACGTAGGCAGATAGATGTTTGTGGTTTGTTTGGATTGGTGAAGCCGGTTGAGCCAAGTTACTTGCCTACTAGGGTTTCCTTACAGAAGATCCTGGCCTTATATGATTAGGTATGGCTGCTTTGCTTGACTAGGTGTTGGTATGGCTTCATTACATGACTTGTCTATTATGCTTTAAGGAAAAATTGGCCAAGTTAGGTTGATTTAATGGAGAAGGTGGCCCTTGTTCTTCTATATTTGACTATTTGAGCTCTGTTAAAGCACCGACTATCTTGATTGACTACCGTTGACGATCTAGAGTTTTTGCCCTTAATAATTTATTTTTAATATTTTATTACTTCTTTATTCTATTTTGAACCTTATTTACCTATCTAACCCACTTTTGAAAATCGTGGTTCAAAACAGAGATTTTAAGGGACGAAAACGTGATTCTAAACCACTTTTAATGTGCCAACGTATGAAATTTCTGTTAGGAACCGAGATTTCTTTTGAAAACGTGATTTTAAACCATGTTTTCTTCCCTTAAAATCTCTATTTGGAACCACGATTTTCAAAACTGGGGTAAATAGGTAAATACGATTCAAAATGGGGTAAAAAAACAATTAAGTATTAAAAATGGATTATTAAGGGTAAAAACTCGACAATCTAAGCTAACAAATTGACTCTCATGGCTTGTCTTGTCGAGAAATTATATGGGTTCCTCGCAACTTGATTTGTACGTCCGAAAAACCTCAACATAGTCTGAAGTTTGCTGCAATATAATCTCGTACTAGTTTTTCCTTGAAATGTACTGATGGTTCTTTTGATTAAAAGTGCGAAGAAGTGCTCATATAAGGCTAGTGCTTAAAACTACGTAGTTTTGGTTAATGTTGATTGATTTTCTTTTTTCTATATTTTTCTCTCTCCATAACACACTCTCTTATTGTCAAATCTCCAAACACGGCCACACCACACAATCACCCCATCACCTGACATTGTCGCCGGCAGGCCACTGTCGCCGGCGATCCACCACCCCTGCCATCCCAAAGAACCGCCGCTACATAGACCCACCACCACCGACAATTTCTCCCATGCTGCACAACAGATCGGCAGGAACTTCACAACCACCGACGACCAACTACCACACTATACTGTCGCGTAAACCAACCCACCACTTTGAACCGTTTTCAGCCACCATCACGACCATGAACCACCCACGACCACCAGGACCCACCTCACTTCACCACCAACGTTACCCTCCGAACTTTACCGTGACCTTTTGAACCCCACATTCCGGCAACCACCTTTCACTAACAATCATCAACCAAAGGTTAAATCTGAACTAACCACATCAAATTTGAAAATTGGATAATTAAATTACTCAGAAATTTGTTGTTTAGGTTAATTGAAGAACCAAGGATCTCCCATCTCCTTCTCCGTTCTGAAATCTTATCATCTTTCATGAGATTGACGCCGGCGATTTGGGGGAGGGGGAAGGGACAAGTTGAAGATGGAGAATGGCTGTGTTGAGTCTCTGTATTGTGGCGTATTTTGAGATGGTGGGGTGGTGGGTCACCGGTGTGGAGGTGACCGGCGATGACGTAATGCCCATCTGATGAATATGAGGGGGAGAGAAAAGTGTGTCGATGGGGAGAGGAAAAATCAGAAAAGAAGAATTGTAAAAAATGTTCAAAACTACGTAGTTTTAGTCGCTAGCCTTAGGCAAGTTGCCTAAGGCTAGCAACATATTCGCTATATATATATATATTTCACGGGATATTTACTAGGTTTTTTTTTTATCCTTTTGTTATATAAAAAGTAGGGTAGCACATGATTATAACTGGATATGACGACGTCAAAATTATAAACACATTTCTTGGATTAAAAACTTGGGTGACGTCGTCAAATCAATACTCTTTTTCAGGTAACGAGAGTCAACAATTCTTTCTCATTTGATGAAAGTTAGGGTTTTACATGTAATAGTGTGGATCATATGTGGCACTAAAACCATGTTAATTTTATTTAGATATAAAGATTTTACTCTATGGGGAGTCAATCCTATGTTTTAGCATGATTGTGTGCGCGCGCGGGTGGATCATATGTGGAGCAATAAATTGTACATTGGGCTAGGGTTATCGTTAGAGATGGCTATATGGGGCGCTCAACCCCGTCCATGCCCGTATTGCCCCATTCCCATATTGTCCTATCTTCATCTGCCCTATCCTCATATTCTCCAGAACTGGTAACCTATCAGTTTTGGACACTTAACACCATGACATAGTATAAGTATCAAGGTTTTAATTGCCAAAAAGTAAAGTTTGGCATATAAATGGCCACAAAGTCGTAAAGATAAAGCACTTCATAAATGGACTGCCGTGATCTTGAAATCTTACTCACCTCAGGAGTATAAAGAAGGCACACTAGTAGTCACAGCAACGATATTGTTCTTCGCATGAAGAAAGTATGGGCCGCAAACATGCAATTCACCTCTTCATAATTAATGCACTGCTAGCACCTCTGTTTATCGTGTGTCAATGTCTTCTTCTTCCCATCTTCTTCATTTTCAAGTTCCTTTACACAATCTATCTGCACCTTTGGAACGAGAACATGGAAGGGAAGGTCGTGATAGTTACTGGTGCTTCATCAGGAATTGGAGAGGTCGGTACTCCCACTTTTCACTAGAAGTGATCTTAATTGGGTGGTTAACACATGGTAATTCTCGCAGCAACTTAGTTACGAATATGCTAAGAAGGGAGCTCGTCTGGTGATAGTTGCGAGAAGAGAGGATCGTCTGCAGCAGGTGGCAAAGACGGCTCGCGGACTTGGCTCCCCTGATGTTGTTCCGATTTGTGCAGATGTATCAAATGTCAATGACTGCAAGAGATTTGTTGATGAAACCATCAACCACTTTGGCAGATGTAAGAGCTTGTCCATTTTAATATAGATTTAGGCCTGTGACCTTCCCTTTTGTAATTTCCATGGGGCCGGGTGGGGAAGAAGAAATGCCATAGCAAAGCATGATATAATCATAAAAACATTGGAGGCAGAATCCAGACCTTCTTCCATGGGGCCGGGTGGGGAAGAAGAAATGCCATGGCTTCACAACACAAAACTCTAGAGCAGCTTCCGTATTGCTATTTATCCGACTACTCCAGTTGTTATTATCTTGCTATCTGTTAAACTCTATGGTTATTAGCTGGCCGGTCTCGGGTAACTAAGGGATCGATATAATCATTGATTTTGATCAACAGTGGATCATCTGGTGAATAACGCGGGAATCAGTAGCATCTGCCCTGTCGAAGATGCCAACGATATCAAAAAATTTGTGCCAGTGATGGTAATCCTTCAAACTAAGAACAAAAACTACTAGCATTCATTATTTTCTCCTTCACTTATGCTTTTGAACTGACCATTTGCTACTTTGATTTTTACAGGATGTAAACTTTTGGGGTTGTGTTTATCCAACTTACTACGCGATTCCTTACCTGAAAAAGACTAGGGGCAAGATAGTCGTCAACTCATCTTTATCTGCCATTTTGCACCCGCCAAAACTGGCCATCTACAGCGTAAGAACTCCCATTTTCTAGGATATACCTTGGGCTTATGATCTCCAACCTAAAGCTATTAACACGGTCTAAAATGGCTTGTCTCCAATATTCAGGTCAAATAAACTGAGTCCTTGAATAAAGTTTTAAGGGTCTGTCTGGCTGCCCCCAAACCTATTGATAGATTCCATACACCCTCTTCTCCCCACCCCAAAAGCCGCATAATGTCATAAATTCCTTTCAATTGTTGGCTTGGTTAAGTGGCCATGAATATGTGAAAGAAGACTCATGGTTGTCACAAGTTTTGGCCTAAAAATGGCGGTAGCGATAACTATGTGGATGAAGACTACATTCAATTATTACAACTAATGCTACTTTTCTCATGCTGAGGGGGGTATCTTTTTCTTGTTTGCAATATTTTTTTGTTTTCCTACGTGACTTTCAGGCAAGCAAAGCGGCATTGCTGAGCTTCTACGAAGCGCTGAGAGTGGAACTGGCTCCTGCAATCTCAATTACAATTGCCACTCTCGGCTTTATAGAGACAGATATTACTCAAGGCAAACACTTATCCAAGGAGGGTGTGATCGAAGTCGATGGACAACTTGCCGATGTAAGAATTACGCTGATGCACAGGAAAAAAAATTGCCACTAAATTTAAAAGAAAACCGTATCAATCGAAAAAACACTTAAGTGTCTTTAGTGGCATTACATGCTTTTTAGTGGCGCTTGGTGCCCATACCAGCATACCATTTTTGTTGCATTCGGATTCGCAGACTGAATCGTAGACTATACTAGAGGACATTAAATGACATGTCTAGTCTAGATTCACATACCAGACTTGAAACGAGGAAAGATGTTCACCCATGTCATATTCAAAAACCGGATGAAAGTCAAACCTATATTAGGAAATTATTATGTCTATACATGCAAAATGTGATCTTCTGCAACAACCCGTATAGGATAAATGATATGCATGCATACCTAATCAATAACTAGCTCCATCCTTGACTTGAACTGCACTTTAGACATAGTCGCAATTTACTTTTCAGATACCTTAATTAGATGCCTTTTACCACTTGAGGAGAAACAACATAAGAATTTCGCACAAGTTAAACCTAAAATCGCCCAGAAAACATGAACTTGCAATTGCCATTATTTGTATGAAAGCAATCGTGATCAAGGACATGTGAAACTGACCAATAAAGGGCTGCATGCACCGTGTGATATGACAGGAGATCGTTAATAAGCTGCCGGTCATGAGTTCACAAGCTTGTGCAAAAGCCGTGTTAGATGCAGTAGGGCGAGGAGAAAGGAATGTGACGGAACCAAAATGGTGCAAGGCGTTCGTCTTGCTAAAGGGGCTATGCCCCGAAGTGGTTGACTGGTATTTCCGCACATATTATTGCAAGCCATTCAGCTCGGAGAAAATGAATGCTCCGGTCCCTCTGTCAGAGGATAAAGAAAGCTAGGTTTAAATCCTTTGAGGTATTCATTGTTAGTTATAACAAGAACTGAACCTTATGTATAATGATCTGTGTACTGCTAAGCTTGAAAGCATAAATAAAGTTGAAACGAGGGTGATACCAATTGTAACTCGTGTTATATATACTAGCTAATAGACCCGTGCAAATGCACGGGTAGAGATGTTATTTGGTCGGTTTAAGATATAATTTGCTTCTCATTAATCATATATTATAATATAGTTAACAATGCTTTAAATCAAAATAATAACAAATATAATGACTTTCGCTGCATCGATGAATAATCATAATAATCGAGATTACTCATGAATATAGATTTCACGAATCAAATAGCATTACTTAATACTATTAGAATTATATTGACAAAAACTGTGTAAAATACTGAAAATGTATCTCATTTTGATACATCACTATGCTAATAGATTATATCAATGTATCTAAAACTACTATAAAAGTGAAAATGTATTTAGTTTTCACTAACATTCTTATTTTCTAATTCTTTATATCCTCTTTTAATTATTACGTAACATGTATTGTTAGAAATAATATTTTACTACGTGATTTGAGTAAAAGAAATGTCAAATGGAGAAGAACTTTTACTCATGCCTAGCTTATCGTACTTACACATATACAAAAAAAAAAAAAAACTTTGTGTCTTATAAAATTTTTATTTTCTTTGAATTTATATTTTTAAAATTTAATAGGGACATTTGCATATAGTTTGTAATCGTTCAATTTTTTTTATATACTCAAAATTATTAATAATAGTAATATTAAAACATACAAAATAAAACATTCAAAAAGTAAAGCATGCAATAAATAATCAATTATTGCACATCAAATTATAATTTTACTCCATTTTAAGGTAATGTTAGAACTAATTTTAGTTTTGCACCAAAAAAAAGTGAGCTTACACATTCAAGAAATCAAACATATATATATATATATTATTTACTTATTAACCGTTGGATGAACTTTTTATCAATATTCTATCTAAGTAAATATTTGGGTAGACTTAAATAACTTACTATAACATGCCGTGAAACTTTGTAATAAAAAATAAAGCACATGGAGCTATTTCACTTATTTTCAAATAAACACCCTATAAAAATAGATTATATAGCATTATGTATTGGCAATATCTATGTGTAATTGTTTTCTTCAAGGTCATGTTTGATGATTTTTTGACCATTCGCTTTGATGTATTTTTGAAGACTTTCTAAGACAATAAATTTAAACATTTGTGTACAATGTAGTACTAATGATTATCTTAATTCGTTATAAAAATTTTAGAGTGTTTTACAAAAGTTTTGCATATGATTGAGGTTAAACAGTTATAAAATGAAGACTATTCTTACCCATGTAACCCTTTGCAATATTGAGGTCAAACAATTAAAAAAGAAGAAATCTTTTATCTTATGAAGTATTAATATTAAAATTTCACAAATGATTTTCATAATTTACCTTGGTAATATTTTGTGTTGTTGTTTTAAATTTTTTTTAGATGTTAAAAGTGAAATTTAAGGCCTAATATGTACATTTTACAGTTAATAGTTAACTAAATTTATCAAAAAAGTGTCATAATAGTTAATACAAATTTTGCAAAAAGATCGAGATAGATAATCATATAATGATGATTATGCTTATTGTTAAATAGACTGTAAATGGTTGATTGAGTTTATATCAAATAATATGCTTAAATGATTATAATTTTAGACTTATGAGCTATATTGGTTTAGGTTTTTATTTCACATACTATTGGAAACATTATTTTGAATTTAAAATTTATTTAAGCTTTAGTAATCAAATTAAATCCTAATACCTTAATTAGTAGATGATGAACCTTTAGAATGTGAGATTACTTAGTTAAAAATTAGAGTAGCTTGCTATTTTTATATCTTAAAGTACTTTTGAAAATTTAGTCATATCAGGTATGATTTTTTTTTCCTGCGTCTATTAGAGAATGTGACTTATAAAAGAGTTTGAGGTTATAGAATTAAAACTAAGTTTTGTATGTTCCGTATAGAGAAAAGATAGTTAATGTTTCTCATGTATACATTTGTCAGATTTGATTTTGTTATATTTAAGTACTTTTAAGGTGTTATTAGTCAAAATTCAAGGCCTAATAAGAATATAGATTGATTAGATAGAGATTTAAAATATATAAAATTGATATTCCAGTTTTATAGTTAAGGTTTACAAAACTTCGGCCAAATATACCTACAAAATGTTTAGTAAAAACCATTGTAAAAACTTAAGAAGTAGGATTAGGATTGTAAATATTTTTCATATTAAAAGTCTATTTAAGTGCTACTAATCAAATTAAATTCTAGTAAGTTAACCAATTAATAATGCAAAGTGCTAAATTATTGTCAAATGGTACATATTGTTGTAGTTGCAATACCTAATTTTTAAGTTGATATTTGATGTACTGTAAAAAAGACACAGCCTTGTATATTAAAAGTTTTACATGTAAATGAAGTTAAAATAATTACGAATTAATTGATTATGCCTACATTTGTATGATAGATTAGAATTAAACTTTGTAAAATTACAAAAAGAATTAGTAAGTAGGGTATGATTTTCGCACTTTATATTTTTGAGATTTTATATTGTTATTTCAAAGTACTTTTGAGGTTTTAATAAGCAAAATTAAGGCTTAATATATGAGTATATTAATTACGTAGAGTTTTAGAAGGTGTAAAATTAGTTTCTTAATTTTATAAAGTTTACAAATATAGGGTAAAGTAGACCTACGAATTTTTTAATAATAAATTTTAAGAAAGAGTTAAATAGAGTAGAAAAGGAAAAGAATACCAAAACAAATAGGATTCTTGATTATATACATCCAATTCAAAAGAGTTGGACTCTAAATAAAGAGACCAACTAAGTTAGGGGACTACCACATGCAAAGTTGAAGCTTACGTGGCAGAAGGAGAATGCTCTTAAAAAGTCTTACGTGGCGTAAATATAGAGCTCTAAAAATCCTACGTGTCGCGATTCTAAGCGAAGGCTTCAGCTTTTTATATATATATAGATATAGATATAGATATATATAGGTACAAGTTACTCAACTCAAATTCGTTTAACTAGCATTTAAATATCTACATGAGTAATGATAGAGTTTCCACCATGGTTACTAAAAGTGCAAGCGGAGACAAGGCGCAACGGGTTTCTGGACCTAAGCGTGCGGAGCAAGCATGTGCTAACCAAAGCAAGGCTGGTGATACATAAAGTATACGAACTACTTCTTATAGCTATATAACCAACAGTATCAAGTATCAAAGTCGTAAAACTTATAGATAGCATTTCACTTTTCCAAATTCAGTAACTCAGTAATTCGCTTGTCCAAAATGAAATCTCAGCCCTTCTATACATTTCTCAAATTCAACGAATCATATTTGCTACATGTATAGGTTAATGCACTTAAGTCTCATTCAGAAATACTAAGGACTACATGAGCAGCAAAAAGCTAATGCAAAAGGCTACATTTTGAGCTTTGACAATGCAAAAGGCTAGAATAAAAAACGACCGCCCTAGTGCGGTCGCTAAAACCTTTTTAGCGACCGCGTTGACACCTTTAGCGACCGCGTCGCCAGACGCGGTCGCTAAAGCCACTGTTTCTAGTGTTTGGGATGTACAAGCCTTTACTAAAGCTGATTGGGCTGGCAACGTTGACAACCATAAATCCATCGGAGGCTTTGCCATATATCTCTGTGGTAATCTCATCTCTTGGTCTTCTCGTAAACAACGTATTGTAGCTCGCTCTTCGACCGAGGCTGAATACAAAGCTCTTGCAGATTGTGCCTCTGAACTCACGTGGCTCCGCTCTCTTCTTACTGAACTTGGCTTTCCCCTCCATCAATCTCCCATTCTCTGGTGTGACAATATCGGTGCCACATATCTATCTGCCAACCCCGACTTCCATGCTCGAATGAAGCACATTGAGATTGACTTTCACTTCGTTCGTGACAAGGTTCGTCAAAAAGAATTGAATGTTCAGTTCATCTCTATCCATGACCAAATTGCGAATATTTTACCAAAGGCTTATTATCTTCCCACCACCGTTTTCTTTCTGGCAAGCTGAAGGTCCTCTCACGACCCCCTTCATCTTGAGGGGATGTATTAGATCAGAAATATTCTTAACAGCCTCTAGCAAGATGCTAGAGATTTGTACAAATTAAGCTGAAATCCTGATTAGTTAGGATATGATTTACATTTCAAAATTTGTATTCAAGACTTTGTATCATCCTTACCCATTATCCTGTACATTATTTAAATGCAAAGATCTCACAACCAATTGGGAGTGAGAGAGACACAATACAAAAATTTCCTTCTCAAGTGTCAAAATACATGAAATTTGGTGTACAATGGGAGATGTAACTTTACTTGTATACTCAAGTAAAATTCTCTTTCGTTTTTTTTTTTGGGGGGGGGGGGATTTGGGGTTGAGATTTTCCCTAAAAGATCCCTTTCACAGCTTTTGAAGTACTGAATGTGTAAGCGTAATTAAAGCCCGTACGTTTACCATACTTGTTTTCAGTTTTTAGTAATGATGATGAATAAGGTTCATTTTTTGCGAACTTTTACCATTTTCTGTTTTCGTTTTGGATAAAATTAGTCAAATAGTAACAAAAAACTGAAAACACCTTGGTGTTTTCAGTTTTTTCACTCAAACTTAACCCAATATAAGAAAAAATAGCTAAATTTTTTTTTGTGAAAATTATAAAAGTACAGGAACGGATTTTCAAACTGAATATGAAAATCATGAAAATGAAAACAGAAAACAAATATGGTAAGCGTAAGCTTTCTTGTGGACGGTATTTACTGTGCATTTTCATAGCATTTGGTTGTAACGCTGGTAGTTAACAGATGGAAGAATAGCCAAGGGTAATTCGAGGTTCCTATTGGGTGATTAATTAGAATACTAAGTAAGAATTTGCTTGCTACATATCTTGCCAGCGCTCTGTGTCTGGGTTCTGCTCTTGGTGGCAAATCACAAGGCTGGAAGCTCCATTTCATGTTCTTGATGATTAGATTAGGTTTAGTCCAGCGGTAGTTTCGTTGATGCTTTGTAGGCTTAGGCTATTTTAAGCTTTAGTAAGTTTTCCGGTATCATCATGTAGCTTAATGTGAGGCTATGAGCTGCCCGCCATTGTTGCTCTATTTTCTTGTCTTCTACCTTTCTTTCTTCATACCTGTACTACTCTCATTAATGGAATGTTGTTCTTGATTTGTACCCAAAAGAAGTCGTGGGACCTTTTGGTTACATATTCAAGATCTTCATACACGAGATTCTCATGTTTCCTTGCTTTCATTTTCGATGTCTCCATGTGTCTTGCATGTTTCTCCAATTTCATGTCATGTGAATCTCCTTCTGCATTGGGAATTTTTTTGCTGCTATCCGGCTTATCGTTACAATCTCGTATTTAGTGACTATAAATTTGTTAAATATTTTTACTGACTTCATTTAGTGACGCTAAAATCCAATTTCATGTCATGTGAATCTCCTTGTGCATTGGATTTTTTTTTGTTAATACCCGGTTTATAAGAGGCTAGTTACAATCTCGTATTTAGTGACAACAGATTTGTTAAATATTTTTAATAACTTTCATTTAGTGACGCTGAAAGATGCTATCAAGATTGTTGTTGAAGGTGTTATTGAGAATGTCGCTAACTATAGTTAGCGACCATTCAATTGTTGCAATATAGGAATCATAGTTGTCTCACTACAACTCGTGGTGCACAACCATATAAGTGGTCTACTTATAACTTTTCTTTTTCAACGATCAAATTTCCATTAAATAACTGATCAAATAAATAGAAACTAAGTAGTCTAGTATTAAAGGAAAGTCATGTTGTCAAATGCAGTTACAGAAATAGGAGGTACAATCAGCTTGAAACATACATTTGCTTGGCATAAGTCATTCCGTTCCAGACAACACGGTTAACCATACTAAAAGATCTTTTGCGCTGTAGATTATTATATTCACCGAATGTCAATCCCACCTAATGCATCCACACACAAGTTGACCATTTGCAAGCTGTGATACGATCGACTCTGTCACTAATCGGGGTTAAGCGTTATAAGAGAATTTTTTACGAGCGAGTACGAAAATGAGTAATTAACGAAAAGTTTCACAAATTTAAAAAAGGAATATCACAACTTAATAAACATGCATCGGCATATCACAACTTCCATAGTTTATCATCAATCACCACATACCACCACAATGATGGCTAACAAACCTCTACATCAAATGAGATGGAGGGTGTTGCTTAATATTAACCACAGCACTCTTTGTGTAGTTGTCATTAAAGTGGTTCATGGCACCTACTTGAAGAAGATGAATGTTAGCAAAACAGACCTTTCAAAATTAAAAGCACATAGGTACGGCTTCTTTGCTTGGCTTCATAACATGACCTGTCTATTAAGCTCTAAGGAAAAATGGGCCAAGTGAGGTTGATTGCACGGAGAGTTTACATGACTTGTCTATTATTTGACTATATTTGAGCTCTGCTAAAGCCCCGACTATCTTGATTGACTACTGTGCACCATTGACAATCTAAGCTAACATATTTACTCTCATGGAGTGTCATGTCCTGCAACCATAATTGGCTTGTCTTGTCGAGAATTTATATGGGTACTTCGCAACTTGATTTGTACGCTTGAAAAACTTAAACGTATTCCCAAGTTTTGCTGAAATATAATCACGCACTGATGTTTCTTTGAAGTATATGGATGATTCTTTCGACTAAAAATACGAAAGGTTGACGAAGAAAGTTGTACAAGAAGGAGTGCTCACTTACATGACATACTTCACGAGACATTTACTAGCTTTCTTTTTTCATCCTTTGTTATATTAAGGGTTGGGTTGCGCGTGATTATAATTTATAACCAGACGTGACGACTTCGAAATTATAAAGTTACGCGCTTCTTTGATTAAAAACTTGGGTGACATCGTCATGTCAACACTCATTTTCAGGTAACGAGAGTCAACAATTCTTTTTCATTTGATGAAAGTTAGGGTTTTACATGTGATAGTGTGGATCATATGTGGCACTAAAAATCATGTTAATTTTATTTAGATGTACAGATTTTACTCTATGGGAAGTCAATCCCATGTTTTAGAGATGGTAATATGGGGCGCTCAGCCCCGCCCATACCCGAATAGCCCCATTCCCATATTGTCCTATCTTCGTCTGCCCTATCCTCATATTCTCCAGAACTGGTAACCTATCAGTTTTGGACACTTAACAGTTAACACCATGACATAGTGTAAGTATCAAGGTTTTAACTGCCAAAAAGTAAAGTTTGGAGTATAAATGGCCACAAAGTTGTAGGCTACACGGATTTGCTGTGATCTTGAAATCTTACTCACTTCAGGAGTATAAAGAGAGCACACTAGTAGTGACCGCAACGATATTGTCCTTCGCATGAAGAAAGTATGGGCCGCAAACATGCGATTCACCACTTCATAAATGCACTGCTAGCACCTCTGTTTATCGTGTGTGTCTGTCTTCTTCCCATCTTCTTCATTTTCAAGTTCCTTTACACAATCTATCTGCACCTTTGGAACGAGAACATGGAAGGGAAGGTTGTGATAATTACGGGTGCTTCATCAGGAATTGGAGAGGTCAGTACTCCCACTTTTCACTAGAAGTGATCTTTTATTTGCGCGTTTTGCTTCTTGTTTTGTTGCAATTGGGTGGTTAACACATGGTAATTCTCGCAGCAACTTAGTTACGAATATGCTAAGAAGGGAGCTCGTCTGGTGATAGTTGCGAGGAGAGAGGAGCGTCTGCAGCAGGTGGCAAAGACGGCTCGCGGACTTGGCTCCCCTGATGTTGTTCCGATTTGTGCAGATGTATCAAATGTCAATGACTGCAAGAGATTTGTTGATGAAACCATCAACCACTTTGGCAGATGTAAGAGCTTGTCCTTTCAATATATATTCAGGCTTGTGACCTTCCCTTTTGTAATTTTCATGGGTCCGTATGGGGAAGAAGAAATGCTATAGCAAAGCATGATATAATAGTAAAAGCTTTGGAGGGCAGAATCCAGACCTTTTTCCCTGACGGTAGCTGAACACCGCGCTTCCTGTAGCGACAAAAGAAGGCCATGGCTTCACAACACAAAACTCCAGAGCAGCTTCCGTATTGCTATTTGTCCGACTACTCCAGTTGTTATTATCTTGCTATCTGTTAAACTCTATGGTTATTAGCTGGTCTCTGGTAACTAAGGGATCAATATAATCCTTGATTTTGATCAACAGTGGATCATCTGGTGAATAACGCGGGAATCAGTAGCGTCTGCCCTGTTGAAGATGCCAACGATATCTCAAAATTTGTGCCAGTGATGGTAATCCTTCAAACAAAGAACAAAAACTACTAGCATTCATTATTTTCTCCTTCACTTATGCTTTTGAACTGACCAATTGCTACTTTGATTTTTACAGGATGTAAACTTTTGGGGTTGTGTTTATCCAACTTACTACGCGATTCCTTACCTTAAAAAGAATAGGGGCAAGATAGTCGTCAACTCATCTGTAACTGCCATTTTGCACCCGCCAACACTGGCCATATACAGCGTAAGAACTCCCATTTTCTAGGATATACCTTGGGCTTATGATCTCCAACCTAAAGCTAGTAACACCGTCTAAAATGGCTTGTCTCCAATATTCAGGTCAAATAAACTGAGTCCTTGAATAAAGCTTTTAAGGGTCTGTCTGGCTGCCCCCAAACCTATTGATAGGTTCGATACACCCCTCTACTCCCCACCCCAAAAGCCGCATAAAGTCATAAATTCCTTTCAATCGTTGGCTTGATTAAGTGGCCATGAATATGTGAAAGAAGACTCATGGTTTGCCACAAGTTTTGGCCTAAAAACGGCGGTAGCAATAACTATGTGGATGATCGAAGACTAGATTCAATTACAACTAATGCTACTTTTCACATGCTGCGGGTGGTATCTGTTTCTTGTTTGAAATATTGTTTTGTTCTCTTACGTGACTTTCAGGCAAGCAAAGCGGCATTGCTGAGCTTCTACGAAGCGCTGAGAGTGGAACTGGCTCCTGCAATCACAATTACAATTGCCACTCTCGGCTTCATAGAGACAGAGATTACTCAAGGCAAACACTTATCCAAGGAGGGTGTGATCCAAGTCGATGGACAACTTGCCGATGTAAGAATTACGCGGATGTGCAGGAAAAAAAATTGCCCCTAAATTTAAAAGAAAACCGTATCAGTCGAAAAAACAGTCTTTAGCGACATTACATGCTTTATTGTGGCACTTGGTGCCCATACCAGCATACCATTTTTGTTGCATTCGGATTCGCTGACTGAATCGTAGACTATACTAGAGGACAATAAATGGCATGTGTAGTCTAGATTCACATACCAGACTTGAAACGAGGAAATATGTTCACCCATGTCATATTCAAAAACCGGATTAGGAAATTATTATGTCTATACACGCAAAATGTGATCTTCTGCAACAACCCGTATAGGATAAATGATATGCATGCATACCTAATCAATAACTAGCTCCATCCTTGACCTGAACTGCACTTAAGACATAGTCGCGATTACTTTTCAGATACCTTAATTAGATGCCTTTTACCACTTGCGGAGAAACAACATAAGAATTTCGATACTGAAAACCTCGTAAAATTCTCTAACAGTGGCGCACAAGTTAAACCTAAAATCGCCCAGAAAACCTGAACTTGCAATTGCCATTATTTGTATGAAAGCAATCGTGATCAAGGACATATGAAACTGACCAATAAAGGGCTGCATGCACCGTGTGATATGACAGGAGATCGTTAAGCTGCCGGTCATGAGTTCACAAGCTTGTGCAACAGCCGTGTTAGATGCAGTAAGGCGAGGAGAAAGGAATGTGACGGAACCAAAATGGTACAAGGCGTTCGTCTTGCTAGAGGCGCTATGCCCCGAAGTGGTTGACTGGTATTACCGTACATGTTATTTCAAGCCATTCAACTCGGAGAAAATGAATGCTCCAGTCCCTCTGTCAGAGGATAAAGAAAGCTAGGTTTAAATCCTTTGAGGTATTCATTGTTAGGTATAACAAGAACTGAACCTTATGTATCATGATCTGAGTACGTACTGCTAAGCTTGAAAGCATAAATAAAGTTGAAACGAGGGTGATACCAATTGTAACTCGTGTTATATATAGGTACAAGTTACTCAACTCAAATTCATTTAACTAGCATTTAAATATCTACACGAGTAATGATAGAGTTTCCACCATGGTTACTAAAGGTACAAGCGGAGACAAGGCGCAACGGGTTTCTGGACCTAAGCGTGCGGAGCAAGCATGTGCGTACTACTTCTTATAGCTATATAACTAACAATATCAAGTATCAAAGTCGTAAAACTTATAGATAGCATTTCACTTGTCCAGATTCAGTAACTTGGTAATTCGCTTGTCCAAAATGAAATCTTAGCCCTTCTATACGTTACTCAAATTTAACGAATCAAATTTGCTAGAGGTCGGTTAATGCACTTAAGTCTCATTCGGAAATACGAAGGACTTCGTAAGCAGCAAAAAGCTAATGCATAAGGCTACATTTTGAGCTTAGACAATGCAGAAGGCTAGAATCAAATTTACACTTAGGCCACGTTCTTTTCTTAAGCCGCATATCTCCAGGTGTTTAATCCGCTTCAACAACATAAACCGAGAACGAAAAAAGGAAGTTGGGAACAGAAAGTTGCCTAAGAAAGCAACAATCTCAATGCGCCTTGAAGAAGATAATTTCAACTGTATGATCACTTGCAAGTTCCTCATACAAAGTGATACTGAAGTTATTTTAATCCTGAAGTCTGTTCGTCTTTCTTTGTTTTCGGAATACGAAAGCGTCTGAGACACTGGAGGTACTTTGATAGTTTGAACATTTTCCTTTTTTTTTTTTTTAAATATAAGCGCAATTGAAGCTGAACTATAGACATATATTTAGCGATAATGAATGCCATGTGAGTAGTAGCATCTTTCGATACACCTATAGCGTCGCTAAACTTTTGCGACTAACTATGCTTAACGACTATAAGCCTAATTAGAGCTACACGGGAGAGTTTAGTCTCTTAGCTACAAGAATGGTACTAGTAATTTTATTCCCAATGAAACTATATTTGTCACCAGAAACCACTGAACTAAACAGAAGTAGGCTCACCAAAAACTGCCCTTATAAACGTCGCATTAGATATTAGCAGTAAGCATGCGGCGTAGAGTTAAGATCTCTATGATTAATTATCCTACTCTGTTAGCTCATGCAGCCCGAAGCCACTCATTTGGGGCGTGGTGGTTGGGGTGGGAGGGAATTCCTGCATATATACCACCAAGCTCTCGAAGCAGAACCTTGTGCACTAAAAGAAAACTCGTGAATTCAACCCAATTTCTCACTCACTCCAGCCGAGACACATGCACAGAAAACAAGCAGCCATGTGTGAGCAATACCTGAATAACAAGCATATAGTGCAACTGTACAATGATTATGCACGTCACGTTCCTAGTTGCCATATGCCTCATAATATCACCTTTCTTTATCGTCAAATTCAGATATACTATTATCACCTTTCTTTACCGGAAAAGTTGTTTTGATCACGGTTGCTTCATCAGGAATTGGAGAGGTACAGTTCACAAGTATGTATATGTGACACCCTTTTTCTAGTCACTAGTAAAGATCACGTGCTTTACATGTTAAATAGTGATTCAGAATGAAAATGTTATAGAACTTGGTGAAAAATATAATCAAAGTTAATTAGTACACATTTTTTAGCACGGACGATTCACGTTTTAATGTAATCTACTTCAAAATTATTTGTAAAAAGATTTTCAAATAGTAGAGCTTCAAACTATTACTGCTAAATTATCCAAATTTTGCTCCTCTTATAAAGTAGTACTACTATCCTATTCCTTCTCGGCCTTTATCCTTCTTCCTCGATGTGTCTTTGACTATGGTCATAACTTTATTGCCTTTATCATTTTTCTTCTTTTGAAAGCTTTCGAGAGTGTCGTCATCCTCACTCAGTATAAGCTCTTTGATTGTATCCGCTTCTATGCTCTCTTTCTCTGCAAGTGCTTTTATGGTCTCTTTCACTGGCACGATTCTGGGGTCGATTTTTTGCAATTGCTTATATTGCTTCTGCAATATAATTAATGTCTTGCTGTCACTTTAAAAAACTCTCTGTAATTTTATAAGAAACTAATACTTTTCATTTTTGCATCCTACCATCTTTCTGTATTGAAGTCCTCATTCTGCATTAAATTGATAATGTTAGTTTAAAGTCAAATGCACATGAATATCTGGAAGAAGATTATGAATGTAGCACCTTAATCCTGACATACTATTTGTATTGTTCTACACTCCAACCAGTCACTGTTATGGCTATTTCATCAAATAAGATAACAGTAGTCCTGTATTTGTTATCTATCACATCGAGCCTAACATTATACCTTGATGTAATTAAAAAGATGTTAGTATTATGATTGTTGGTGCATTCTGTTGAGCTCTGTGTATAGTGCACTAACCTCGGACTGTGTTTTGCATTTGGCTCATGGTCATTTGTGCATTCAGTGTTGTGCTCTTGTCTTCCAAATGATCTTTGATAAAGTACGCAAACATCATAGAAATGTTGTCTTTTGTTTTCAACTTCAAGGATTATTGCTTCAAAGCAGTATAAGGAATCCTCTAAGCAAAGTTAAGGGAGATGTGATTTTTTTGTAGAATAATTATAATAATGCACGTGATTACTAATGCACTAATGTTGAATAGCATGCGCCTTTGATTCATTTGTTTTGATCTTCAAGAATAGGAAGTCAATTCCTTTGGTCTTTGTTGCATTTTTCATCCTAACATCACTAATCGTTAACCGATGATATTATGCAAGGAAACTTAAATAATCTATGATCTTTAAAAGATATGGTAATTGTTATACCATTTCTTGATCTTTTCTGTCTCTTTGCACTTAGGTTCAACTTGTAATACCGAAAGTGACGATGTTGAGTATTGATTCTCTCCCGTGATATAGTTGTTAGTGATGGAATGTAGCAAGTCAATATATTTCACATGTATCGTACCTTGGAATGTGGACTCACTTAAGTGGATAATGCAATAAATGGATTTTGTCAACAATATCCTCCAGTAATTTTCCTTCATTTAGAGCCATGTCTTAAACATGAGCATATGGTCATCGAGTTTAGCCTACATGGTAACAATAGATTATTGTAGTAGAAACAACTATAAAAGTACTTAAATGAATAGGTACTTACTCTTTATTGAGAAGAATAACTTATCTTTTCTTTGTCGAACCTCCTCGTGTTCTCTTGATGAAAATTTTCTCTTGACCTTGTACAAAAGATCTAGGAATTTTGCATTTTTGTTGACATTAGGGCTTTCCTTTTTTTAGTAAAACTTCAATCATGCATACAATTTAAGGTGATAACCTACCGGTATTTGGTCTTTTTCCATTTTCATTTGTAGTTATGTTATGATTCTAGATTGAATATTGATTTCATTTTCCTCTTCACGAACAATTGTGCTTGCTTGTAACATCAACTCAATCTTAGGATAGACATTCTAGAAATTTGGATTTTTTGGCTTAATGGTTCCATTACCGATTTTGTAACACTTGTTGTATATTTGAATGTGCCATCAAATTTTGTTATTCTTCCTCAAACATAACGGCCTGAACTTTTGCTCCCTGCATTATTAGAATGTGAAAATTAAATTTCACAGTATTATGATGATACATAGAGGAAGAAAAACGACGAGCTCGTGTTCATACCTCTTCATCAATTAAAATCAGCTTCTATATCTTTCCCGTGCCCTTTATGTTAGTATACTAATCAATTGTGTCAACTCGTAATACTTTCACTTTTATATTCCATGTCTTTTGGTATGCCACCAAAAAGTTAATGGGTACTGCTTGAGTAGTTTTCATTTCAATAGTCGTCATCTACCTCTGCATGATAATAATGTTGAATTTGACAAAAACTTGTCAAAATTTTCATTTTAAATATATTTTTGATATGTTATTAATAAACAGACTTTTTAATATAAAGATGATAGTAACTACCAAAAAAAAAAAAAAAAAAATCATTTAAGCAATAATATGTTCCACAACCTAAAAGTCTTAAATAAAATCATAGAAAAGTGATAAAACAACTTGTAGCCTATGAAAACTTGGCGGATCATAATTGAAATTTCTTTGCCTTACAATGACTGGAAAGTGGTGTGCTCTCTAATTCGTGCATCTCAGAGCACATATATATGCACATACAATGTTTGGCTTATAAAGAAACATTTGCTATACTTTAGTGTTATATTTGTGAATCTTGTGTGTATGTGTCTATTTTATATTGATTTCTTTACTTATGATAATGATAAAAACGTGCGACCATGAAATTATTGCAGTACCAATAGAGCTCGAAGTAACCAGTGGGGACTTCTTCTTATTTTGTTGCCTAAAGCAATAGATTCACTTTCATTTTATCCTCCAATAATAATTGAGTTGCTTTTTGTTATCCTCGTGTTCCTCTTTGCTCTATTATAATGTTGCTTTTGTTCATCATTAGCAACATAACTCTTCATTTTTATAAGACTGTCAGAGCCTTACCTTAATTTTAAAATGTAAGGTTAAACTACAAGTTAACATACGTATGGGAATATATTATAAGTATATATTGTTTTCTATTTCCTATTACTCTACTAAGATAACTTACCTCTTTCAGATAACAACCTATTCATTTGTCTTTGATAGAGAATATTGTAGATAAGCTATATAGAAAGAGATACATGATAGCAATTAGTAATTAAAAACACAAGCAAGTCCACTGAAGTGAAAAAACTATTAATTAAGCAAGTGAAGTGGAAACGTAAAAAACGTACCTTTAGAAATTGGTTGCAGATGAATTAATTGCAAAATTTTTAAGAAGAATATGCAACCGATGGGCTTGAAAAACTCTGCATTAAACCATTCTTCTTTTCAGTAATAATAATTATGCATTGTGCACCAACGACATCACACTAAGGAGAGAGAAGTAAACATCCACAATGGCTGCAATCTTCCTTTTTTTTTGCCATTAAATTACAAATTAAATTAATGCGGAAAGAATACTAACAGCGTATTAAGATTCACTACTATGGCTCGATCTTGATACCGCTATGTTCTTTTATAAAGAGCCAACTACACTCACATTCTCATTGAATAACATCAAGTTTGACTTATGAAGAGCCAAACTGAATACTAGCGAAACCATGCAAGTACTCTATGGGATTTTCCCTTCACCATGCTAACACATACATGCAAAGCACTCTATAGCACTATATGTATACTTGTAAAGTTTTATTCAATATATGTAAAATTAATTAAATATCTGAGTATTTAAGCAAAAAACTATTCTTACCGCACCATGTGTATTCATGGGCATGAATTTTTGCTATTGTTACATAGGTGGTTGATAATTAAGCCAAAAAAAAATGTTTTTATCCTACCTATTTTTTGAAAATTCCAATTCCTTGGTTGTTCATAAAGGTATATCATGCAGTTGAACTATCGTTTTTTGTGACAACTTTTCTCATCAATGAAAAAAGAAGTAGAGTATGCTATCCAGCCCTATGCTTGATTCTTGAAGAGATAGCTAGAGTTGCTTCCATGAAGAGAGAGAGAGAGAGTGAGTCGTCACTATTCTCACTAATTTACGATCTTTACTATCAAATCTTGCAATTAATAACTAAGTACCGTAAATAAAGTTACATATCTACTTTAGTTATTAACAAAGAATGATATTGATACGCTATTATTGAAATAAGACTTCCATACTTTATCATCAATCACCGAATTTTTTTTTGGTGCTTATCATCAATCACCGAATGCCACAACAATGATGGCTAACAAACCTCTGCATCAAATGACATGGAGGGTGTTGCTTAATATGAACACAGCACTGTTTGTGTAGTTGTCATTAAAGTGGTTCATGGCACCTACTTGAAGAAGATGAGTGTTAGCAAAACAGACCTTTCAAAATTAAAAGCACAGAGGCAGATAGATGTTTGTGCTTTGTATTGAATTGAAGTTTTTGCATCAATCCAAAGCCCAGAAAACGTGAAGCCGACTGAGCCACGTTACTTGCCTACTAGGGTTTCCTTATATAAGACCCTGACCTTGGCTTAGTAGGTATGGCGTCTTTACATGACTTGTCTATTATGTTATAAAGAAAAAAGGACGAAGTGAGGTCGATTTCCCGGGGAAGTTGGTGCTTG
The DNA here is from genome assembly GCA_033065855.1 of Escallonia rubra. Classification (NCBI taxonomy): domain Eukaryota; kingdom Viridiplantae; phylum Streptophyta; class Magnoliopsida; order Escalloniales; family Escalloniaceae; genus Escallonia; species Escallonia rubra. The sequence goes on from JAVXUO010000300.1 coordinate 145,353, forward strand.
TTTTGCTATATCTAAGCTCTGGTAAAGCACCGACTATCTTGATTGAATACTGTGCACCATTGCCAATCTAAGCTAACAAATTTACTCTCATGGATTGTCCTGCAACCTTAATTGGTTTGTCTTGTCGAGAAATTATATGGGTTCCTTGCAACTTGATTTGTACGTTCGAAAAACCTAAACATAGTCCAAAAGTTTTGCTACAATATAAGCTCGCACTAGTGTTTCTTTTAAATGTACTGATGGTTTTTTTTATTTTAAAGCACGAAAAGTTAATAAAGAAAGTTGTACGAAAAGAAGTGCTCACTTACATGACATATTTCATGGGACTCCGGCTTTCTTTTCTTATTCTTTGTTATATAAGTCGTGTGGCATGTGACTATAGCTAGTTGTGACAAAAAAATTACAAATTTACGCATTTCTTTGACTAAAACCTTGGGTTATGTCGTCAAGTCAACACTCTTTTTCAATTAACCGAGGGTCACCAACTTTTTTTCAGTTGATGAAAGTCAGGGTTTTACATGTAACAGTGTGGGTGAAGATATGTGGCACTAAAATCTTGTAATTTTATTTAGATGTTAAGATTTCACTCTACGGGAAGTCAATCCTATGTTTTAGCATGATTGTGTGTGTGTGTGTGGGGGGGGGGGGGGGGGGGATCATATTCATATGTGGAGCAATAAATTGTACTAGAGATGTCAATGGGCCGGGCTTGGGCCGGCCCAGCAGGCCTCAGAGGGAAAACGGGTCAGGACCGGGCCAGAAGGGATGAGAACGAGCTGGGCCGGGCCAAATTTCTGGGATATATAGGCCCAGTCCAAGCCCAGGCCCTAGGCCCAATATTTAGGGCCGGGCTTGGGCCGGGTCCCGGGCCCTTTTTTTTTTGCTCTCTTTCCCAACTTCTTGTTATTCAAATTAAAGATTTGAATTGCGATAATTTCTTATTATATGTAAGCAAATTGTGTGTATGCAAACAAGTAAATGTCGTAATATGTGTACATGTTGTAAAAACCATTTAGAATACATGCATACTAAACATGTGGCTAGTAGATGGTTGAAGCATGGAATGGAATGGACATGCATAAGTTAAAGTTTGAATTGAAATTGGCAAGAGGGTACTTGCTTGCTTCCCTATAAATTTGGAATTGGAAATGGCAGGATATCGCTTCTCTAACTAGAATTTACTATCTTACACATCTTGCTTTGTGCACCATCAAAGTGCACCTGAACTTTGAATTTGAAGTGTGTTTATATGTTATTTCTTACTAGGATTCGCGGTTATACGCACCTTAATTTTCGTCACTAAAGTATTAGCGACAAAAATGCTACATCTTTAGCGACAAATGGAGATATTGCTAGATTCTCCCAAGTTTATTTCACTTCATTCGTTGTGTTATCTCTAGTTTTACTTATTAGTACATACTTTAAACCCATTGCAATGTACCAACAACTACGTTTCTCAAATCATAGTATTTTATTAGACTTTCTTCAATAAAGTCCTGATTTTCAGGCAAGTAGAAAAAATTGAAGATTAATAAAAAAAGCTAAGACTTGATGGAAAAAAACAATAAAGAATTCTTAGGCGGACAAAAATTTGCATAGACCTGAGTCATCTCTAAATTGTACATTGGCCTGGAGTTATCAGTAGAGATGGCAATATGGGGCGCTCAGCCCCGCACATACCCGAATTGCCCCATTCCCATATTGCCCGTCTTTATCTGCCCTGTCCCCATACTGTCCAGAACTGGAAACTCATCGGTTTTGGACACTTTAACACCATAACATAGTATAGTTGTCAAGGTTTTTATTGCCGAAAGTAAAGCTTGGCGTATAAATTGCCGAAAGTAAAGCTTGGCTATACTCAAATTTACAGGATTCGCTATGATCTTGAAATCTTAATCCCTGTAGTAGGAGTATAAAGAAAGCACACTAGTCGTGATCATAATGATAGTGTCCTTCGCATGAAGTAGTATGGGCCGCAATCATGTGATTCACCACTTCATAAATGCATTGGCAAAACCTCTGCTCTTCGTGTGTCTGTGTCTTCTTCTTCCCATCTTCTTCATTTTCAAGTTCCTTTACACAATCTATCTGCACCATTGCAACGAGAACATGGAAGGAAAGGTCGTGATAGTTACTGGTGCTTCATCAGGAATTGGAGAGGTCAGGACTCCCACTTTTCACTAGAAGTGATCTTTTATTTGCGCGCTTTGCTTCTTGTTTTGTTGTAATTGGGTGGTTAACACATGTTAATTTTCGCAGCAACTTAGTTACGAATATGCTAAGAAGGGAGCTCGTCTGGTGATAGTTGCGAGAAGAGAGGAGCGTCTGCAGCAGGTGGCAAAGACGGCTCGCGGACTTGGATCCCCTGATGTTGTTCCGATTTGTGCAGATGTATCAGATGTCAATGACTGCAAGAGATTTGTTGATGCAACCATCAAGCACTTTGGCAGATGTAAGAGCTTTTCCATTTCAATATATTTTCAGGCCCATGACCTTCCCTTCCATGACCTTCGTGGGGCCGGGTGGGGAAGAATAACTGCAATAGCAAAGCATAATAAAATAGTGAAGACTTTAGAGGCAGAATCCAGACCTTCTTCCCTGACGGTAGCTGAGCACCGTGCTTCCTATCGCGGCACAAGAAGGCCATGGCTTCCCAACCCAGACAACTCTAAAGCAGCTCCCAACTGCTATTTATCCGACTACGCAGTTGCTATTATTTCTCTATCTGTTAAATTCTATACTTATTAGCTGGTCTAGGGTAACCAAGGAATTGATATAATCCTCGATTTCTATTGACCAACAGTGGATCATCTGGTGAATAACGCGGGAATCAGTAGTGTCTGCTCTGTTGAAGATACCACCGATATCTCAAAATTTGTGCCACTGATGGTAATCCTTCAAACCAAGAACAAAAACCATAGAGTGTATAATAACTTTCGTAGTTTCGTCATTCATTATTTTCTCCTTCACTTTTGCTTTTGAACTGACCATTTGCTACTTTGAAGTTTACAGGATATAAACTTTTGGGGTTGTGTTTATCCAACTTACTTCGCGATTCCTTACCTGAAAAAGACTAGGGGCAAGATAATCGTCAACTCATCTGTATCTGCCATTTTGAACCCGCCAACACTGGCTATCTACAGCGTAAGAACCCCCATTTTCTAGTATATACTTTGGGCTTGTGATCTCCAACCTAAAGCTATTCACCCGGTTTAAAATTTGCTTGTTTCTAACTTTCAGGTCAAATTAAACTTAGTCCTTGAATAAACCTTTTGAGGGTCTGGCTGGCTGCCCCCAAACCTATCGCTAGACTCGATACTCCTCTCTTCCTCCAACCCCATTGAGAAAGCCGTAAAGTGCCATAAATTCCTTTTTTCTTTGGCTTGATCAAGTGACTGAAATGTGAACGAAGACTCATGGTTTGCCACAAGTTTTGGCCTAAAAAGGGCGGTAGCTATAACACTGTCAGACAAAAACTAATTCAACAATGACTAATGCTACTTTTCACATGCTGAGGGCTGTATCTATTTCTTGTTTGAAGTATTGTTTTGTTTTCTCACCTGATTCTCAGGCAAGCAAAGCGGCATTGCTGAGCTTCTACGAAGCCCTGAGAGTGGAATTGGCTCCCGTAATCACAATTACGATTGCCACTCTCGGCATTGTAGAGACAGAGATTATTCAAGGCAAACACTTATCCAAGGAGGGTGTGCTCCAAGTCGATCCACAACTTGCCGACGCACTAAATGTAAGAGCAAACCCTTATCTGTCTATAAAACACTTTAGTGTCTTTAGTTGCCTTACATGCATTTTGGTGGCGTTTAGTGCCAGTTGCAGCAAACCATTTTGTTGCATTCAGATTTGCAGACTGAACTAGAGGACGTTAAATGACATGTCTAGTCTAGATTCACATATCAGACAAGAAACGAGAAAAAATGTTCACCCATGCCAGATTCACAAACCGGATGGAAGTCAAACCTATATAAGGAAAATATTATGCCTTTACATGCAAAAGGTGATCTTCTGCAACAACCCGTATAGGATAGATCATATGCATGCATACCCAATCAATAACTAGCTCCATCCTTGATTTGAAGCGCACATAACCATAGTCATAATTTACTTTTCAGATACCATAATAGGTACTTTTTTAACCACCATTCTGGTATTGCTAGCTAGCATTGTGACGCCTTGAGGAGAAAAAACCTAAAAAGTTTCTACAGAGAAAACAAAGGTAAATACTCTACTAGTGGCGCACAAGTTCAATCTAAATCGCCCAGAAAACACGAACTTGCAATTGCCATTTCTGTATGAAAGCAATGATGATGATCAAGGAAAATGTGAAACTGACCAAGAAAGGGCTGCATGCACCGTGTAAAGCTAAGCATACGTATTATTGTGTGATATGACAGGAGATCATCAAGCTGCCAGTCATGAGTTCACAAGTTTGTGCTAAAGCCGTGTTAGATGCAGTAGAGCGAGGAGAAAGAAATGTGACCGAACCAAAATGGTACAAGGCGTTCGTCTTGCTAAAGGGTTTATGCCCTGAAATGACTGACTGGTGTTACCGCACATTTTATTTCAAGGCATTCAGCTCGGAGAAAATGAATGCTCCAATCTCTCTGTCACAGGATAAAGCAAGCTAGGTTTATATCCTTTGAGGTGTTCACTGTTAGCTGTAACGAAAACTAAACCTTGTGTGTCATCATTTGTGTGCACTGCTAAGCTTGAAAAGCAATAAAGTTGATAGGAGAGAGATACCAATTGTACTGATGTTATATTTTCTTACAAGTTAATTATTCAACCCAAATTAGTTTAACTAGCTTTCAAATATTTAGATGAGTAATAATAGAGTTTCCAACATTGTTACTAAAGGTGCGAGCGGAAACAAGGCACAAAGGTTTCCTATACCTAAGCGCGAGGAGCAGGCATGCGCCTCATCGAAGCAAGACTCATGGTACATAAAGTATACCAACTACTAGCTATAGCTTTAAAACCAACCATAAAAAAGTATCAAGGTCGTAAAATTTATATATAGCATTTCATTTGTCCAAATTCATTAACTTAATAATTTGCTTGTCCAAAATGAAATATCAACCCTTCTACATATTACTCGAATTTCACAAACCACATCTGCTAAAAATAGGTTAATGCACTAATGTCTCATAGAAAATATTAAGGACTATAAGAGGCAAAAGGCTAATACAAAAGGCTACATTTTGAGTTTTGACAATGCAAAAGGCTACATTTTGATTTTGACAATGCCCAAAAACTAGAATCAAAATTACACTTAAGCCCATGTTCTTCTGATCAGCCGCATATCTCCAAGTGCTTAATCCACTTCAACAACATAAACCCAGGTCAGAACCAGAAAAAGGAGTTGGGTACAGAAAGTTGCCTAAGAAAGCAACAATTGCCGCAAGAACCGCTGTACCAAATACATGTAGGCTCACCAAAAACTGCCCTAATAAACGCCGCATTAGATGTTGAAAAAATTGTAGCTGCTACTCGGGTGGAAAGAATCTTCCTCATATCCCTCATATAGCGACAATTAATGGTCGCTAAAATATTTCTAGTGATTTTTATTTAATGACGCCCTAAAGAAAAGTTATTAAAAATTATCGTTGAAAGTGTTAGCAAAAAACCACTAGAAACATTTTAGCGTATATTAATTGTCACTATATACGAAATTGGAGGAAAATTCGAGTAACAGGCATGCGGCATGAGTTAAGATCTCTATGACTTATCCTATTCTCGGGGCTCAGGCAGCCGTAGGCCACCCATTTGTGAGGTGGGGTTGGGGGGAATTCAGGCATATATACCACCAAGCTTTCAAAGCAGAACTTTGTGCACTAAAAGAAAACTCGTAAATTCAACCCAATTTCTTGCTCACTTCGACACACACAGAAAACAAACAGCCATGTATGAGCAGTACCTGAATAACAAAATCACAAATGCAGCGATTATGCACATTATGTTCATAGTTGCCATATGCCTCATATTACCACCTTTCTTCATCATCAAATTGATATATACTGTTGTGCGTAGATACCGCTACAGCATGGAGACGATCGACATGACCGGAAAAGTTGTTTTGATCACCGGTGCTTCATCAGGAATTGGAGAGGTACAGTTCACAAGTATATGTGACACCCTTTTCTGGTCATGTACACCTCTCTCTCTCTCTCTCTCTCTCCCTGATATTTGTCTCTGAGTTTGTGACGAAGTTTTAGTTATAGTGAACGATTAGAAAAAGTATGTAAGCAACGTTGCCCTTCTTTTCTTAGTATAAAATATAGATTCCTTAGTTAATTATCCATGCAATTGATTATGAGCTTGAACTAATTTGTTGCAGCACTTGGCTTATGAATATGCAAAAAAAGGAGCTTGCTTAGTCCTTGTTGCAAGGAGGGAAAGCCGCCTTCGTGAGGTGGCGGAGAGGGCTCGTAAGCTTGGCTCTTCTGACGTACTTCTAGTTTGTGCTGATGTCTCGGATATCAATGACTGCAAAAGATTTGTTGATGAAACCATCAACCACTTCGGCCGATGTAAGACACTTAGCCCCTTTGGCAACCTTTTTGGTGTCGTGAGAATATTTTCAATGTATATTTCAACCAAGGCAGAAACTTAATTTGTTTGTTTATAGTAACATTTACCTTGGGGCTGACATATTTTGCAGTAGATCATCTGGTTAATAATGCTGGGATTGGCAGCACTTATTCATATAGCACCGATGTCACCAAATACGCTCCTGTTATGGTAATCCTTCTACCGCTTTAATTTTCCCTGGTACCTGTTAATTTAGCCAGAAAGTTTTCTTTATTTGGTTTTCTTTATCCAGATTATTGATATGGTGATACTCGAAATCGGCACAGGATATTAACTTTTGGGGATCTGTTTATCCAACTTACTTTGCAATTCCTCACCTCAAAAAGAGCAAGGGCAAGATTGTGGTTAACTCATCATCTGCTGCAGTGTTGCAACCTCCTCAGGCTGGCTTCTATGGTGTAAGGCTTTCGAATTAAATTTGCTATAATATGCACGAGAAGTGCAAAAATCATTTCCATTAAACCATGTATATGATGGAAAGTTGGTGTGATGGCAGTCATCTAAAAAAATTGCTTCATGACTGCATCTTGAACACATCTTGATGTGAAGTAAAGAGTAATGCTAGGCTTATCTGTTCCCATCGATGAAATGATTATTATTTTTGCTTTCAGGCTAGTAAAGCAGCATTAGTAAGCTACTATGAGTCACTAAGAGTTGAGTTGGCTCCCACGATTACAGTATCAATTGTTACTCTTGGCTACATAGATACAGAGATGATAAAAGGGAAATATGAATCCAAGGAAGGAACTGCTGAAGTGAATACGGAACTTGCAGATGTAAGGACTCTGAACCGATAACTTCAGATGATTAGATACTTATAGCTGCTCGTGCAAAATCAAATCATCAAAAGATGCACTATGAAAACGTATAATGTCTATTCCAGAACTTGAATCGTCAATTTCTACAGACACAAACACCTTGATTTCTCACGTTTTTATTCTAGTTTGACTTGTCAAAAATACTTTAGCCCGTCTCTCCACATGATTCATTGTTTACATATACAAATACCATCCTAGGAAGTAGCTTATTAAACCGTCAAGAGGGACTCAAATGTCAGAATAGAAGGAAGAGATCAGCATTGCTTTGGACTCTCAAAGCTAACAATTTGATATCATTATAATGTCCTTTTGGATGAGTAGGTGTAGGTTTCTGGTGCATCTCATAGCATGCGATGAATCTGCTAACACGCACAAATAACTGTATTGAGTTGTTGTTGAATAGGCTATAGCCCAAGAATTTCCTGTCATGAGCGCCGAGCCATGTGCGAAAGCCATTGTTGATGGCACATGCAGGGGGGATACATACATCACCGAGCCGCAATTCATCAGGGTCCTCTTCCTGCTCAAATTCTTCTGTCCGGAATTGATGGACTGGTATTTAGGCAAGTCATTCCTCAAGAAAAACAGAGGCATCTCCAAGACCAAGAGGAAACTTCCATGAAAGCAGTCATTTTTGGATTGGGTTCCTATAAGATGTGGATTAGTTTCAGGGAATTGTCTTTTTTTCCCTTTTAGCTGCTATCTTTTTGAATAATTTAGAAAGGATGAAGATTGTAGTGTCTGATGATCATCTCTCATAATCTTGGTTTCATACTTCTCCCCGAATGGTAGAAATTTATTTTTGCTGCCACTAGGGTGGTAAGAAGATGCCCACAATGTTCCATATAGCAGCAAGTAATGGTCGATATATACTTTAGTGACATATATTTAATGAAGCTAAACAGGTATTCCTTTTAAGGTGTCAACCAAAATGCTAGTACGCATTTATAACGGCCATAAATTATAGGGTTGTAAAAATCTTCCTACAACATCCGTAGCAGCCAAAACTTATTACCAAATAATTGTACACTTCTTGTAATCGGCACATGTCTACAGCAAAGTTACCACCTGATACTTTTTAATAGTAAATTGCATTCATATGCATGAGTAAGTTAGCAAGGCAAGAACAATTTAAGATAATTTTACCAACCTAAAAGTCTCTTTTAGAATACTCTGTTGGGTTTCCACGTAAAGGCGCAAACAAGCAAATACCCTGAAATAAATTCTTTCTTTCCAGGCAAAGGCCCAACCAAAATTCGGAATGACTGGCTAGACCTCATTTGTGAATTCAACTTTTTATATACAAGCAGGCTAGGTTCAATCGGGTTGGGCCCGTATACAGTACTCTGCATCAAAACATGACATGCAGAACTTTGAGGCAAGGTCAAATTGGTAAAAGCAGAAAACAATGTTGATGGAAGCAATGAAAGGAAACAATCTGGCGAAGTCTCTTTAGGCTTGTGTTTTGTGGCTGGACTTGTATATGTGTCTGGCATTCAGAAACTTGGTTCTTTGTCATAGTACTAATGGTAGGCCAGAACAAAAATATTAATCGGTAGAAGTATATGCAAACCACCCACCCAAATTAACACAAATCACCCCTTCTAAGGTGGTTTGTGGAGAACAATGAATCGGAGGAAGATTGTAGTAACACCTAGTATATAACAATGACTAGTGATCGCTAGTGGCTTTTATCGAGTAGAGGTAATAAGTACTGCTAAGAAGTTTTGCTGCTGGTATCAACAAAAATTTTCACTAAAACTACATATATGTTTACCGACCATCTATTATGTCTATACGAAAGTTGCAATTATTTTCTTACAATCTGATTAGCAGTTAAACTTAATAGTTAACGTGATTGACTATCACCAAACATTGCCAGGAAATAGGGCTGAGCTTCCTTTTATTAAGGTGAGGATGTGCATTCTACGATGAGGTGACAATGACAATTTTCAAATGACAACAGAAACTAATGGTAGACATGTTTAAACATTCAACTCATGAACATCAGCATGTGAAGAAACATTTTCTAAGGACAGGGTCGCGCTCCCTTTCATCACCTAACTAGGAATGCAAGGTTGAACTTTTCTGTCCAATGTGTACGACTAAATTTTGACGCAATCACAGATAGAGTGCATCTTATTTCTCCAAAAGTATCTGGTTTCCATGACCACTGCATGTGACCATGTCCTCATAAGCCAAGTATGTCTGGAAAATCAAAGTCATCCGACCAGGGAGGGGTCCCAAGTTTATCTTCAACATCGTTCGGCATTATAGAGTTTATATTAGTAATTTCGCACCATAAACTTGAATAAGTATGTCATCTAACATCCTCTGACCAATTCCGGTTTTCATTGGAGTAATGAGATTGCAAAATTTTCAGGGTTGTTATGGAGAGGTCGTCACAATTTGCATAAAAAAACTTTCTTTTTCTTTTTTCGGCCTTCTTTTCCTTCTTCTTCTTACCCCCCCCCCCCCCCCCCCTCCCTATGCTTCTTCCAACCCGTCATTGGACCACCTTGACCACTGTTGCAACTCACACTGGCCATAACTACCGCCACCACCTCCTCGCTATCAACCATCACATCTGTCTGACCGAAACCCAATTGCTGACAGTGGTATTTATGGTGATTGTTAGACGCAATGGTTGGTGAGTATAGTGGTGATGGCGATTACGTTGCTATTTGTCAACTTGTGTCTTGTTATGGTGATTAAAGATCATGTGTGGTAGCATATGACAACATGTGGCGTGGGTTAGTGATTTGTGTGGTGGTCGTGGGGCTTGGGGCGCGAAGACAATGACGCAACCAAGTTGGAAGGGGGTGCACTAGGAGTTGTGCTTAGCGGGCACGGCTGGTCTTTTCTGGGAAAAGTTGGAGGCGGGTGAGGGAGGAGAAGGCGTTGTGACATCGATTTCAGAGGTCAGTGGTCATGCCACGGTGGACGACAACACAGATGGTGTCAACGGGGAGTAGCTGAGATCGAGGGTGACCGCCTCGATGTTGTAGATGTCGGAGGACAAGACTGGGAGGGTGGCGAGCTCAGAGCGGGTGGTGATGGTGGCGTTGTGGTTGGGGGGCGGGGGGAGGAGAGAGAGAGAGAGAGCAAAATAATGATTTGGTAAAAGTGCCATCCAAAGTTGAGGCAAATCACCTTTATGGCGAGTTCTTTGTCCAGAAAATGGTCGGACAGTATTAGATGCGACATTATAAATGTGTGTGGTGCGAGATATACAAAATAATTTTTTTGATGGCGAATGCTACTGCAGGTAAACTCGAGGCCGCCTCGTGTAATTAACCTGATCAGGGTGGTAAAATCACATCTCTCTCTCTCTCTCTCTCTCACACACACACACACACAAAATAGTGATACCGGCTAGATTTTGTTAACGTACTTATAGGCAAAGGAGTATGGCTATACACAAATGGAAACCAATACATTTCCTACTGTGAAATGACTGGACTTGGTTGAGTGTTGGAGAGGAGGCTTATATTTTATATGTAAAGACATCAAAAATATTGGGAGTGGCTTTCATTATTGTAATGTTAAAGCATGTAACTAGTGAACAAACTCGAAAAGCTCATAGACAAGCAAGGAAAACCTTGACCAAAGGATGTAATATGCTTCATCTTTCACCAGACTATATCCTTTTCAAAAGAAAAAAAAATTCATGAAATTTTTTGAGTGATTCTAGAAAGTGAAACTTCATCTTAGCACTAGATTATCTAGGAATTTGAGCCATCAAAAAGAGCCATAATTTTTTTCATGCCCAAGACTTAAGAGCTCCACAATATCTATCAACTAAAATCGGTACAATCACTTATTTTTATCCGCTCTTTTTACCTATATCATCAAATTTCTTTCATTAAATCCGTACCACCTACTAAAACACTACCGATGAAGTTATTTTGATAACTCTATATGATCTGAATCCGCATTAAACGAGTCTACATAGGCCGGATAGTATACTACCATGTGCGGTACGGTGGAGAGTTCCCATCAATGAACTCTTCCCTCGTGGTTCCAGCAAAAAGTGGCAGTATCTGCACATCATCCTGTCTGTGTCTCGTCGTGTTCCTCAAATTTTCATTTTGACTAGTTCCGAGGGTTTGACCAGCACCAATGGTACCTGCATTCGCCTGTTGTGCACTCACTACAGATTATGGAGCCATGACGATGGTGGTGGGTAGTTAAAGATCATCCAATCAATCCAGTTTTTGACTTGAAACAAGAATATTCTTTACTCTTTGGGTCCCAAGCTTTGCCCTTTAAGATACTGGTTGCCTACGGCCAGTATTCACATTGAATCTTGTGATACTGATACATCGTCAAGTTATCTGTAAACCCCACTAACTCAAAAATGCATTTCTATTGAAATTCATTCGGTATACTCTGTTACAGTCGCGATCGATTTTTGTTGGTAGCAAGTGCATTAGCGATAAAATATTGATCTGTTAGCAACAAACTAAAGTGAAACATAATCATAAAGTGTGAAAATAAACTTTTCAGATGCAATTTAGATGGCAGATAAGATTCCACCTTGAGATTAGTGTATCAGTATGTCTAATGCATGGTCTCCGATCATTGGTCTGACCATCTAGGGTCGTCGGACGAGGAGAGTTGAAGTGACAAAAGCATAGACAAAGAGGCATACATGAATATGTTTGATGTTTAACTGTCATAAATAGTCAGAACCAATGATTCTGGACCACCTAATATTTTCTACTCGGAGATCTTTATGTCAAATCTCCAGCATTTAATACACAACCAATCATATTACAAGATATAGCTAAGGCCCCCGTTTGCATAACTTTTACTTTTTTCTACAAATAAACTTATTAAATAAATAAGTTTGAGCAAACTAATTTGTAAGTTCGTGTTTAGCCTTTGTTACAACTTACATAATCAAATTTCTTAAGTTTAAAATTAACAAAATACCCAACAGGCTTTTAGTTATTGATATGTATGTGTAATTACCTTTTACATAGATTCTGATGACCTAAAAAGTATCTAAATATATTCTTTATGTGTTTCGAATGAAAGAGAATTCAATTTCAAGTTGAACACAATTTAAATCATCTATATCAAAAATCGGATGAATTGGAAAAAGTGAAGTTAAGTTGAGAAACGAAACAGAAATTAAAAAGTATGAACACGTGACACGTGACAAATTGTAACGAATGAGGGGTATTCTGAGAATTTAAAATGCATAAGTCGTAAAAAAATTCCCTCTAGGTACTTATAATTATGGCCTATTTTGAGTTTAAGTGGGTTGTACACCACTTATAGCTTATCGCTCAACAAGATATTAAAAAACACCATTTTAAACTTTTTCTTAAACTATAGTCTATAAATTGACCAGAATAAGGTGCGAAAAACAGGGTCTAAACGACTCGAACATAAACATATGTAAACGAGCCGAGCTATCTTCTATATAGGTCACATTTTGCCAACAAGCAGTCACCAAGGCCAACCCCTGAAACATGATTCGGATATGAGAGACTTTTCACAGTAACTTCTACTGTAATTTTTGCACGTTATTTGTTGCCAAAAGGCAAAAGGGTGCAATGTCGGTCCAAATGCTCTTTAATTGCCCACATCACAACAACGAAATAGATTTCTCTTCAATGCGCCAGTTTTGAATGCCCATCATATATGTCGCTAATATTCATTTTTACCAACAAATAAACTGCAAATCAGCGTAAGAGCACGTGGTTTTGATTTCTATACACCAATTGTGCACAGAAGCTTTTCTCGAACCCATTAGAGGCAGGTCTTTCTCTGCTGGTGTTCATATAAATAAATAAATAACGCACATCTCACCCACTGTGTGCTATACAATATGCAGATTCCAACATTGAATAGTGGGTCTGAGAGGGATCTCCATAACAACTAGTAAAGTAATGAGCAAGTTGGAATCTGAATGAACTTCCAAACACAAACAAATCTTGACATCTCCACACCAGAGTGTTTAATACTTGGCAATGGAAGTGTTATAGAATAAGATAAGATCAAGTGGCATTAATCCTATTCTGCCCAAATAATAGCTTTTATCTCATAAGTTACTATTTATTAGACATGAATCACATGATTTATGATCACTGGGATTAATCGGATAGTTTAATCCAGATGCAGAGTGCATGAGAAGTAATTTCATAGAATATATCAGAAAAAAGTTACTAATATGCGCAATTGTTAAGTTAATCACCAGCAATTTGAGTTTGTGTTGACTTAGTAGCACTTCGGAGGCTAACAAACAGAGACCTTCTCGGGGTTCAACGAGAAATAATGACTGGATTGATCTCCAATCTCAAAAACAAAAGTGATATGCTGACAAGCGAAATTGATAAAAAAAAAAATCAGATGTTTGATACAAATGCAAAATTGTCGCTAAAGCTACTCGAGTCGTATATTATTCCACCCGTGGCATTGAAGCGGTGCAACTACTCAAACGGGTTCAAGACCGATGTATCGTGCTCAACGAGATCCTTGAGAATAATACCCAACAAAAGTGGGATTGATGTAACATTTTGGTGTTTGATACAGATGCAAAATTGTTGCTAAAGCTACTCGAGTCGTATGTATTCCACCCGTGGCAATGAAGCGGTGCAACTATCTGAAAAGGTTCAAATCTTATATATTGTGCTCAAGGATCCTTAGGAGTAATTCACCGATGAAAATTTTAACTCTCCCATATATATATGTTTGTAATTAACATCGCACACTCATCAAAAGGAGCGTGCGATGGTATTCATCAAAAAAAAAATTAATCAAAACGAGCAAATGATAAAATCTAGTGTTACGATAAAGCGCGTGAGATTCCATTCTGCAAGTAGGCAATACAAATCGAAATCAGAATATATCACTAAGCTTTTTGCGAGTCAAATAGAGAGACAAAGGAATCCCCCTCAGCCTTCTGCTGAACAGGAATACTGCTACAACTGGAGACATAAAATATCAACATTGGGGAGAGAGAAAGAAAGGAGATTGCCAGTGTGTGTGTGATAGATAGATAGATAGATAGAGAGAGAGAGAGAGAGGGTCCTAAAATCAAAGGAGTACCCACAAAGCTAAGCAAACTCTGCCTAAAGGGGTAAGCTAGTGAGAGTATTAGATCCTGGTCGGCTTGATTTATAGAAATACCAAATAGCTCAACTGATAAAACTTTGAGGACATATTCTCGGAAGTCAAAACAATAGATTAAGTTCCATTCGAATGTGCCAAAAAGTTAATAATTTTGTTCTTTAGAATCAGCCATGAGGTTGTATAATAAATTAAGCATGTACCATATCAAGTCTACCCTTACAAAATGTTCTTGGCGTTGACAAATTGTATTTCGAGACATTAACTAGCTATCTTTTGAACGCTCCGTAATTGTCATGCAACGCTTACCGTTAATTTTCATCCTAAAAAGGGGTTGCAATTATGTGCTACGATTACAAGATGCTTGCTTGGATACTAAATACATATGCAATAAATAGAGTGCCCAACTCTCACATCGATATCACGTAACAACATTTTGAAATTTTTTTACTATAAAAGTGAAGCGAAAATACTTAACGGTGAGCTCAAATATCGCTCCCTAAAGAAGTAAACACGAAAATGGTTAGGGGGTGTCCCTAAAAAAGAGTCCTACACTTGTTCACATGTCTACTAAGATACCCTCTGAACCGTAACAACCGAGAGAGAGAGAGAGAGGGGGAGGCCAAAATGGTAGGTCAGAGCCAGAGGGAGGTGGAGGGTGGGAGTGTAGGGGCCACATGAGCAGCTACAAGCACGGAATAGTCCCATGCGCCCCATCTCTCACCATTTTCTGAGATTATGTGTGTGTGCCGTGTGTGTGTGTCCCTCCAAGGAGCTCTTCGTCCAACTCAGGAGCCAGCCAAAAAAAAAACCAGACCACCACCCCACACCTCACCTACATAATATTGCTCGAATCCCATACACATAATACTACCATTTAACAACTTGTTTCTTTCTTCCTCAGACCCTCCTAGAAGAGAGTAGAGACATTATAAAGAGTTAGACATCAGCAGGGCACCTCTCTCTCTCTCTCTTCACCCACACACACACACGCAGAGTTCCTCCTCTGTTCCCGATTCTTGAAATGGACCACAGCTGGTCTCCTTCTATCAACGTTGATGACGAATTTGAAAAGCTTGTGCTTCGTATGAATCCACCCAGGTACCTTCAGTTGTATTGGAGTATCTATATGTTTCTCTAACTTGAACTCGATTTTTATGTTTGGATTTGAAGAATTGGAGTGTTAGGTATGCTGCTAAATTTGGTTTTTGATGTGGGTTTTGTAGGGTTACTGTTGATAATGCCTCAGACAAGAAGGCCACTTTGATTAAGGTAGTAGGTTTTTTTTTCCTTTTTTGTGGGTTACTTGGGTTTTTCTTGAAATGGTTTTCTCAAGACGATTTTCTGGTATCTAAAATGCAATCTTTATGTGATGTTTCAGGTTGATAGTGCTAATAAGAGAGGAAGTTTGTTAGAGGTGGTTCAGGTGCTTAACGATCTGAATCTTATAATTCGTCGAGCTTACATTTCTTCAGATGGCGGATGGTTCATGGATGGTTAGTTTACAAGTTTTTTCAATTTTGTTAATGCTATTACATGGGGTTTTTGTTTGATGATGACCGATCTTCCTGTTTATCAATTTGTCTGGTTCATTGCAGTATTTCATGTTACGGATCAATATGGGAATAAAGTCTCTGAACAAAACATTGTTGAGCGCATCCAGCAGGTAAATGTTCAGAAGTTATTTTCACTAATGACTCAATTGATCTAACTTGTGCTTATTTTTCAAAACAATTAATCTACAATTTACAGCATTACTGGCAGAAATCAGATACAGGGTACAGTTTTTTATTTCGATACTCAACAGTATATGCGAATTGACAATATCACTTATTGTTCTGGCACTGCTCGATTGAATGCATGAACCTGAAGTTTGGTTTAGCATTATGACAGGTATGCACATAAGCATCCTTGCGACCGAGTGAAACGTGTAACCAATTAAAGAGTGAGTAAGTAACGAAAAAGAACAAGGTTATAATGTTCTCCATTGGAAGGTGTCGTTCGCTTGGTGTTTAAGATTATTGCTTCCTGAATCCTTAACACAGGTAGTACTGAGGCTCAAATATGCATAAGTGAAATGAGAGAGTATGGTTGTCACGTCATTCCATGCCTTGAAGTCTTGTAAGAAGGTTGTGCAGTATGTACGCCTTGTACGGTGTTCTTACTCCATTGATAAGCATTAACTTCAAATTAAGCTCGGCCATAGGATAGAAAACGTGGATGATCATTTAGACTCTAGTATACATTATGGAATTGTAACTACGTTCTGTTTCGACGATCTGTACTCTTCAAGTCAGACTTATGAAGAGGATTACGTTTTGCAGTCATTGGGACCAAGAGGACGCAGCTTCCGGTCCTTGAAAAGGTCTGTGGGTGTCCAAACAGCTGCAGAGCACACAACCATTGAACTGACTGGACGAGACCGACCAGGATTGCTTTCGGAGGTTTTTGCTGTTCTTGCAGACCTGAAATGCAATGTGGTAGCTGCAGAAGTTTGGACCCACAATTCAAGAATGGCCTCAGTTGTTTATATCACTGATGAGGCAAATGGGATGCCAATTGATGATCCTGACCGACTTGCTAACATCAAACAGCTTCTGCTCTATGTTCTGAAAGGGGATAGAGATAAGCGGAGCGCCAACACTGCTGTTTCTGTGGGTTCTACTCATACTGAAAGGAGGCTGCATCAAATGATGTATGCAGATCGCGACTATGATACAGATGGTGTGGGTTTTGGGTCCACGAGTGACCGCAGTAAACCCCTTGTAACTGTAGAAAGTTGTGCAGATAAAGGGTACACTGTTGTCAATTTGAGGTGTCCAGACAGGCCTAAGCTACTCTTCGATACAGTGTGCACATTAACGGATATGCAATACGTGGTCTTCCATGCCACCATCATTGCTGAAGGACCCGAGGCTTCTCAGGTAACTTTATTACTGCCCTTGTTGTTATGTAGCTCTTCTTAACTTTCTCTTCTGATGTGCAATGTCCATCAACTTGAGTTGAATGTCTTGGCCTTCATCTAGAATTACAATTACTTGCAATAAAGTTCTTGGACTCTTGACACTGATAGCCACTCGTTTGATCTTCATGTTTGAGAATGTCTTGTCAAGGAATGCAATTAAATTTGGAATTCATGTATACGATCTCATTGTACTTTCTGGTTTATGTTCTGCTTTTTAATAGGAATATTACATCAGGCACATGGACGGGTGCCCCATTAATTCAGAAGCAGAGAGGCAACGCGTAATTCATTGCTTGGAGGCAGCTATCAAGAGGCGAACGTCCGAGGTACGGAATAGAGTGATTCTCGTTTGGCTTTTGCTTTTCTGTTTGAAATTCGTTTACTTGATGTTCTCTGCCTGTCATATTGCAGGGCATAAGACTGGAACTCTGCAGTGACGACAGGGTCGGTCTTCTTTCTGATGTTACTCGCATTTTTAGGGAGAATGGTCTCTCAGTGACCCGGGCTGAGGTCACGACCAGAGGTTCTCAAGCGGTGAACGCTTTCTATGTCACCGATGCGTCGGGGTATGAGGTTAAGAGTGAAACCATCGAGGCAGTTCGAAATGAGATAGGCCTGACGATACTTCACGTGAAGGAGGATGCCTACTCAAATTCACCACCGCAGCAAACCGAGAAATTCTCACTGGGTAATCTCTTTCGATCAAGATCAGAGAAGTTCCTCTACAACTTGGGCTTAATAAGGTCATATTCCTAGGTAGCTATAACTTGCAAGGTAACTTAGGTGCCTCCCAATGCCTGTAAATGCTAGCTAGTATGGTTGGGCTTTAGAATACAGCGAAAATTTCTACTAGTCAATCCCTTGCTGATCTTGGGTGAAGAAGCTGCAAATTTGCCTTTCTGGTTTGACCTTGTAAAGTTCCATGTGAATTGTACATATCCTGTGCTGTCTCCTTCTGTATCAAAAGGGTACCAGTGAAATGTAAATACACACATCAGTTTCCTTTCTATTGCAAAATCTTGAAGTTCATGGTATTAGTTGGGGGTCAAATCATCAACTTGAAGTTGGAAATGCCAAACGGAATGAATTCAGAGAGAGAATCTTTGCCTAATGTCTGTATTTGGTGAATTGAGGGAAGGAATCTGTACACTGTGGTCCAAAAATGTTGGAAATGGACTTGACATAAAATAGTTGGCCCCGAAAAAGACACCAAGAATTTGAAGTTTAAAAAAAGTGTAACCACTGATCATATTCTACCTTAAAGCACCCCCCCCCCCCCCCACCCCCCCACCCACCACATATAATTGGTTTTATTATTTTTGGGCAGTTCCCCATTTATTGGTTGCTATTACTTGTATGGCTGAGATGTAGTCATGTGACCAGAGGAGTCTCCCAACTTGACATGTGGAGAGCACAACATTAAGGCAACTAGGCAAGTAATTGATTGGTTCGAGTAAAGTTAAAATTAAGAGAACGTTGTCCAGTCACTTCTTACGTGGAAACTCTCTTAACTCGGATGTAAATTTTTTTTTTATGTTAATTATTTAGAATCATTTTGAATTTACTCACTCATTTGTTTATGATCTCTATATTTCGTTTTTTTCTCTCCCTCTCACCGATTCAATCTAATTTGAACTCCATTTTTTTTCTCCCCCTCAATCTCACTCCTCATTCTCTCTCTACGACACACGTAAACATGTAAAAAATTATGCCAGTACGTTATTCTTTTTATTTAACTTTTTGGACATGCATTCTTTTTTCTCTCCACTTACATAACCCAAGTTGATTTAATGGTTTTAATTCAAAATAAGAGGCTTCATCTTCCAAATTTATCCCTAACTATCTTCAACATTTTTGCGTTTTTGTTTTACTTTTTGTCTATAATACCGATATATATTTTACAATCTAACTTTAGGATAAACCAATCACTGAATTGACTCTAAACTATTTGCAATTTTTCCTCTTAAATTTAGTAATCAAACTAGTAATTCTCCCATTTTTCCCCTCTCTCTCTCTCTCTCTCTCAATTCACTAGCTTAAAAAGTTAGAGTTAACATTTAGCAGTACTTCTTTGTACATTATCTTAATACCAATATTATAACACTCTTATCATGTAATTGAGAAATGTTATTTGCACCCTCTCATGTATTTTTCACTTTCTTTTTTGTTGCTAAACATATTTTAAAAGACAATTGCTAACTTTCTAGTAACAAAAAAGCGATGGAAAGAGACTCTCCCTATGCGATTTAGAACTTTATTACTTATAATGTAGTTTAACTCATGTTTAACGCAAGAGATCAAAACTAGTTATAACATTACAGTACCAGCAAGTTAGTGTCTCAACTTCTTAGTTTATAAACGAGACACCATGTAACAAAATTGTAATGTGAAAACGGTTTTTTATTGTCGATACTCCTAATTTTAAGCTACATATCAAGACATTTAGTACACCGACTCTTATAATCTCCGATGAATACAACACGCGTGTAATTTAACAGCTCGAGAACGTCGAAATTAAAAATATATAATAGTTGTGGGCAGGTATGTGTTAGGATTAAAGAAACGTGTGATGGCTAAGATCCAAAAGACATGATCAAGACGGCAAGTATGACCTTTTGGCAAATTTATAGTGTGATTAGTGAAATGATTGCTCACCGCATGCCTAGAGATCAGCTTTACACGTCCATATTACTATTTCAGTAGTAAACAACACCGTTATTATATTTTGTTTTCATTCGGCTTGTGGGAAGTGACACAAGTACTAAACATAAATATTCTTTTATTTGTCCTAATACAATGTAAAGTCGGTTGAGCAAAATGTGTAGTCATTTACATAACAATATTCTTTGTGCCTTTTGTGCATGAGTGAGGGAAGTACCAACGTGTCGCACGAGGGTAAAGTGTACAAATCACCCATCTTGTCTTCCTTCCTTATTAGCGCTGTCAACTTAAGTTAGTCCATCCATTACGGATGAACGAACAATATTTGACTTTGAATGAGTCTCCCCGTTGTTTGCAACATTATGTTGTGGACGGTACTTTTGACCAATTTTTCGGGGAAAGAAAAGAGTCAGAGGGAAGTATGGACAAATGGGGACGGGAGGCAAATTAGTAAACCTTCAACGCTTCGTAACATTATGTTTGGACGGTTAATATTAGCTAATACAAATAGTAATCTGGCCCGTGCCAATAGTGTGGATGGCCCCGCGAATAACTTAAGCTAAATTGTCAGCGGTGGAACTTGATCAACTCCTCAATATAATTTTATCTTTTTATCAGTGGCATTACTTTATGATCATTTTATGATGTTGTTTTGTTTCTTTTCTCCACAACTCTCTTGATATTATCCTCGTATTACCATAGTAAAGAGAAAAGAAGAACTATGAATCTTGATATAAAGATTTGCATTTGATCAGAAACGACACTCATAAATTGATTTGCGATCACACATCGTAACAGAATTACGTTGACGATAGACAGCCCTTATGCATATTTTTTAAGCGCTAGTCTCATCGTCAAATATATATTCCTTCCGTCTCACAACAAACGTCTGCAATGCTATTTCGTTCTGTCCCCTGATAATACTTATATTATTTTATAATTTGAATTTAGGATAATCAATTACTAAATTAACTGTAAATTATTTGCAATTTTTTCTCTTAATTTTGACCATCAGATTAGTAATTCTCTCATTTTCTTCCCTTCTCTTGCGCATATGCCCTCTCTCTCTCTCTCTCAATACACTTTTTCTAATTTTTAGTACGATAGTTTACTTGTTTAAAAAAAATTAGATTATCACTTTTCATGTTATTTAAATTTTAAAAAAGAAAAGTCTCATCTTTCTCTAAAAGTTAACACTTAACGGTTATTCTTTTTACATTATTTTGATAGCAATAATATCAAAACTCATATCAAGTGATTGAGAAATGTTACTTTGCACCCTCTCATTTAAAAACTTTTACTTTCCCCTTTGTTCTAAAAACGTCGTTTAAAGACAATTGCGAACTTTCTAGCAGCGAAAAGAGGTAGAAAGAGACTCTCCTTATGTGATGTAGAATTTTAACATTTATAATATAGTGTATACTTGTGCAATGCACGAGATCAATCTAGTTGCGAATTAGTATCTCATCTTCTTAGTTTTATAAACGAGACACCATATAACAAGATTGTAATGTGACAACGGTCTTTATCTTAATGTTAAGCTACATATCAAGCCATTTCTCACACAAGACTTTTAAAATTAGTGATAAACACGATATGTGTGTAATTTAATAGGCAAAAACCGCCCCAAAGTTAAAAATACAGAAATGTTGTGTGTTAGGATTAAAGAAATTGTGATGGACTAAGATCCAAAAACATGATCAAGAAGGCAAAGTACGTACGACTTTTTTTTTTGGCAAATTTATGGTCTGATTAGTGAACTGATTGGTCACCGTATGCCCTTATAAATTGGCTTTACACGTCCACATTAGCATTTCAGTAGTAGACAACACCGTTGTCATATTTTGTTTTCATTCGGCTTGTGGGAAGTGACATTGAACTAAGCATATTGTTTAATTCGTGTCCTAATATTATGTAAATCATTTATGCAAGATGTGTGGTCATTGACGTAACGATATTCCTTGTGCCTTTTGTGCATGAGTGAGGAAGGTACCAACGTGTCGCACGAGGCCAAAGTGTACAAATCTCGCGTTCTCTGTCTTTTCCTCTGCTCCATACTTTCCGATTAAGTATTCCGTAAATGCTAGTTAACTTCAATAAATAGGACGTGATCCACCCGCGAGCGCCGGCAACTTAAGTTAAGCACAAATGGACTGTCAAGGTCTTACTTTTATTTACCCCCCCCCCCCCCCCCCCGGGGCGTCGTTCTTTTGATCAAATTTCCTCAGGCTTTCACTGTTCGCAACATTTATGTTGCGGGCGTTGAGAGTTGGCTAGTAAAATTTTTAATCTAGACCATTCACACTGACATTGTGAACATCCAGATACCGCTAAGTTGCCAGTAGTAAAATTTGATCAAATCTTCAATAAAATTCCATCGTTTTGTCAGTGGCATTACTTATGAGCATTACATGATGTTGTTTTGTTTCTTTTTTCCATAATAATGCTCTTGATATTATCTTGGTATTACTTTCTTATACAAAAAAGAAGAACTATGGATCTTAACATATAGACCCGCACGGTGTTCATAAACTAATTTGAGGTAATAATTTACAACAGAATTACGTTAAACCATAGTCAGTCCTTTTGCATAGAAGTACATTTTTTGAGATGTTAATCTTGTTGTCAAATATATATAGGGGAAAATAGAGAATGACCCCCTCTACTCTACACGCTGTGCGATTTGCCCCCCTCCACTTCAAACTTAAGCACTAAACCACCCCACAGTTACCGAAATTGAGCACAGTTAACGTGACGTAACATATCTATGTCAAATGTCATTTTTATCCTTCTCATATATCCAGTTAATTTTGCCGTAACTCTCTGCCCAAAGCTTCTCAATCTCTCTGCCTTCTCCCCTTTCATCTGCTATCAAAACCAGAAAACCAGAGACTAACCCCTCATATTTTTCATCTTGCGTTCTCATTACCTTTAACCAAACCTTACCCACATATCTTTACCCACATATCTCTACCGAGCAGCTCTGTGCCGATCGAGCGGTGCACCATCATAGCCACCGGCGTCTGGCGGGGCCATCACCCCCAACACCACCGTCACCGCTAAGCTGCCGGATCAGCCACACATCGGAAACAACAATCAAACCCAAAGAGAGAGAGAGAGAGAGAGAGAGAAGAACTTTGGAGATGGCCGAGTAAAGCACTGCCGTCGATGGCCACAACTACTAGCCCAGACAAAGCACCCGTCAAAGTCAGCACCAGCATCGCCGGTATTTTGAAAAAGCGCACAGATCGATGTCGGCCGTCACTCATTCGTCCAGATCGGTCCACCGCAACCGACGCTGGTCCAGATCCAATCACCGGCCGCCGTCAAGGACCTCCAACCATTGGCCCCTCCCGATCGCCGCCATCGATATGCGCACCACCTCAATGCCACCGGTCCAGTCAACGCCACTGCGATTGGAATCACCCTTGCCAGTGCCGTCTCGTCGTATGTTGATTCCTCATTTTTGGCGTGACATTGTGATCCATTATGGCAGAGATATGTGGGTAAAAAACCCAAATGTAGTTGGGAGGTTATTGGTAGAGCATCAAAGAGGCTAATGGAAGTTGTTAGGAAAGAAACGAGGGTAAGGAACAAAGTTTGTGACGAGGTCATTTTGGTCTTAAAAAAATACCTTTGGGGCGCTATTTCATTCCCTCCAAAAAACGCCGCTAACTTGGATGATTTCTGTCAACCGTGCCTATTTTCTTAAACTGTTGAGGGTTTTAGTGCTTAAGTTTAAAGTGGAGGGGAGAAAAACGTGTAAAGTAGAGGGGGTCATTCCCTATTTACCCCATATATATATTCCTTCCATCCAAGAACAAACTTCTGAGCGGCTGTGTCATGAACATCTAATTGGTGCCCATTAACCACACTTTTTTCCAAACTAATTATCCTACTTATCACATATAAGTGGCTTTGTTTTATTCAAAGATAAAAAAGTAAAGTTCAAGCATTGACTTATAAACCTGAACTTACAAAAATCATCATGGAATAGAATGGAACGTATCAGCTGCAGATTCTTAATGAAAGCAGCAAATCAATGCTAACAAAGGCTAAAACGATGATGATGATGACGATGATGATCAATGTCGACAATGATTGTGCCCCCACGCGTCTTTTGGAGGACATGAAAAGTCCACCGACAGGATCCGGGGCCGGATCTCGCAACCGGAACAGGCAGCGGGGTCGCGAGCCCCAGCCCACATGAGCCGTCGCTGTCCTCTGTTGTACGAGCGCAGCTGTTGCCCTAGATTTTTGCTGATAGTTACCACTCCTTCGGGGGGCGACGTGTCAGGATAAGATCCACAAGCGATCCGCCGCCAGTACAAGGTGGGGCTCTGCCGTGTGTCGCTTTGCGGGGGCTTTTTTGGGCCCGCGCCTGTCCCCTGCAGCCCGAGCCCAAGTTGGAATTGGGTCCTTTTTGGTCCACTGCGCCAGTCACATGCTCCGTATCGCATCGAATCGTCCTCGAATCACGTGAGTGCTGTTAAAATTTCGGAACGAAGCCCCCACACGCTCATTTGGCTCGATTAGAAGCACGTCATTCCATTAAAATCTAAACACCGTTGCGGGCAGTGTTATTAAAGGTGGCAACTGGGCGGTCAACTGCGGAGTCAAAAGCAGCACCGGTGACGACGGGAGCAGCAGTGCTAGGAGTAGTAGCAATCGATGGAATTTGAATTTTGGGTTTAGAAAATTGAGTTGATTGACGTTATTCAATAAAAGAAATTAAAAAAAAAATCGATGGTCTAAATAACACCACGACGGCATCAATCAAATGCTCAGTTTCTTGAGCTTCGTTGGCGCTTCCACCGTCGCCGTGTCCCTTGCTCCTGGGCTCGCAAGGCGCACCACCTATTCTGTGCTGCGTCCTTGCGTCTAGGCGCGCCTTTAATGACACTAGTTGCGAGTAAATACCGCACTGTCTCGATTCGTTGATTTCTATCATTTATTAACGTTGGCTTAGGAGGGATTGATGCGACACAATAAGCAAGGCTAAGAGATGCAGGACGTTCTTATGTTGTACATCCAAGGTCCTCGATGGACAGATATTGGTCTTGGAGCACGCAATATTTTTTTTACTAAAATAGACATCTGTTCGTCTTACCAAAAATAAAAGAAAATTCCTGCAAGAGAAAAGGACTCGAATCGAAATATTCAAAGATATATCTTCACAGAATGACATTATCTTTGTTTTCTAAACAATACCAATGTGGTCTTGTGATCTTTTACTCGGGACCACTTATAAAAAGTCATCTGCTAGTTACAAAATTTTCTTCACCACTTATAAAATTTATTCCTCTAACTTTTGTTTGTTGAAAAAACATAGATTGCAACTGACCTTTTCCGTAATAGACAATAATCCATACAAATCAATGTAATCAACAATTTGCTACTAAAGATTTCAAACTGCTGTTGAAAGATTAACAACAAAGAATTGGCATCAATCAGGAGTGGTGCACAGACTTGCTACAAACTAGGGATGGCAATGGGGTGGATCGAGTGCAGATCTTATGAAATCCGAACCCGACCCGCTTATGATTATGCCTCACTCTGCCCCGCCCCGCCCCGCCCCGCCATCGGATGGGAATACCATCCCCGCCCCACCAGACTTAAATAAAACCTGCCCCGCCCCGACCCGGCCAGGCTTATGCCTATTTGTCAAATTAAACAAATCTGAACTACAACAAATAAAATAGGACAAAAATTAAGTAAATCTCCAAATATTCCAAAAGAGAAATAATAGACACCAAACTAGAAATAAATAGTTACATTTTCAGTGGTTTCAATACACATAATAGACCTGATTACAAAATTAATTTGTATTACACCAAATAAAATAGGAACAAAAAAATCGACCAAATACATTAAACTGCACATTTTGTGGGACTCGTACGAAGGAACAGAGATGGAAAAGGCTTTTTGGCAAAACCAACAGCAACTTCAGATCATAGAGAATCAAACTCTAGTGTCTTTGTTCGGACTGTAATGGTCCACCTATTAGAGAAGAGGGGCGACGCGGCGGAGGTGGTTTGTGGAGGGTGCTGGTGGTTTGTGGCCGTTGTGGGGTGTCGCTGAGGACGATGTTTAGAGGTGAGGTGGAGGTGTTTGTGGCCGTGGGGGGTGACGGTGTGGGAGGGAAGAGGGGAAGCGCGGCTGAAGAGTTGTTGAGAAGAGAGGCATAGAGAAAAGAATAGAGGTGTAGGGTTTCTATCTAACTTATACTATTTATAGTACCAGATGTATGGCTAGGATTGCATATCATTTAAGATTATGATGTATATTAAATCGGGTCGGGTACAGGTCGGGTACCGTGGCGGATCAAAGAGAATACCAAATCCGATTCGTATTCGTTGCAGGTTATTAATTTAAATACCATACCCGTCTCATAACTCGATCAAAGTAAAAAAAAATAACTTATAATAGATCGGAACGGGACGGATATCCGTCGGATTGGATTTAGATCGTCATACCTACTACAAACTGTGGATAGGCAGTTCTATCAATCATTATGGTACGATCATGCTCTTTGAAAAGACCAGCAACAAAGCAGAACGCAAGGAGTGCAGTTATAACGGACCGAGCAAACCGAGGCATTCAACGGGCGCCTGATAGTGACAAACTTCTTACTGTATATTCGGACAAGCATTGCAGCTTTTCTGGTACATCTCTGCACCCGCTGACGACAGGACCCAATTATCATGGATTCAGACTGTCCAAGACAATATAGCAGCAGTGGGACAGAAGAGTGATACCCTAGCATGACTCTTCATATAAGTGGGAAGACTTTTCTACTCATGGGCCGCTCTATTGCCCTGATCAAGATAAGTAGATAACCATCATGCAATCGGAGAAAATGAGGATGTCTCGCTCCTATATTGACTTAACCCGCTTTAAACAGGTACAATTCACGCGAGAGTGAGTTGGTTCAATTTTAAAGTGAGGTTTTCAACTCCGTGACAACGGACAACCACACTTATCACTTATCTGTTAGAATAATTGGAAGGATGGACTATGTCTTCGACTAACCTTATAGCTGCATTGCATCCGATTGCCACCATGAGATCAAGATTTCCAACTTGCTTTTTTTTTTTTTCCTCTCATGGTACTTAAAAGGTTAGACTATAAAACTTTAATCTAATCGGTAGAGAGTATTGCGTCTCGAAAACTTATAAGGTCGTCACATACATCCGAACTCTCGATTCCTGCACCTATGTCGGGGCCAAAGTGCACAAAAACCCGTGTGCGGAGCACATGCAAGGCGATGACGTAAGTTTATCACCAAAAAGTACAGCGGGCAATATTCAAATCAAGTGGGGAACCTAAATTGAGATCCTAGAAACTACTGAACTAACTTTTGTTGGCTTTCCAACTTACTAAAAGTATATGAAGTGTTCACTGGTCTTCGGCCATTTCTTGGTATATTTGAACCGCCAGAGTGTCTATTTATCTAGACGTCCCCTTTGGAAAAGACGCAGTTGACACTTGAAACCAAGAAAAACGAGACATTGACTGAAAGGCCAATGAATATCCACTTTCCTAGTTTTCCCTTATGCTGGGCTGGATACTAATAGTGCGTACTCAAACATTGCCCCATCCGAACTGAAGAATGACTTGCAATGAAGAAACTCACGCGGAGAGGACGGGCCGTGGGGTGGGGTGGGTGGAGGTACCACGAAAATAAGAAACACAGACCCACGAACACGACCACCCACCAGAAGGGAACACTTGCTCAGGCCCAGGATCGTTCTCAACAGAGATTGGCGTCATCATCCATGAAATCATCGTGGCGCTTAAGTAGTGTCCCGCCATAAGAAGAACTATCAATTACCTATTAGGGCCATATGCTGTCATGAGAATGGTAGAAGTTTACACGACTCCAGCTTGCAAGAGGCAAACAAAGTTCACACAGATGACCAGAGAAGTTGAGATCACAGAATGTGTGGTTAATCTGGGCTAAAGAGGTACCATGATGCCACATTTAGCCATAGCAGTTAAGCATTGGACTTGAATTACACATCCAAAAATAAACAACCATCAGTCGGTAATAATTCTTCAGTGATACTAGTTCGCAGTTATAGGTTCCTCTTCGGTGTACAAAAGTCTGACAAGAAACTTGGGGCAAGTGAATATACCCCCTCAATGCTCCAAAATGTTCCTCGTCGGGAAGTAAAGCCCCCTCTAATTGGTAACACTACCTCCAGCGAACTTACAGAAGTGAATAAATAAAAACAACAATATTTCACCTCAAACAACCGGAAGCTCGCCAGAATCACTAATGACAACCTTCTTTGTAGGACGATCACCTCTGTCCGTTTCCTGTGACTCAATCAGCTTAACAATGTCCATGCCCTCCAGAACTTGCCCAAACACAACATGCCTCTGATCCAGCCAAGGTGTCTGTCATTCACCAGATACAAAATGAAAGTCAATTTCAACTGAGGCACATTTCTTACAAAAGACTCGACAGCTTATAACAAGGTTTACGTGCTAGAGTATTCAGCAAGAACGTAGCAGCACATGCGTTTGGTGTTTGAGTAGACGTTTATTAATTCAAAGCTAAGTGGCATTTAACTCTGAAGGTGTAGGTTAAAGAAGATCACCAAGAAGCAGAAGCTTGATTACTAAAAAGACCAGATCATCGCTATTGACCAAGGACGACAAAAGATGAGAGTATGATAAGATTATAAACAGGTTCGTAAAAATGGCTAATGGTGTGTAACTTCCAATGCATATTTATCCCGCATTCCTACAGCATTTGACTAGACTTGGAACGGTTTATCTAAGTCCCATGCAAAATGCAAGCATGAATTCACAACAAATGGTTCTCCCTATACATGCTGCATTTTATTTTGCTAGTAGAAACCAATGCTTGGACTGCAGCGTTTAAGAAAGCTTTGATACTTGAGGAAACAGAGCCTACTCGCAGCAATTCCATAGGACTTAATCAAATAAAGCAAAGGCCTATTTGACAGAGTTGTTTACTTATTATCTCGTGCCTACGAGTGACGGAAAGATGAAAATAAGGTCAAAAGCTTCAGTTAGAAAAACTTTTGCTATGTTCACAAACTTCTACAGAGTTTCCTGAGAGCAAGTTTCAGAGTACTAATTTTTGCCCATTCTCATCCCCACTGCGGAGCTTCACAGAGCAGTTGCCATATGATTCGTACATTGGATTTCAATGTCCAGGGGAGACATAGTCCCTTAAATGTTTCCAACTCTCTCAAATATAATGGTCTAACAAATAAGGGTATCTAACAACAAAACACCGCCCCCACCCCCGGCGCGCGGGGGTTTTTCGCCACATACCTTGACAGTGCAAATGAAAAATTGGCTACCATTGGTATTGGGCCCTGCATTTGCCATGCTAAGGACTCCTGGTCCAACGTGAGTCACTGCAGTTATCAGACAAAATAGGTGAAAATAATAAACAGAATCAGCCAAATAGAGAGAAAAAGAAAGAACTCCAAAAAGTACAGATAAAAAACCACTCTATTCCACACAAAACAGCTAAACTCTAATTTGAAAGCACTAGGAACCTCATCAGCTCCCCCCCCCCCCCCCACCCTCCCCCCGACATACACATACCAAACAAAAAAAGGAAAGAGAAATAGAAGTTCTAGTTCAATTACTTTTCTAGCAATTGAAATTTAACTCAACCACATTCTTTTCAGCACAACAGTAGGTGCCTACAACTTTGACTAGTAGAGTAGGGAAGCTAACTTACACTTGAAGTTCTCATCTTTAAATGTGCGACCATAAATGCTTTTACCACCAGTTCCCTGCCAAAGAAACCCCAATCATAGAGAATTACTAGACAAATCTAGCTGGCAGTTTGTCAACAAATGCCAGAATAATGTCAAAATTAGTGAAAAGGATATAATAGTAATTCATTTCCAACATAACAATAAAGTATAGTTTGTAAAGTTTGTCATAAGGGATACACAATAAAACCGTGGTAAAATTAGCAACAAAAAGCACTCAATCGAGATCCTTATGCGTCAGTTCAAGGGTAAATTGCAGCATGATGCCATGGCAATATAGAACTAAAGAAAGGGACCTTCTTCGATGTATGGTCACATGATGCCATTGCAGCATACGTTGTACTGGGAGATATATTCTTCCATGGAACTTATTACTGTTCACCGTGGCATACCTCAGCGTGTGTGTGGTGTCAAGGAAGGCAGTGGCCATAAATGAACCTTTAAGACAATTAAGAAGAACAAAATGCAACAATTCCGAGTAGATAAGCTAGTAATACTAAATGATGGGTAAGCACAACGTGCTTAGGCATGTTCAGGTTAGATAAGCTAGTAAGTAAGATTCCTAGATATGCATTGACAACTGAACTCCCAGTTTTAAGTACGCATGTCGTGTGTATCTTCTAATAGAAAATATTCAAATATAACTAAATTCTCATATAAAGAAAGCATTATAAGATATAAAGCAGCTCAAAAGTCAAAACATGCGCGTAAGCTAATCGCACGATGACAATTTTAACTGAAAGGACCAAATATCTACAAATTGGATTACTGGAAGAGAAAAACAAATAGAATGAGACAAGTAATTGACTGCTTTTAACTTTGTTGAGTGTAAGTAATAGACTAAAACCTAATAGATGCCAACACATCACTGATCTAAATTACTAAAAGAAGACAAATAACAGATATTTAAAAAGTCAAACCCCCAAAGAAAAAGAAATTTCAAGTAACAGATTCTATCTCGGGTATCATAAGGTAATGGTAACTACGAATTCATCTGTCTGTACTCGTTCTAATTATTTTTATTTTCAATCTTATATTGTAGTTGTTGTACTTTGACTTCAACCATAGTGCAACCCCTGGTCAGTAAATGCTATTCACTGAAAAGTATCACTTTTGTGCATCTTTATTCTATTTCATCCTTTAACCATGAAAGATACTTCGACTTGAAGTTAACTTTCCAACAATTTCAAAGAGATAGCGTTGTAACCCCTAAGTCTAGGCCTTGCCCACAAACATCTTCCTCACTACTATTAATATAGGACACCATGTGACTTGAGTTATATGAAAGTCAAATAACATTTGTGAGACAGATATATAAAACGAGAGTACGTAGCACCTACATTTCCTTTATCAAAGTCTCCACCTTGGATCATGAAGTCCTTAATTACACGATGGAATGCGGAACCTTTATAGCCAAAACCCTTCTCCCCTGATCAAGGCAAAACCAGATCAAAATATATCCAGAAAACCACTCTATTTCACAATAACTGCGATCAATACAGCTTCAACAGTAAAAGCACAAAAAACATACTACACACCTGTGCACAAAGCACGGAAATTCTCCACGGTTTGGGGCACATCGTCACCAAACAATCCAATCACAATTCTCCCTGCAAGTTTTCCTACCGGATTTCCAATGCTTATATCAAAATACACCCTGTGGGTTACTTTTGATTGGACTCCAGCTTCCTAACATTGCAAAAATAGATATGAGGTACACTCTATAACAGAAATATACACCCCATATTTTTTTCCAGTTTGTAACACGACTAACCGGTAAAAACAGACTTAACACAATTGACCATTGAAAACACAAGAACTCCCATTTATCAAGACAGAACCAAACATATACGTTTTCGGGCATACAATATTTCAAATAGCCATTACTTATCCACGATAACCAATTTGATCAACAACCACAACAGTAAGGACCTTCAGACAACATGTCAATCGCCAAATGGAAGAATTAACTCCTTGGGCATGGAAAGGCATGATATATCAATCACAAGCATAGACATAAACTACCAAAATGGAAAGCAAGCGTAGATATAATCTTGCTTATCATTGGAACAACAATAAGCTCCAGTTTGGGTTCTACGAGAATACAGAAGGAAAAAAAAAGTGTTCCACTAACCCAGAAATACCAAAACCTTCACTCTTCCAACCATAATACTACTATTCAACAACCAATCAAACACCTAATCTACAAACCAAACATAGGTCGTCACCAAGCAGGTCAATGTTTCTGCTTCTCATTGAAATAACAATAAGCTCCATTTGGATGCAATGAAAATGTAGTATCCTAACCTAAAAACTAAAACATTCACTCACACCAGCCATAACACAATTGACCGACAGCCACACAAAACTTAATTAACAAAGTAATCAGCAAGCTGAATAATGCTTCTGTTTCTCAATGCAACAACAATGAGCTCCGTCCTGGATGCCATAAGAACGCAGCATCCTAACCTAGAAAACTAGAACATTCACTCCACCAGCCGTAACACAATCATTCAGCAACCAAACAACACCTAACTCACAAAACAAACGCAAAGTAATCAGCAAGCCGGTCAATGCTTCTGTCACCGAAACAACAATGAGCTCCGTTAACCTAGAAAACCAACGCATTCACTCCACCAGCCGCAACTCAATTACTCAATAACAAAACAGGACCTAATTAACAAACCGGAAGCAGAGCAGCACGCACCTGCGCGTAGACACGGAGAGCCCCGCCGGTTCGCCTCAGAATCGAACGGCTCGGCGAAGACACGAGAGGAACGACGGGCAACGAGCCGCACAAAAAGCTCGACGATTCGATTTTGGATTTACGAAGCCTTGTAGAGACCGTGGCGGTAGGGCTTACGGCGTTGACCGGCGAGAGGCTCCGCTGACCTGAAAACGAACCGACGTTCGACTGCGAGAGGAAAACAAGAAGATTACTTACAAAATGCGAATGAGAAATGAGAGCAGCGTGAAGTTGAGAGTAAGGATTTTCACTCACCAGAGATGTAAATGAAAGCGCCATTGACAGAGACGGAGATGCTGCTGATGAGACCAAGTGTTAACTCTTTGTTTATGACTGTGTGTGTGAAATTTGATGGTGGTGGTGGTGGTAGGTGGGGATGAAGGCGGTGAGTGGCGGAGATGACAACGATGAAACGAGAGGATTGGTTTTGGGTTTTCGTTAGTGACAAACTCCTGCTCTATGAAATATCCCTATTATTCCCTTGGGATCGGATGAATTTTTAAAACGAGAAACAAAAAAAATAGAAAGAGAAATGGCGTCGCCCGGGTTTGAACCGGAGACCTTCAGTGTGTTAGACTGACGTGATAACCAACTACACCACGACACCTTGCTGTCATATAGTTATTATTATCTCTTAATTAACATATAATTAGATTAAATACCAAGAAGACCATGTAATTATATTTGAACACTACGCAAATTCATTTTCTTACTAATTAATACCTTCCCCGGTTGAACTCGGGAAGTTCCTTAGGGGAAGTGGAACACGAATAGTCCTCTAATTATTGCGCGACTTCTGATTAAGATGACATACATAATACCTATACAAAAGCAATAGAGAAAAGAATCGAGACGTGCCATAAATCTCAATTTCATAAGTGAAACCAAATTTTGCATTAAGGGAAGTTACCAATATGCGATTTCGAAGAAACTTAAACATGCCTCTCATCCTTGTACCGGTGGGAGTTAGGGATCTCATACAATTTTTCGCATCTTCTCGTTTTTTTTCGTTTTACTATGCTTTAATTTGGTACTCTCAAATACAGACAATCCCTATGTTTATTTTACTTTTTTCCATGATCATGTTGATCACTTTCCACGACCATCCGTTCAGATGCGTTGTTTTAATTGTTCCGGGATATTCATTCGGATTTTGCCATTAAGTAGTAATGGTTAGTTTTATTTAATAGTAGTACATGCTTAGGAAGAAAAAGAAAAAACGTAAGGTAACAACTTTTCATATGTTGGAGAACAGTGTTAGTGTGTACTGTATATAAGTCTATCTGCGACACTAATGGCAGTGAGACTGAACTCACTGAAGCCTCTGATCTCCATTTCCTTTCCACCTTGTCATCGTAACTCGGCCTACCACGGCCGGAGAGCAGCGGGTGTGGGTCTTTCCTTGATCCTGATAAAGGCCCAGTTGCGAGCATCTGCAGCTCAAATGGCGACCGTCGCTGAACCCAACAAGAAGTCCACCAAAATCATAGATTCACACTTGCACGTCTGGGCATCCCCTCAACAGGTAATGAATTCATCTCACCCAATCAAACACTCACACTGTTGTACGTGTTTGAAGCTGTTAAACAATGTTCTTGGCTTTGCGCTACAGGCTGCGGATAAGTACCCATATTTTCCTGGCCAAGAACCTACTTTGCCTGGTGATGTCAATTTCTTGCTTGAGGTACGTCATGCTTGGCTTCGAATTTGTTCATCCCTTTTTAAGGTAGCAAAATCGGAGCGAATATGAAGCGTGTGTGACTTAGAAGTAGTGATTTATTTTGCTTCAACCGCTCCTAAATTAGAGTGTCCTCGGGTCTTTAGCCAATTCCTAGGTTTGAGTTTGAACGCTTGAATATTGACCTCACTTATCGTTTTTGTTTGACTGACTATCACTTATCCCATATTCAAGTTTTAATTACGACTTGAGTTTAATTAAATTCTTTTAAAGCAATTTGCTCAAAAGTGAAGGGGTCTCTAATTTTGGAACACGAGTAGTAGTAATGTATGATGAGAGCACGGATTAAAGTTGAGTGTGCTTGAATAAGACAATGTTCCATCGTGTTGTGTGATCAAACAAGCTAAGCTAGCTGAGGCTAATCCATCTCAGTTCTACGATCATGGAAAGTCGGCTCATATTGTACTCATTCAAGTCTCTTCATTAAGTATCTTCCCCAATTAACATGGCAAGGTTGAGTAGCACTAGATATTGTGGCTTGCTTGGTTCTAAACTGCTGAGATAGCTATTTTGCAACTGTTGTTGTTAAAGCATGATAATACTGTTGGTGTATACTAACAGGACATAATTTGAAAGTAATGGGTAGTCTAAATCTAACATCTTGAATCCTTACTCCTTGGTTTGCATGAGCGAGGATTATTGTTTACAAGTATGTTGTTACTAAGTTACAGGCTTCATTTTTGTCTTCTCTTCTTTCCTGGGCTGAGGAGGATTTTCATGCTTTCCAAAACGCTTTTGCAGCCTTTTTGAACTGCTTCTGGCTGTGCTTTCATAATCGTGTCTAGTTGCTTTTATACATGGGTTACGCCCCCTTGGTTTGGCATTGAGTCTACTTACAAAAGAATGATGTACATTGGTAGAGAGCATCTCCATAAGGTAGAGTGATATAAAGATCTAAGCAATGAGGGAAAAGCTTGTATTATGGTGCTTACCAGGAAAGGATCAAGCTTGTAGTTGTTAAGCAGCTTTAGTGATTACTTGGTGCACAAATATACGCAAGTGAAGATTGTAATCGATCACTAGAGTAATAGAGTTATGTTGGTGCTTCCTTGTATTTAAGTTCCTGAAAGAAGTGTTTGTTCAGTCATTTTGCATGACAGGTAGATCCCTATCACTCTCATTTTTATCCATAAGGGCCACGTTGTCATTGTTGATAATATGTATTGTTTTCCAGTGTATGGAGGAAGCAGGTGTAGATGGTGCACTAATAGTGCAGCCTATTAATCATAAATTCGATCATTCATTGGTGACAAGGTTGGTTGAATTATTGTTTGTTTACCAACCATTGTGTGATCTTGATTTCCATCTTTCATAAGTGTAAGATACCTAGAAATGCACCTGAAAATTGCTGTAAAAATGGATGCATGAGTGATTCCAAAGTTGGCAACTGGAGTGACAATCAATGGCCTAAATCGTGGGGGACATGATATAAATAGTTGGACATGATGTAAACATCTTTCTGTCTCTCTATCCCAACGCGTCCAGTTAGTTGTCTGAGGAGGGTTTGAACTTCAGTTTTGGACTAGTGAAGAACATAGGTAAATGGAATCTCAGATGATAGTAAGTAGTTTAAGTTAATAACCACCAGATATTGCTAAAATTAAGAAAAAGGGGACTTTGAATTAACACATTGAGACAACAAGTAGGTAGTTAATATCAAAGAGTATTGGGGACTTGGTCATTCAGATGGCATATTTGCATCATATTTGCAACTTGGGAACAAGTTGCAGTCATTGACATTAGTGAACCCATTTGCTTGATCTTTACAATGTCTATGTCTTTGTAGTGTAATTAAAATGCAGTATTACATGATCATTGAACAGTGTTCTGAAGAAATATCCTTCCAAGTTTGTTGGTTGTTGCCTTGCAAATCCAGCAGAAGACGGGAGCGGGGTTCAGCAGCTTGAACACCTTGTTATGAAGGTGTTGAAATCTACTATTATGTAAGCACTGGTTTCTCATTGATATATCATCTTGACACCGAATTTTACTATTCCAGGATGGTTATCGTGCTGTTCGTTTTAATCCCTATTTGTGGCCTTCTGGTCAACAGGTATTAATCTTAATCTTCCTGCTTTTTTCCAGTCCCCTTTTTAGTTTCTGCTTTAGCACATAAACTAGAACTCAAAAATGTAGTCAAGTGCAACGTCTCATTGGATCTGGTCACTCTTCAAAAGGTTGAAGCGAGGACTTTTTGCTTCACATTCCCTCCTATGTTGCTAAACCTTCCGGTCTAGTAATCTTATCAAGGGGTGGTCTCGATTTTTCCAATGAATGAAATTGTGGAAATGCTAACTGAATTATTGGTCATGGAAGAAGGCGCAAAATTTCTTGTTGTTACCCGATGATGAAGTACTTATGATGTCTAATGATCCCTACAGATGACGAATGAAATTGGGAAGGCACTGTTTTCTAAAGCCGGAGAGCTTGGAGTGCCAGTGGGTTTTATGTGCATGAAGGTAAGGAGTGAGTCTCGGCTCAAAGTAACCTTGCAATATTACTGCAGACATAGGTTTTCATATATCCTACCATTTAAGTCGCGGCAATTCATTCTCATAAGCTTTTATTACTATGTTTGCTTCAGATCCATGATTCACCTACTTGAATGTCGTAAAAAGATTCAATGTGTCGCGCATTTTGATCTTGTTTTCTTTTTTGGTTGATTTCATTTTATTTAACACGATGCCAATGGTTAAGTAGTTTTTCCTCTTACTAGATGCCAATGGTAGAGTGACTAGACATTCCTTCGGTGGATGTTTTCAGGGTCTTAAACTACATCTATCAGAAATTGAGGATCTATGCTCAGAGTTCCCTTCGACAATTGTACTGCTTGATCATCTGGCTTTCTGCAAGCCTCCAACGTAACTCCCTAGTCATTTTACTCTTCCACATTCCAAGTCTTGGCCAGGTAGAGAAACATATTAGCTGTTCTGATGTGTGTCATCTTGCAGAAATGACTTCGAAACAGCAGTCTTCTCAGAGCTATTAAAGCTGTCCAGATTTCCACAGGTAAAATTATGTTCTAGTAATGCAAGTTCAATGTGTTTCTTGGTTTTGCCAGTCACTTTAAAGTTCTCTAAATCATTTCAGTTTCATCTAAAATCTTCATTAGTATATCTAAACTACATTTGGCAGGTTCACATAAAGTTCAGCGCATTATTCAGGGTTTCAAGAACACCATACCCATACGAAGATCTATCCCAACTTCTTTCCCAGATAGTCTCCAGCTATGGTGCCAACCGTGTCATGTGGGGAAGGTATCCTTCGCCCTTCTACTTAACATCGTTTACTAGAGCAAGAGATGAGAGCAGTTCATAATTTTCATCTAGAAATTTAGTGCTCTTTAAAGTGAGTGCATGAAAGTTTCCCTTTCAAAATGCTGCAGTGACTTCCCGTATGTTGTTCCCGAGTGTGGTTATAAGGAAGCGAAAGAAGCGGTGTCTCTTGTTGCCCATCGAGTGCCTCTATCGTCCTCTGAATTGGAGTGGATCATGGGTAAAACAGTATTGGAACTCTTTCAAGGTCAATGGCTGTCTTCCTAAGCAATTAATTCAATGGCAGCACTAAGCTTGACATTGGTGGACTTCCTTACCAGAACCGCAAGTAGAACAACGCTAGAAGGATGCCAAAAACGCAATCTATGCACCCTTTATGACCTTGAAGAACAAATTCCAATATTCTTGCTCGTGCATTGTGCTTTTGGAACATTGCTGCCTCCCTAATGCTTGTTTGCCTCCCTCATGCTTTTGGAACATTGCTGCCTCGGAGGTTATTGTTTTGCGTTTAAGCAATATGGATTAGTAAGATCGTGGAATCTCTCTAAACACACCAGAGTACAATGTTTTCCTTGTGAAATGTCCTTTTTATCTATTAGAGCTCTCAAGGCCTGATTTTTCCTTTATGATAGTGAAATTTGCACTTTGTCTATTTATGCAGCTAATGGTAGTGCAACTCCATTTATTTCTCATTAGTATGTCTCTCCACGTGCAATTGGAGCGCGACATGAGAGTTGAGTTTGCGTACATCTTGGCACATAAGTGTTTGGGGCAAAGGAATTGCCACAAGGGCTGTCAAGAATCAATATGGTAGTTTCTATGTATTTCCCGAGTGACCACATTTAAATAGACTTCAACCTTAGCATTTTTACCCAAAAACCAGAAATCAATAAACGTATTGAAGAAGGCTGGGTTCAAGGAGGAGGAGGGGGGTGTTTTATGAAGTTTTAAAATTTAATAACGTAAAGTGACATTGCAATGTTTCCCAAGCACAACATAGATTATCGTTGTAATGGTTGACAAATACGTTGACCCCCAAGTTAGCTGTGATTTGCAACATTTAACGTCAAAATTTAGGTCGAAGCAAATGTCGAAATGGTCAAGCCATACTAGTTACTAGTAGTTCGAAGTATTATCGTATCTTCTGATTAAAAAGAGATGCTATTCCTTTATTAAAAAAGGAGATATATTCCGATTACTCTTTCAGAGTACATATCGAGAAAAAGAAAATGGTAATAGTTCTCCCTTTATTACACCACACATTTTTTTGACATAACTTGTGACCTTCCACATAAATGTAAAAAAAACCTTCACCCCTGGCTTATCACCTTAGTCTCGCATTTGCTTAAAATATCAAGAACAGTTACTTTGATGGAAAGGGTAGCGCAAATAAACCATGTCCGATAGCAACAGAGCCAGGCACCACCTTATTTATAAACAGAAAATTACAAAAGAATGTTGTAGACGTTATTATCTTCTGAGATCAATTGCTCTACAAAAATTGTTGGTTATGTACAACCTTTGCTAACCAGCCTATCCTACCCTAATCTCTAAAACTAAAGACTGCTCTGGGTCACCCCTACATCATCACATGTTGAGATGCAGCCGGGGTTAAAGTGAAAATTTTTCATTTGCAAATGCTTTACAACAGCTTTGAAACCTGTACAGGTGAAAACAAAGTGGGACAACACAGTAACAACACGAGTTATTAATCTTCTATACGTTGGATCTCACCCATCATGATGCGATTGCTCGTAACCTTGAAACCAAGTAGAGCCGGGTCAATTTGCCGCCCTTTCTTCCCTTTCTTCTTTCCACTCCGCGCCCCTTGTCCATCTACTGACTCTGAAGCAGCAGCAGCTGCTGCTGCTGCGTCAGGTTGTGCTGGCTTCTTGGCATTGCTTTTAAGCATGTCACTGAATGATGCCTCCAACACATCGGCATCACCAGATGAGGTTCGTCGGAAACGCGCGTCTTTCTTCCCAGAAGCCTGTGAGTCGGAAACTTGATTCGCTTGATTTCCTCCATCACGCCTTACCCCTAATCAACATTTAACGTACAATTACAGTCCATGTATAAATAAATTATGACCCCACAGCAGCACCACAACTGGTGAACCCTGCCAAGGGCCGAGGAAGAGCTGTGGCAGGTAAAATGTTTGCAAACGTATTCGCCACTATGAAATATAGTAATCTACTCTATATATCGAAGGCTTGAATTCTTTTGACAATTCTACAAGTTCCAGATACATGGGACACTTGCAAAGTATAATCAAACAAACAAATAAAGGGACATGTTACTATAATCACTGAGAAAAGTTACCTTCAGGAAGCACGAGACTAGGGGGATTTTTCCCTCTGGTAACTGGCTCAGATGCCAGCTCCGACAACCCATCATGGGATGATGATGCCCGTGAAACAGGTGGCCGTTTCAGTAAAATATTCTCGGGCCTTTTAGATAAGACACCTGGCACACTATCAAAAGAAAGTCAAAATAAGTACATGGAAACTAAATATTATCATAAGATATGCAGAAACTAATACCACTCTCTTAATTACCAAAAGCCTAGCATTTTGGGGAGAAGTTAAAAAATATAAAGATTTAAACATCGGCAACTATAAACATGCTAGCTTGTTCAGTTACCCAAATCACAACCAAATAGTATTTGGACTGAAGCATCTGAAATGAGAATATTAGGAAAAAGTCATTTCTAAAACACAGGTTGGACTTAAATTCAGCAACTGGAGATCTGGATGCAGAAGGTTCCTACTAAAATGTACTTCCTCTCCACTACTATGGCCCATGTATCCCAACCTAACACCACAAGCCAGTTTCAAGACACCTGTCCAAAATAGTGTACAAAAAGATTGACCCTTTCAAGCCCTATTCAAATTCAAATCGTAATGCATATTCCTGGGTAAAACCATTTCTTCCCACAACGAACAAAATCCAGTCATAACCAATTAAACGTCTGCGTAAGTGCTTGTTCAAACACAGAAATTGATGAAACAGACTCTAATATGCAAGCATCCACAAAGAAGACCAACTTGCATCATCATGTGTCAGAGCATATTTTTGCTAGTCAAAAGTTTGTATTTGGAATCCTAATTAGTCCTGCCTGCTTAATATGATGGAAAAAAACCCGCTCATTGACAATACTCCCACTGAAGCTCCAAGTATGCACCCAATCAACCAGGAATCTCAGATAGCATTTCTCTACCCATCAAAGAAGAGATAGCAATACATGTAAGTAGTTATCCTTACCGGTCTTTAGCAATTTCTTCAGCAAAAGACTCGCGCGATCCAATCTTGGTGTTGTAGAAGCCAGCGTTCCCACCTGGAACTAATTCAGGAACACAATTATTTGTGTTGGACAAAAATGGAAGGCTGCCAAGAAGGATTTATAGAGGATTACCAGCAATGCCAAGTGAATTATGGCTGCCAATGAGATTAACTGGAATTTCTTCACGATCTATAGCAGCCAAGCCCGCCTGCTGAGCCATGCCTTCTAAAGTCTCTGGAGCTGAGACTTTCATCACACCATTGTTTTTCAATCCTCGCCTTCTTGCCTCCACGTCTAAGAAGTCTCGCTCCAGAGTTGACTTGCCTATCATGTTGGGGTTAGGGTAACTTGCCTGGGAGGTTCCTTGTGCACCAGAAAATAATGGAGGCTCCTCAATAGATGCTCCAGAACTATTTCTTATTGACAAATGTTCAATGCTTTCCAAACTGCTGGCCTTCTCATCGGATACTCGGATCTGTGGTGGTACGCCAGAATTTGAACCATAAGACCCTACAGCAAATGGGTGGCTTAGACTTGCTTCTTGATCTGAAAGAAGGCTGAACGCATGATTTGAAGGGCTTGTTACGGAATACTGCCCAGAGGGCGCCCTTCTTTCATAGGGTACTCCGCTGGTTACATCTAAAGACTCAGTTGATTGTTGACCAGGTTTTTGATAAAGCAGTTCCATAAATAGCTTCTTTGAACTGTCATCACTCGTGCCGGCTGACATCCATAAACTTGGATCTTCAGAAGTCCTCCTAACTTCTGCTTCCCTTTTCTGCCTCTCAGTCTGTAATTGCAACTGACGAACCCGGGATTCTACCCAGTCATTTGACAGCTGACCGTTGCTCTCAGACCAGTGTCCTTCCATCGCATCCGAATGTGAAGTATGAAACTGGGTAGGAACTGAAGGATGCTGAGAATGATGCGAGTAGACACCAGGGGAAAACCCACCAACTTGACCAGCAGGGTCCATTCGTCCACTTGGATCCTGCATATCTAAACCTTGAGCACGAGCCACTGAATTAACAATATCCAGGTTCATTCCTGGACCACCAACAGGCAAAGAAAGTGAGCGCTCATATGGCGACAAGCCAGGGTCATAAATCCCACGGTGGAGACGATCTTGTAATGAAAGATTTCGTTCGAAACTCAAATGTTCCTCAGGAGATGGTCTCTGCTGGTGCTGATAAAATTCTAATGGACCAAATCCAGCAGAATTGGCGCGGTGAGCAGCAGCAGGATTTCTCATAAACTGATTGGTTTCATGAACAGGCCAATTAGAACCAAATTGCCTCTCCTCCTCCATTTCAGCCCGCTGCCTCAACTGCCTCGCATGCAAGTGTTCTTGGAGAAGAATCTGATACTCTGAAGATTGCATTTGCCCATGCTTTGCACGTGATAGGAGATCTGATAAATCATTCTGATGTCCTTGACCGAATTTTGCATGGAGAAGTTGTTCAAGGGATGGATGTTGGGAACGCTGTTGTAGTTCGTTTAGCATGTGCTCCTTTAGTAAAGCATGCTCAATAGCGTTGTTCGATCTAATAGCATCGGCACGTGACTGTGCACGACCAGAATCACGTATTTGATTCTGCAACAACTGTTCAAGAAGCAACTGTCGAGCCATAGACTGCTGTTGCTGCTGCTGCTGCTGCTCCTTCAATAGCATTTGCTGTTGATGGAACTGCTGCTGCTGCTGTTGCTGTAACTGATGTTGTTGAAGCTCAAGCTGTCTCTGTTGCAGCTGAAGTGCCAAGAAGTGTTCCACCTCTTGCCCTGTTTGACCAGCCAACTGTTGGTGCATGGGATTCCGACTTGGAACTCGTTCCAGCATCGGCTCGTTCAAATAAGCATGAGAGGCAGACAGATTATGTGACTGAAGATGCTGTTGCTGAAATTGTTGGGACAAAAGCTTCTCTAGATCAAAGCGATTGGATTCTTGATCCATGCGAGAAAACTGTTGAGTATGAGGGGTATCTTTATACAAGTCGGGTTCAGAAAATGCATTTTTCCTATATAAATCAGGCCACGTATCAGAAGTGTGAGCTGAATCAGCCATTGGATTGTATGGGGAGACCCTTCCACCTGGATGGCTCATATGTTGATCCTGAACAGCACCACTAAAAGGTGTATTTGATAGCTGATCATTCCGTGAATTTGATCCTTCAAGCTCAGACCACAACAGCCCCAAAGGGTGCAACTTATTATCATTCTGATTTGGCCTGCCCGACTCTGTTAATTCAGTTGGAAGGGATGGGAGGCTAGTAATATTTGCAGAAGGATCACTAATTCCCCTAGAA
The DNA here is from genome assembly GCA_033065855.1 of Escallonia rubra. Lineage (NCBI taxonomy): Eukaryota > Viridiplantae > Streptophyta > Magnoliopsida > Escalloniales > Escalloniaceae > Escallonia > Escallonia rubra. Next base: position 188,598 of record JAVXUO010000300.1, read on the forward strand.
GTTTTTCCCAGTAAATTGCCACTACTTCCAGGTCTTCCTGGAAACACGATTTCTGCGAGAACAAAAAGGTAAAGATTACACCGGATCTAAACAAAATATGAAAAGTGGCAATCAATTACACCTTTGAGGAAAGCACTTTACCTTCATCTTGCGCAACAAATTCGTGAAAATTTGGACCCTCGGAATATGGGAGATGCAATGGCACTTCATGCTCAGGAATTCTTGACTGAAGATGCTTCGCTGATAGACCCTCAAACTCTGACAATTGCCAGCGTGGATCATTTAGTGTAGCTGAATGTATGATTTCAGAAGCAGGACCAGAAGTAGGTAAGCTAGCATCCAACTTAACCTCGTGACTTCCAGATTGTTCTGCTTTAGAACTTAGATCGGTGCTGCTGTCATACTCATGAGCGACTTTCAAGAATTGCAGTACTTCACCCAAAGCTTGAAAAGGTGTTCCTTCTGGAGCATCTGCCAATCGAACTGGCAGCTCTGTCCCAAAAAACCCTTGTTCCAACCACGAAATAATGTCAACCCCAAGAAATGGTCCCTGAATCTCCCCTTGAGGATCACAGTAGTATAAACTCAACTCCTCAAGGGACACACACCTTTCTGACTGGTTTTCACCACTCTCCAAAGGATGGAGATTATCAGCCCAATACGACTCAGAAGATGGCAACATGAATAAAGAGTTTGAATCATCAGGAAGCTTGGTACTAAGATCAAAAGCAGCAGCAGACCCATTATCATCATCAAAAAGAGGATGCTTTGCAAAAGAAGAATCTGCAACTTCAAGGTGAGAAGCACTGTCACCGGCATGACCAATATCTGGTGCACTTCCAATGTTATTACTCTTTGGTCTTGCAGATGCGACTTGATCAGTGTCTGTTCGGATGATAGCCTCCTGAGCTTTTTGGTCCCCATGAAGATTACCATCTCCTCCTAAAACACAAACTTGTTATTTTTTTAGAAGCTATACACCGCAAAAGAACTTAATGGCTAACATTTAAAAATACGTTACTCACCATTTACAAAGTTCACATTGTGGCCATCCTTGGAAAAGATGCTATCAACGTCAGCTTGAAAAGCATCGACATTATAAGCTTTTCGAAAGGTACTGGCCAGCTCCTCACTAGAAACAGAGGGGAGGAAACCCTCTTTTTCGTTATTGGATCCCAAGTCTCCGACATCTAGATTAGAAAAATTCTTATAAGACTCATCAATGCCAGAACAAAACTGTGCTAAACGTGGCAAAAAGCAGTGCCCACTTCGAAATAGGATAAAGTGACAAAGCTTTAATCACCTGTAAAATTATCAGTTGATCTGCCCTTTCTGCATGCATTGTACGACGCCCCACTGCTGGTGATTCTTCCCTTCCACATACCGCCAAGGATGGCCTGTAAGCATTGAACATATGCCACCAAAATGGAAATAAAGAAATTACAAAACATGCAACAGCAAAGACAGCCAGCAATGTGAATATAAAGCTTACCTCCTCTTCTTCGCTGGGGGTGACAAAAGCAAGTGGTTCAATAGCAGTGGTTTGTGTTATAAATGTTACTTCCTCAAGGTTGTCAGGCATGTCAGCAAAAGATAGATCAAGTTTTTGCCTACGGTATATATCAAGAAGCTTCCCCCTTGGATAACAATATGAATCAGATGAGAAGGTTGGCTTCCCAGGGACACTCTCGTCCTTGTCAAAATGTGTAGCACCAATGCGACCTGCAGATGAAGGCCTTACAATTGCTACACTAGATCTGCCACGTCCTACAGTAAACCCCACATTTGAACCTTCCACACGCCCTTTCTCAAGTCCAAATCCAGGTGCAGCACGGTAGGAACCTGGCCCACTAGAATTTCCCTCCATTCTATGACGTGGCCTCCACTTGTCACGAGAATCTGAGTCGCGCTCAGAAACTGCGCGGCTGCTACCTACAAATGACGGATTGTCATTGTGAACCTCTTCCTTCTCTAAATCAGTCCGCTTCTCAGTTCGAGCTTCCTTTTCTTTGTCTTCAGGACCCCACCTAGATGACCATTTGCTGTCACGACGTGTCTCATGGCTCGAGCTGCGACTACTAACATCATGCCATCTATCAGAGGCAGGCAGAGATCTAGTGTCAGTGGTTTCTCTGGCTGGAGCATTGTCAACACGACGATCTATCTTCCGACGATCTCTTCTACCAAGTAAGCCAGTTTCCCTTTCTTCTTCGCGCCAGCGACGACCAGTGTCAGTCTCAGTTATGACTTTTCTCCAATCTTTCTTATCATCAGGTCCATCTGATCGCCAACCCTCCTTCTGACTGGTATCAGCAGGATTTCCAAGAGACAGAGAACTCGGTGCACGCATTTCCTGTCATAAACGTTACAACAGGAAAAGTATCTTAAGCTGAGTCAGTACTAAATCTCTTACTCTGGTCTAACAAATGAACGTGTTGAATAATGGCTATAACATCCACAGATGGAAACCTAGCAAGTCTATGTTGTTCAGCAATCCCACATTGATAATCCACTAGGATAAGTCCCCATGAACCTTCAAACACATACTAGAACATATAAGCAATTCGTTCTATGCCGAATGTGAAGACCACCTGCAGCTTACTCTCCTATTACAAATTTAACTGTAACCACATAACCCAAAAAAGTAGGTGCTTGTTCTCCAACACTGATATCTTACAGGGTAAACCATAACAAACAGGCATCAATATGTTCAGTAATGACCGAGAACTCACCGTCTTAGTCTCAACAGGTTTAGCATAAAGCCACTGCGGAGACAAGGGTATACTGCTTTCCGATGCTGCTTGGTCTGCGAAAACCACGAACCGCATCAACAATTTAACGAGTCAAGGTACATAAGGAAACGCATTAATCATCAGTAAAGCAAGATTTTTGCACATAAAATACCTTTTGACTCGTCAAGAAACCCCATCAGCACCTTATCATCATCATTTCCACCAGAAGTTTCAACTGCTGTTACATCAAATAAAACAATGATGGTTAGCAAGATATAGGTGTGAGAGGATTACAGGGCCAAAGGAAAAACTGAAAAGAGAAGAAAAGGAAACAGAAAGGAAAATCTCCATCCAGTTGTAAAAATGATAAACGGAAACAATAATACTTGACCAAATATAAGATGAAGTGAAGAGCAACGGCCAAAAAATAGCAAGAATCTATGAAAAACATAGTCCAGATTCAAGCTGGTGCACTTTATAACTGGTACAGTAGCAAGAAATCAGTTGAACAGGTAGCCAAGTATTAAAATAAACACCAACGGAAACCACACAGCTTGATGGTGATCTCAAAAGCAATTTTCTGGATAACTACATACTGACTTCTTAAGAAGACTTTGTGAAGCACAACAGACAAAGCTGTATCCCCATAACAAATCTGCACTTATGCTTGTACTCTGACTACTTGCAAAACACATGCCTAATACTGCCGAGAACAAATGCATGAGAAATTACTACGAGATGCATGCCTTAACATCTTCATGTATCTTCCAACTGTACGAATTCAAATTCAGGTAAAGTGCCACTGTTTCTTACAAATACGTAGATTACTACAACTTTAAACCAACAATGTCGTATCATATTTTACTTTTAAGTTAAACTAGTGTTAAGGTCCCTATACGCCATCTTAAGAAATCAGTGTGACAACAACCTTATAACAAGTACTTTCCTTAAACCATAAAACGACTCCACAAACTCAAAGTATACTCGACTGAACTTAACAAACATCTGTAATATACATTCTGCAAAAAATTAATCAACTGCCAATTCATTAAGATCAATTAAACAGAAAAAGAATGCAATTCCATATCCCAGAAAAAAACAAAGCTATCGACATGCAAATTTGAAATGCAATTAGTCTAAAGTAACTAACCTAGATCACAAAATAAATAAATAAATTCTTGTTTTGAAGATTCGTCAACAGTCAGACAGCAGTTGGAGTGACAGAAAAACAAACAAGTGAATCGAATCCATGTCAGCAATTGAAAAATTAAAGGTCAAAGCCGCATCTGATCTGAAACCCTAACTTCTCAAAATTGACAGTAAATCCAAGTATCACAACAAGAAGCTCAAACAGATGCGGATCAAGCAAACCCTAACGTAACATCAACCGCGGTAAATATCGAATCTACCGGATTAGAAGTCACCTTTGGGGGTCCAGGACTGATCGGACGGCTTGGAGGAGAGGAGATCTTCCGGGAGATCGAGCTTGCCTTCGGCCATCGGACGGTCGAGAATTCAACAAGTACGAAGAGAGGATCGAGAGAGAGAGAGGGAGAAGTGAATCGACGGTGCACAGGCGGCGAAGGCTGAAGTGACGGACGGTGAAACTTGGAGAAAGCTCAGAGAGATTGGCGAATGTGGATTTGAGAGGTTTGGTGAGAAATGGTTAGGGTTTTCTCTTTTTTTGCAGAGAGAGAGAGAGCTTTGGAAGGACACTCGTTTGCACGGAGAGAGAGAGCGAAGAGGGTAAAGGGGAAGAAAAAGGGTGGATTTGGGTGGTCAGAAGAGCCAAATCAACTAATCAGGAATTATCATTTTCGGGCTTTAATTTATTTTTTTTTCTAAGATTGGACATTTGGACGGCTATATCTAAATTTTGTATCGCTTGTTCACGTTAAATTTCATCCCTAAAAATTTGAAATTATTATCTTATATTCGTGATTCAAGAATTCAAAAGAAAGTATGAAAAAATTAATTGTTAGTGCAAGGCACAAAATGTTAAATGCACGAAATACGTGTCTTTTATCTCTGAAATTTCAATTATATAATAATTAAATAATTAGAGTCATAAGAAGAAAAGGAATGTAAAAATGTGAATGTCGTTATGTGGTTTAGTCTCTTCTCACCTAACAACGTCAATTAGAACATCAGACTGAATAGCGTAAGTTAGCGCAACGGGCTTTAACAGCGTAAATTAGCACAAATTAACATAACAAACTGAATAGTGTAAATTAGCACAACAGACTTGAACAACGTGAATTAACACAACAGATATAATAAAAAAATATCAATATGAATGTCCTGAAATTTTTCAGGAGCAAAGGTTCATTATAACAACCCAAAATCAAAACATTTCCAAGTTATTGATGTTAAAATCCAAACTTGAATTAATTAGAGAAAGGGGTGCAAACTTCGTATTCTGGTACATACTACTATTTCTTTTCTTTTTACGAGTTGGATAAGAAATTGATAATGTTTAAGGTTCTATACCAGTACACATGTTAGTTTAGGAGTTAATTTTGGATCCAATAAGTATGTTAATTCAATAGAAGAACTTGAGCACTCTCAAGCCGAGGACTTGATCTACGGCATTCAAATTTCAAAACAATGCACAAATTAAACGAACAAATCTTACAATGACCAGCTTAGGTCCTTTTGAAATTTCTCATAAACAATTGGTAAATATCAAATGCGCCGTTGGGTATTTACGCTTTGGTTCCTCTAATTGAGATGCCCTTTGTTTTTTGTTTACCTTACTTTTTTGTCCCTAAAGAAGGTTATTTGACATGAAAACATTTGGGTCGCTGAACGAATGGATTTTATTCAGGTGCAACCGCTGATTATAAATAGCTTCATTTTTATTTATTTTTTTGGGTTGCAATAAAAAATTCCTTATAAGACTTAAACATGTGACTCCAATATCGGTAATTGGCTATAGGCATATGAGAGGACGATATTATCGAGATAGTCATATTATGTCGTACGTCTAACTTGCAGATTCCGCGTATTCACTAAATGACAGGTTGTCGTGATATTTTTTTCAGTTTTCGAGAAGTTCCCAACTTTGTAACATGAGTTTACCGTTTTTGATTAATCTCGTCGTTGACTACATTATTATCTACCGTTCAGTCGCCGCTCATAATTAGTCACTCACTTCTATAAATCAATCATCCAGATGTTAGTCATGCACAAAGAGTTCATTTGTGCGACGCTCTAAAGTGCTTCCAAAACTTGGATGGATATGCCACTGAGATCAGATACATCTTGACTATGGTCTTGGACCATGACTTTTTCACAAAAACCACGAAAATAAAATCCAACCTTTTATACTCCATTAGGGATTGCACTTTTTTAGCAAATTAATAAATATGATAAATTACACGTGCCAGCTTCAGTCTTGGAGTTACTGCACTTGCACTGCTTCAATTTATTGTAATTGCTACCCCTCAAACGTGGAAAACTTCACTAACACCCCTACAATAAGTGTTTGGTGGATAGAATTAATTTTTTTTTTCTTTCTGAAATGGCTCAAATACCATTAGTAATGTGTCAGATTTGTACTTCATACTATCAAACACATTCACAGATTAGGGTTTCTAAAATATGTAAGGCCCCGTACGTTTACCATATTCGTTTTCAGTTTTTAGCAATGATGATGAAAAAGATTCTTTTTTTTGCGTACTTTTACCATTTTCTGTTTTCGTTTTGGATAAAATTACTCAAATAGTAACAAAAAACTGAAAACACCTAAAAGGTGTTTTCAGCTTTTTTCACTCAAACTTAACCCAATATAAGAAAAAATAGCTAAATTTTTTTTTGTGAAAATTATAAAAGTACAGGAACGGATTTTCAAACTGAATATGAAAATCATGAAAATAAAAACAGAAAACAAATATGATAAGCGTACGAGACCTAATTCTCTTGCAAAAGTTTCAAATCCTTCCACTCCCACATCCATTAACTCTTTGAGATTTCCTTTCACAAGAACAATGATTGGCCTTTAATCCACCGCCTTAGGATTGTTCCTGCGACGATTTTTCGTTCTTTTACTATTTCCATGTTGTACACATTGGCGTACAAACACACGTACAGTAAAACCCCAAATCCATAAAATTCACGCCACCGGCCATAACCAAGATCTGCCATTATAATCATCATCATCATCACAAAAGCAAAAGTGGCACATGACCAAGTTTTACTTTGTTATTGGTGGTGATTCCTGTAGTTAGGATGGTGGCTTCAGATGTGATAGTGTTGGTAAGTTTGAGGCTTAAATTGCCAAGGTGATGGCAGCATGGGTAACTATAGGTATTCGAGTTCTTTTGATGACCGAATAGACGTAAATAATAACAGGGCAAAGTAAGACTCAAACCTAAATGTGAAGAAATATTGGTGTAATATCTCATATGTCAAGTATGTTAAAGCTGACGAGTATATTAAACCCAAAATTGAGGGGGTGCAAGAATAATTTTGAGACACTGAAAAATGTACCAAGTATTTAGAAATTACCTGCACATATAAACAACCAAAATTTACATTTACATTTACATTTACATTTCATGAATGAAGGAATGATCTTCTAATAGAGTATGCCTCGAACGATCTGAATGCCCTCGTCTACTTGACATTCTAAATTTAAGCATGTTTCCCTTTTAACCATCTGAAAACTAATAGACTTCTTTTCAAAGCAAGTGATCAATATTTTCCTTCCGATAACAAATTTTTCAAATTGTGTTGAGGCAGGCCACTTATCTGCCAAATTGCATATGTACCCCTACTATGATGATACCTTATATGAACCATATACCTTAGCAGAGGTATACGGATGCAAAACCCTGTTAAAATGCCTTTGTGTTTCACCAATGTAATGGAGAAGTGCGGTCATTGCAAGATCAACCAAGACATGTTGTCATAAACATGAAAGAGAATTCTAGCTTGTGAGTTGTGACTACCATGAAATCATTACTACAAGGCTTGAACTACTCAGCATGTACTTCGAGTCCGTTCTAGATGGGTAGGGGTGGGGGTAGGAGGCAGGAACTAGTATAATATGCTTGTCACTATGAGTACATCTACTCGGGAATACCCGTAATAATCAGTTAGAACCTCTCAATTGATCATTATATTGGTTGAAATTGGTGTTTAAGCAGTCACAACAACATAGGTGTCTGCCATTGACTCCGCCAGCAGAACCCCAACTTAAATAGCAGTCTCGTAAGGTTTCATCGACTCTCACCCGCTCCTTGAAATCTCCAAACCCTCCACCCTCGTCAACATTGATCTTCATGGACGCAATCTTTTTCACGCCCTTCTGCAATAATACGTGTTTATACTTCTCAATTCAATTCCACTCAGTTTTTGTCCCAACCTAGTTGAGGTTGGCTACATGTATTCTTTTCTTCCGCCCTCCCATATTCATAGTTCTCTCCTGAATTTTTAGCAATCAAGTACTTCAATCCACGTTACTCGACACGTTATAAAGTATGTACTGTAGTTTTTTCGGGTGCCAGGAGAAATGAGGTTCACTAGTTTGTATTGAAAAACCGGCTCAAAACCTGTCATCTAATGAACATGGATCTTACTAAGATCGAGACATCAAATTCAAAGTGATGACTACTGTGACATCCTAGAAAAGGTCTTTGCACATTTACAACATAAAGATGATATGTAAAGACATGAAAATCGTATTATCCCCCGTTAAGACTTCCAAATGAATGATACAAATTAATCAAGTATCCAACTTATGGTCCTTCAACTTTTCCCTGACTGCAAGCTTCATCAATGTCCCAAAGGACCCAAACAAAGAATTCATACAACAATTCTATATCTCCTTCCCTTCTTAGCTACAAACAGGACCACAATCTTTACAACTATATGATGCGTAAAGAATGAAATAAATAATATTGTTTCATCAACTCGCTAATCGTTGAGGTTTAGCAGCTCACAGATGCAGCAAAGCACAATGAGTACATACGCAAAGCACTATTTTGTAAGTGAGATCATGCCATGATAGTACCTAATAACAATTAACAGGTCGACCCCCCTGTTCCGACTTCAAAGTGTACTGATGTTAAATGAATTAATATAAGTACATGTTCTTTCCAGGCAAACCTGAAGTACAAATCTTAAGCACACAAGGCAAGATCCATGAATGATGATCTAATATTTGTACACAAACAATCAGGTCATTTTTTTATTTTTTTTTAAGCACAGGCACATAATCAGATCAGAAATACAAGAAATAGACACGGCGATGCTCCTAAGGCCGTCAAGTATATTCATATACATATATATACATACTAGCTAAAATCCCATACTATGCACGGGTGATTTTTCTCGTACATTTCTAAAGTAACAATTTCATAGCGTCAACATCTTTTGGGGTGGGAGGGTAAACAACTGAGGAGTCTCGTAGTTATTTACTTTATGTAATAAATATGCTATTTGCATTACACACTGGTAATTTTTTGGTATGATAATTTTCTAAACTAATAATTTCATAGAGTCGACATCTTTTGGGATGGGAAGGTAAACAACTAAGGAGTCTTGTCGTTGTCTACTTTATGTAAAAATATGTTATTTGCATTTCACTTTTGTTCACACGAGCTTTATTTCTAACAAGACGATATAGCAAGATTTAGCGTAATAATAGAATAGTGACAAAAATGCTCGACCAATATAAGTACACCATAAGAAGAAAAAAAATCTTCTTGATGATTGTGGATTCTCATAAATGTTGTGCCTAGCCCAATAAAAGGAGTCTTGCTCACGCCATAGCAATTGAACATATTTTCTGGTAACTGAAGCAAAATTATATTAGATCATCGTAGAAGATGTTGCATAAATCTTGGTAGACTTTCGATTATATGCTTTTTATTGCGAAAATGCTTGGCCTCCCACTACCCATTCAGCACACCATTAAATTTTCAAAAGAAGAAATTTGGTACTTAACAATAGTAAGCTTTGTAATTATGTGAAAAACAGAAAGAGGTGATACAGTCTCCTTTCGCATATATGTTTAGTGTATAAAATATCACCAGTTGAATGAAAGGCTGTGAAAGGTATATCGGTACTAATGTTACTCAATATACCAAAAAAAGTGACAATATCTATAAAAACAAAATGAGCACAAAATTATGTGTAACTCCATACATCAACCTAGAAGAATGCGTAGAACAATATTGTACACACTAATGGCTTTGACGATGTGTTAAGTGAAAAACCATCTTAAACGCAAATCTTTCATGAAAAAGGGAACATAACCAAAGTATAACTCAATGGACCGCTAAATCCAAACACTGTAGCTAATGAATCTCTAGTGACAAGAAGCACAACAGCTAAGAAATAGACACGGTGATGCTCCTAATGCCGTCAAGTATATTCATATATATATATATATACACACACATAGGCCGTCAAGTGAGTTTTCCTTCTGCTGATGGTCCAATTATCATGTTCTTCACAACCCCGAGTTTATTTAATCTAACAACAAACACTGAACAGCACCATAATCTTCATAATCTTCACTTCTCAGTCATCGACTACAAGCAGGACCACCATCTTCATGATCCACCAGCATAATAAATAAGATCATGCCATCAAGTTGCTTATCCAACTAACATTGCACAGAATAGAGATCATCCAAAAGGAGATGGGGTAGGGTTTGGTTGGGGGGGTTGCAGGTTGTTTGTGCAATGTTGATGTTAAGCAAAACACAGCAGTCTGCGGGTAAATTACAGACACCCTTAAAGCAGATATCCTACCATTTTCTTTGCAATGCTGCGACCGTGAATTTGTAAGAAACGAAAAACAAAACTTGGAAGGCATATTAAGGAGTCAACAAAATCTCACAGAATCCTAAAAACTGCTTCAAAAATTAGCTCAAACGAGTCCTTTACTACTTTACAGCAAACAGAACCTAAATATTGGCAAATTCACAAACTAAAAGTAAGACAGCATAGACAAAAGCCGTCCACCTGACATTGCTACCCAACTCTGTAAACTATTCGAACCCATTCCTCTTCTTCTTCCTCCGCAATTTATCGCACACCAAGGCCTTCTCCAGCTGCTCAACCCTGCGCGTCAACGAGCCCAGCATCCGCGTCTGCACCTCGTTCCTCTCGAACAACTGCGTCATCAAACTCATCATCTTCCCGTTCTCCTCCACCATCTTCTCCAGCATCTCCCTGCTCCTCTTATTATCATCCCTACACTCTTTAGCCCCGCCTTCCAGCACCGCAACACTCTCAACTTCCATCTCGTTCTTGACCGCATTACTCACCTCATTTTCGGCATTGTTCTCAATGCATTCGCTCAATGGCGAAACCGTTCCAACCACTTCCTTCACAACACAGGGCTCCTCATCTGACTTCACCTCAGACATGTCCACCTGGACGAATTCTGAATCAGAACCATCTCCCATATCTCCAGCAGACACATCAGGACAGTCCATCTCCAGGTTCTCCTCAACACCCTCCATTCGTTCTGCAGCAGAATCTTTAACATCTAGGGCTTGATCAGGACCGTCCGACTCAACAACAGCCTTCTCACACTCAATTTGTTTAACATCTAGGGTTTGATCATCAAATGCTGCACCCCCGTTGGAGTCTTCAACTTTCGCAACTTGAGTTTGATCAGGACCGTCTATCTCCAGGACCGTTGCAGAATCTTTGACTTTCACAACTAGGGTTTGATCAAGACCGTCCATCTTATCAGAATCGTCATCTTTCACCACTGGGGTCTGATCCGGACCGTCCATCTCATCAACAGCAAGATCAACCATTCGATCTTGGTCAACAACGGTTTGAACAGGGGCAGTTGCAATGTCGTCTACTCTCTCCTGCAAGGCAATGGCCTTCTTGATGACGCCTTTCCTCAAATCCCTCACACCCGAATCGACACCCCGGACCGAATCCAACTTGAACAGCAGACCCATTAGAGTCTCATTGACGCGAACCCGCTCCTTCGGGTCCTTTTGAATCAACGCAACAATCTCGGGTTTCGAAACCCTGACTTCGATCGAGTCGACATCATTCTTGATGGACACGATCTTTTTCACCGACTTCCTCACCCGGAATCCACGGAAGGCCTTCTGGATCTTGAGCGCGGAGGCGGGGCGGAGTGCTACGGAGTGGGCGATCTCGGGTCGGTCTGGCTCCGACCCGACAAACTGGACCGGGATGGAGATGACCTTTGGGGATGGAACCGCCGTGGGCTTGCGGGCAACCGCCGGCTGGGCCTTTGAGGCGCCTCTGGCGGGGTAGTGGCGTGAGGGCTGGTTATGGTGGGTTCTAAAGAAGGGATCCATCGTCTTTCTGATGCTTCAAACAAACTGCGATCAAAAGATATGATGAAGGAGATTCTCTTGCTTTTGCTGGGGGAAAGTGGATAACTGTTGTTGGAATGCAAGCTCTTTTTAGCAATTGAATTTGTTAAGAAGGATTCCTGAGATTTGGGTATAAATAGTAGCAGAATGATTCTGATTGGAGATGGGAATTAGGGCTTCCAGAAGTTTCGGAATAGAAGATTAGGAGTCATTTTCTAGAGCCTCCTAATTGGTTCTAGAAAAATATCGGCTGTTCTAGTAGACGTGGCGCCTAGTTTTGCCTTTTCTCTTGAATTTGTTCTAAATAAAATTGAATTAATAATTACAATCAGCACTTATTTGAAAATTCACTCGGCTCTTACTTACTAATTTTAGGGATAATTGCGTAAAATACTCATGTGATTTGGACCTATTGCAAAAAGATCCTAAAAATTACAAAAGTTACAAATGACCGCCTGTGATATGTAAAAGTGTTGCATCCGACGATTTCTGTAACAAAATAACCGAAATTGTCCAAAATACCCCTGTATAAACTCCTAATTTTAGAACCCAAGCCCCACCCTTCGCCGCCACAACGTCGTCTGCTCCACGCCTCTACCCAAAGAAATGGCCGGCCGTAGCTTCGGCTTAGTCCATATGCTGTCGTAACCGATGTCGTGTCCTGAAACCGAGTGCCTTCGCCTATGGTCTACACATCGGCAATGTCGGTCATTTCTTCCTCCGTCGCGAGCTCACCTGAAAAAAATGGTTGGCCGTGCCTAGCCATGATTCTTTCTACCACGACCTCGCGCGGTAACCTGTGTTCGTAGCTTCGGCCTTCACCGGTGACCAGCGTCTAGAACTTTCCCCCTTCCCTTTCCATCTCGTCCCCTTCCTGTTGCCTCATCTGTTTGCTTGCGCCGGCCCTAATTAGGGCTTGGGCTTGTGGCAATGAAAGGCCTCGATGCGATGGGGAAATTGTCAAGTGGTCGTGATGCGGTTCGCGATGGTGTTCGCGGTGCAGATTCATGGTAAGTGGTTGGGGCTGGCGATGCAGATCCAGTTTGAGGTGGGGAAATGAATCTAGCGGCAGCTGCAAAGGGTGATGGTTGGTGGTTGGTGGTTGGGGCTCGGAGGCGGCAGAAATTGGGGAAGGTGGTGGTGGGGACTCTGTGGTGAGAAATTACAACTTGGGTTTTGATTGAGGGTGGCAGTTAGGGTTTTGGTTGGTAACGGTGATGGCTAGGGTTAGGGTTAGGGTTAGGTTAGGTTAGAATTGGAGAAGAAATTGGGACTTGAGTAGGAGTAAAAAAAGAAAATGAGGGTACTTTCGTCCTTTCAACGTATCAAAAATCTATCAAACGTACTTTTTAAGAGAGTGAACATCACGCCCCGTTAATTTCGATGAATTTTCTACCAGTTGCAAAAAAATTGACACAACAGACGGTCATTTGCAACTTTTGTAACTCTGAGGGTCCTTTTGCAATAGGCCCAAACCACAGAGATATTTTACGCAATTATCCCCTAATTTTATTGTACCAAACTACATTTTCTTATTTTTTTCAGTTTACAAAGTCAATAGAATCAATGAGAAAACAATAATGCCCTTCACAAAAAAAAAAACCATTTCACCGCCACCACACTGACTGAATCACATAAGGTTACGTCACACAGTGACTCGATAGTGCCACAACACAACCGCCACTAAAACGAACTCGCCACTGCCATCGAAAACGAACCTACGAAGAAAGCAACATTTTTCGGAGGTGTAAATTAGATAGAGAAAATGAAGACGGCGATGAGGATGGATTTGGACGGGAAGACAATTCGGGCAATGACGATATGCACAATCGGGATTGGAGGGTTCATCGGGTCGCACTTGTGCAAGAGAGGTGTTGACAGAGACAATGCACACGATACTGGCCGTGGATGTGCACAACGATAAAAGATCAACCACCTACTCGAGCCTGCTGCTGCGTTGCCGTGGGCTTGCCGCATCCAATTCCACCGCATCAACATCAAGAACGACTCCCGCCTAGAAAGCCTCATCAAGATGGCAGATTGATTGGGGGAGAGAGGGGCGCTGCTTGTGCAGGTGGTCGCTGGCGAGGTGATGTGCATGTGTGTGAGATGCGCAGTGGTGTTTGGGGGATGGGATGGTGTTTAGAAAGTACGATGACAATGACGTCAGTGGCGGCCACCGATCTACAAGAACCACTAATTTATTGAGTGCACAATAACCTGCGATGTTTGATAGCATGCTTTGATAAGCAAGTATGTGTGCGCGCGCGTGTGCGTGTTAGAGATCGATAGGTGGTTGGTAGTTGTTGGGGGGGGGGGGGGGTGGATAGTGTTTGGAGAATGAGATGGCACAAACACCAGTGGTGGTTCACTGGCATTGACAACGGTGGCTGAAGAACGGGATGACATCTTAACGGCAATTTGGTGAATCATAAAAAATTTGTGTGGTGCTCTAACTTTTATTCACAGATCCTGAATGAATAGAGTTTTATATAAACATACTACGAATCACAGGGAACGTATTGAAAGTAGTTAATAGGATTTGAGTTTATTTTCTAGGTAAACCTCAAGAGTGCCTTGTGAATGAGGCAATAAAATTTTGTTTGACCGGCCCGTCGATATGAAAATTAAAACCCCTCGGGGTTAATTGATACAAATTTATCTACTTTTCATAAATTCGAGTTTTCGTTGTTGACAGGCAATGGATACAAATTGGATATTCAAATAATTACCACCTAATAAAGGAAAATCCACCTTGATTAACTCGCAATAAACCGTTTGCATTGGTTATGAAGACCAATGTCACCGAAGGCTCAACTAGTAAAGGACTTGAAAATTGTACTTTTTCCTTGACGCGACGGTAAATTAATTCCTTGTGAATCTCCACCCTTTTGACTTATTCGAGAGGTAGACTTGGTATGAAACGCAGCTGAAGTTGGCTTCTGATACGACCATGAAGTTAACGAAATACAACTAGACAATTCAAAAATCGAATATATATTGTGCAGCACTACCCAATGCTGTGGAACTTTGTGATAAAGCAAATCGTTGGCTTCTTGAATTTGAGAAAGAAACATGTGTAGCGAGTTACACGGTGAAAGGAATTGGTTCTTCCTTCTTCTTTTCTTTTACAATTTTCTCCCATAAACAACACAAGCGGTAGATTTATGTGCGCACGCACCTGGGTTTGGGTCTCTATTGCAATCAGAGGAAATTCATTCTGCTAGGAATGTGGATGCCTGCCCTCTTCAAGAGTTCAGTAGAAGCATGCCGGGCCATTGAGATCACTTCTCCCTGTCCCAGAACAAGTCGCATCACACGAGTTTAGTGCAATTAAAAGTAGAAAACAAGAAATGGTTGTAAACATTCGGTGACATCTTTATAAAAATTAAGGGTCCACAAAATCAGCTTTTCAATAGATTACGGACAAAGAAAATGCTTCCACAATTTGAAGCTGTGGTATATACGGAGAAAAGATCCAGCAGTCTATAAGTTTATAATAATGATACAACAGATGACACACAGCTATCGAGTAATTAATTATCCTGAAAAGAGAAACAGACATCCAGTTTGTACCACCATACTGAGTACAGACATCACTGGCATGACTTAGGATAGCGAGTAGGATCCTTCACGGACAAGGGGCTGTTTTGAGGTAGAGGCCAACACACAGTGGTATAGGATTGAGTGGCTTAGGTACCGTCGTCTGATGATGTCATACTGTGTCGAGGTATGCTTTTAGGAATTCCTAGGGTAATTCAGTGAATGACTAAGTTTTCCTTCAAGTGATTGAAGGGGGCTGGATGGGATACAGGTGGTGAATTGTGCAACTTCTGCAAGTGATTTAGAGGGGGGCTGGACGGGATAGAGGTGGTGAATTGTGCATATTTGGGCGTGTTTAACTGAATTGAGGTGAAGGAATGAGTCCTTGAAATGGTGGTTATTATAAATAACAGAAACTAGACAAAACTCTTGCTGCTTCTCATATGAAGCAGATTTAGATGATTGAAGCAAGTCAAGGGATCAGTCATCTTTTAAATTTCAATAGGTTTTATAGGAAAGCATGCATGGGTTTATCCAAGTGATATCAGTTGCACTGACATCTGCTCATCATTTTAACCCTGCAAATTTGAAAGGAAATGGCTACTAAAAAACATACCTCATTAACATTCAAGATTTTCTGATCCTTCATAATCCAACGACCATTGCACATAACAGAGACCACATTCTCAGTACGCATGCAATAAACAAGGCTGGAAATGCTGTAGACATAGAAAGTAAATCAATAAAGCGATGTTACATCAGAAAATCACAATCAACGGATATAGTGCTCTAACACAAAGGGACTTTGCACTTCAACTATAAGGTGCCAAACGAAAGGGAGTGGCATAAGCACAGTTCCATGACCAGCAACTAAAACAGTATGCAGTGATAGCTGGTGGGTTCTATGGGTGATCCTTATTCTTCACAAAGTAGAAGTCTTGATCAGCATCATTTTGAAGATATATTGTAACGACCCGGTCCACGGCCCCACCACAGAGTGTTGCCTCCCTCAAAAGGGCTAGCCAATAGGTACTTCTAAGATCATAGACAAGGTCTTATAAGAGCAATCTCGTTACAGCCTATGTGGATTTACTTTTGCATTCGGAGATCAGAAGATTTTGGAAGTTTAGGTACACAAGTGAAATTACTACGATGGCGAAACACAACCTTATACGTGTTTTAAAATTCACAAGAAGAAGTTGACTTCTTTACACGCAGTTTCAAATTAAGATTAGCAGATGAAGCAGAAAATAACATGAATATTTTAGAAGTTAGCAAACAATCAAATTCAAGGATCAAATTCATACCAGTCATGTACCGGAACCATAGACCAGGAGGAAGGATCGATTATAATCATGTCCGCCTGCCGAAGAGTGCACAAAAGAAACGAACTTCAGTCTCTGCAGGCATAGCATCTGTAAATGCTGATTATTGAGCAGAAAAACATCTGCCTCCACTTAAATGTAACAGTTTCAAAAGGGTTCTGAGAAAACAAACCTTTTTCCCAACTTCAAGAGACCCAATTTCGTTGTCCCAGAGTACTGATTTTGCTCCATTTACTGTCGCCATAGTGAGAACTGTTTCAGCAGGAAGTGCTGTAGGATCAGTGGTTCCTTTTGCATAAACTTCCCGACCTTTGTTGATCAGAGAAGCTAGGTACATCTCATCAACTGCAGGACAACAGGTAAATAAATTCTTGAGCATTGAAATTGCCGCAAGACACGAAACATGCATTTAATGAAAAGTAGTAACCTCAGTTAGGATACGAAGGTAATGATATGTGAGAATAGACCAGACCCTAAAGACGCACAAGGCTAACCCCGTGCACGAGGCTCCCGCAACCCCGCCATCATTAGGCCTAGGAAAAATTGAATATAGGCAGCCGTACACTTTGACCCGTGGGCCTCCGGGTCATAATGGAGCAACCTTACACATGCGCCAAGGCTTGCCCACTAAAATGTGCTCTTTTTTTCTTTTAGCCATTCATTGCCAAACACACGACTCACAAAACTTTTGATTTGTGATTGGTGTCTCTCCATCAAGTGCTACCATTTCTGATGCGAGAGACCAGAATGAATAGTTATGAGAATTTAACTTCTGATGCGAGGGGCCAGACTTACACTGGAGATATTACATGCAGATCAGTCCCTAATATGATTATGGTTCAGCACTGGATGATAGTTGGATGATGAAAAGTGAAATATGCAAGTTCAAATAATTCCAAGATGATGTAATAGAACAAGCAGTGGGAATCTTTTGGAGGGGCTACAAGAATGATAAATCAGGAGATCAGAAGTCAAACCAACCAATGCTCATTCTATTATTTGATGGAGCTCCATCCGTTCCCAATGACACACAAATGCTGGCATCAAGCATCTCCTTAATAGGTGCAAAACCAAGCATACGCATCGCAGCAGCCGGGCAATGAGATACCTTAACCCCGGCCCTTGAAAGAAAACCAATCTGAGAGGAGATAGCAGATAGATACAAAATACTGCATCAGAAAACGAATTATTGACTGAAGTTCAGAATACAATGGTCAGCAACCACCCAAGATGAAGCCCAACTTCAGAATACAGAAGAGAAAGAAATGGAATCTGCGGCATAACAGTTTTTCCCGTGATTGTCCATTTATGTGCGTGTGTCAGTATGTTCTAGTTTCAATTCGGTAAAGATAATTTGTTTTCCAATTCGTCGTAATCATAGTAACCATCTAAGAAGATGTGTAAGTTTAAAAACTCGAGAAACATTCACCACCACTCAATGTGAAAAAATATGCATACAAGAAAATGGCATCAAAAAATATCAAGTTTGAAATTTTCGTTTCCAAACAAACAAATCCTCTTATGAACAATTCCCAAAACTTGGTTGGTAAAGAAAAATCTTCACTATTACATCTGTTACCAAACGAGAATGAGAATGAACCTGGAGACTTACCTCATTCTCATTAACCCAAACTGTATGAGCTGCCAGCAAATTGCTTTGCAAGAGCTTGATTTTCTCCAGGTATGTAACGGTTCCATGATCAACTTCTCGACTGTCCATCACAAGTTGATTCTCATAAGGTATCTCTGCAACATGCTAGATAATGAAATGATTATGCAATGAGAGCCAGCAGTAACTATGTTTCCAAAATTTGTACTCTCTATATGAAATCAGATAGACGTTATTTGGACTTGCAATTACATAACACAATTTGGAGAAAAAGAAATAAACAAATAGAAAAGAAACAAAGGTGAACACCAGATTCAATGAAGCTCAAAATGAATCTGTCTTGGAACTTTAAAGCTCCATTTACTGAAGTTTCAAAAACTTATAACCACGTAAGATTAACTAAACAGGTAAGTTCAGTATAAGTTGACATTCAACATGTGTACACATATGCTCAAAATATATAACATAGCAGCAGGATTATAAACTAAATACACCAAGCAAAAGAGGTATAGCACCTAAATCCCTCTAAAGTCAATAATAATTCCAGCTATGGTGGGAATCTACAAAATGTCTCATAGACATAAAATTTTTATATTCCAAAAATCTAATCACCCATTTCATACATATTTCAGGATTCAGCCAAAGCCTCATCAAAGGGCAAAACTTAAATCGAACAGTTATCCAAATATGAATGCTAAAAAACAGGATATTAGTGCAGTTACTCTTTGCTTGGTGCTCTATAAAACTGAAAGTTCTTTTGTTTGGATAAAAATCAAAGCGACTTATTTTCCTAATGACAGAGAGGAAAGCAATGTCAAAAATGCTTATATTTGGAAGAATATGGAACCTTTTTTGGTTCATTGGAAGCTGCTTGAGGTGAACAATGTGGGTACCCCCCCAACCCCCGAATAGCTGATGTAGGAAGGAATCGAGTCCAGGTCTCTTGGTACGACGCCAAGAGACTTTACCAGCTAAACTAACTGGAACCACGAGGACTATGGAATGCAGAAACACCAAGTTCACTTGAGATTCAAAGGAAAAACACAACATGACTTAGTTACTCTGAATGTATTCAATGAGTTAAGAGAAAGCAAAAGATCTTGCAACAATAGGAAAGCTCAAATCTCAACCACTGTTTTGCATATAGAAGTAGAGTTAGAGGAAACTCCAAATTCCAATTAACTTCTGCCCAGATATGCTTATGCAAATCCTACTGGATGGATAAGAGTAACTTCGAAAGCAGTTTAAATGAATACATACATGGAGAGAGGGGGGTAAGGGACGGAGTGGAGAGAGAGAGAGAGAGTCTTACCATGTGGATTCCGGTTTTCAATTCGTTTGCCGTATCTTTTGTTTCAAGGAGTAAACGATCAGTTGAATTCATTATTTGTCTTATTCCAAGCCAAATTCTGATGCGACCATCTGCAGTATCATGGAGCTTCTTGTGCAGTTCCTTTTGGGACTGTGATTTAAAGAAAGGCCATTAACTTTGTCAAAGAATGTTTGAAACCATAATTGGAACCAACGAAAGAAATTACTAATGGAAACTTATGCCAACAGAAAAAGTTTAGAAGAGACAACAAGCAAGGCAACTCGCATAAAGTTTCAATTTTCACAAGATTTACTTAAGAGGGCATTCAAACAAGTAAAGATGCAATCTCTTATCCAACATACTGAAAACACTAAAAAGATAAAAAGGGTTTTTAGTTGCTCATATGTCGGGTGTAAACATGATATTGATAGGGAGTACATGAAAGCAAAATTAAGTAATTTCAGCATGCAATATGTAGGGAATTAGATATCCATTCCAGTGTATGCACCAAATCGTGTTCTTTAAATGTAAGGATATTTCCTTTCATGAAAGAAAAGTTAGTGCATTCCAGGATACAAGGAAGGATAAACTATATATGTCAGTACATGATTACCCATGCCTACTATTTACCAAAGAGGGAAAATATTGTATAAGATTACCAGAATGTTCTCGTATAGTTTATCTTCAATAAGAAGATTGAAGATAAGGTCTACGAGAAAATGAGGCAAGAACAAATGGGAAAAGGAGAAAAAAATCTGCAGCAGCAACCATCTTTTCATCACCAAGCGTATTTGTTATGCTCTCTGATGAGACTTTCACTCATCACCCGCCAGGGGGATCAGTGCAAATGTGTGTTATGTACGGTCGAAATGTCAAGAACCCAAGATACTTTTCCTCAATTATGAGTTACTCTTGAAGCATATAAACACTCGGTAACCAAACTGAAACAACCCAACAACGGAATGGACATTTGTGTTAAAATTCCAGGTAACCTTCTCATATGTGACATACATACAAGTTTGACTTTGAATGACTAGTTGGGCAGTGAGAATAGATCGTGTCACCAAATCAATGCATTATTATTCATGGCAACGTAATAAGGGTGATGTTAAATTCACACCCTTATTGGCTAATTCCATGCCCTTCTTGTTGCTAAAAGAGGCATAACTGACACTTTTAAAGCCTTTGGTGGCAAACAAGTGATTTAGGCGCACTGCTAATAGACCTTTTTTTCCTAGTATATTCCACCTGAATACAATCTTCTGTGGTCCGAATGCCCCAAGATGCCGGCAAACCTTCACCATGGTCCATAACTGACTGTGCCAAACATGCCCGCAGGCCAAGTAACTCCACTGCCCTCGCCATTCCTGTCACATGCTGCCCTCCTGCTTCCGCAAAGCAAGTCACCTACTTCCACAAAAAAGGCATAAACATCAAACACCACTCATCACCCAAAAACCATTCGAAAATGACCTCAAAAAGCATAAAATGTTGATAATTACACCGGAGTGAATGAGCTCGATTCCACATAGTAAAGTTGAAATGTACGAGTCTTCCTCGGTCATGTTGGACTCATAAGGCCAAATGCGATCATGCAACCAAGTTAGCAAGTCGACGTCATCGGCTATCCCTTTGCCCAGTTGTTGAGATGTGTGAACGTGTGTATTGATGAAACCTATGACAAAAAACCCGTACACCCATCAATTTAAACCGCAAATTTTCATATTTTTACCGATTCGCTGTTTGGTTACCATTTTCTCTATTTTCGATTTCATGTTTTAAAAAACATGTAAAAATTGAATACTGACAAACATACATTATCTTGTTCGGGTACCATTTTTTTCAAAATCACAAGAATAATGAAATTTACCTAACTACCAAATGAAGAAATACGAAAACTCCTCTATGTTGTTTGATTACCATTTTCCACATGCTTATAAGTAAATTTTAGAGGGGTAAATTTTAAAAACATATTTGCAAGGATACCGTAGATAGTGTTTGAAAGTAGTTTTTCAGAAACAGAACTTCTTGAAAATAATAAACAAAGAAAAAAACTCAAAGACACGAAAATAGAAATCTAATATTATATATATGAAAGCAGAAGCCGAGCGAATGTTATCCAGCCATCGCTTACTTGGACAATCTCTTAACTCGCCATGTGGACTTTCTTATTTTGACTTTTTAAAATATTTTAAATTTACTTACTTTTGTAACAATGATTTGGATTCCTTTTTTTCCTCTCTCTCTCCCCCTCTCTCTTATTTAATTTGATTTGAATTCTTTTTTACCATTTGAATATCAAACAATTATATAGATTTTATATTTTTCTCTCTTCTATGCCAATATGTCCCATTCAAAAATTTTATTTACATCTTTGCAATTCCATTAATTCCTAAAATTTTGCCAAAAATAATTCTTTATATATTCCTTTTAATCTTCAATCTTTTTTTTATTATTTAGAGAAGCGTAATATTCTCAATCAATTTTTCTCTCTAACTACTATAATCCCCTTCCTTTTATTTCATTACAAGTTTATATATATAGTTTACTCTCCCATTTTAGTTTCAATAATTTATTATATATTTTTACTCTTTTCTTGGTGGCCTTGAGTAATACAAACTTCAACACACGGGTTATTAATGTTAGTATTATCACTATAATTGATATTCGTAGGATAGACTATTTTTATAATTTCATATACTACTATTTTTCATCTTTATTTGTTACTAAAAGTTAACAATTATAATTCAAGTTCATTCTTAACGACAAAAAATGATATATGACTCATATAAAAAGGTGAAAGTAAATTTTTAATTATTTTTTGTCACTACTAATTTTGCTATTATTATAATTAGACATATAAGTACGAGATTTCGATAAAGACTTTGATAATTATCAAAACTAGTCTACAAAATGATAACCAAACCGAGCGAAGCATGCACGTGACGGGGATAGACATATGCCAAGTCACGTGCGTACACTGATCTAATTTGGGCAACGCCGATTCTCGCTCACGCTTTTATTACGGAGTTGTATTAACCTCTGTGCTCTCGCCCGACGAAGAGGTTACTGATCACATACATACGGTGACTGAGCAGATACATGCGTTAGAGAGAAGATGACAACTCACTCACCGGGGAGTAGGATTTGGCCCTGGAGATTGACGATCTGGTGGGCGAGAGAAGAGAATTGGGCGAGGATGTCGTGAGATTGGCCGATGGCTTTGATTTTATCGTCTTCGATGACGATTCCGCCGTTCCGGAACACACGGCGTTCAGGATCCATGGTGACGATCACGGCGTCGTGGAGTACAAGGAGCGAGCTATTTCTGGCTGCCTCCATGGCTACTGGTACAGTACCTGCTCTCTTAGACTGTAACAGCGCTTCAAGGCGACGACAGTAATGCGGTTGACTCAAATGGTCGCACACAATAATATTTTACTGTGTGTTTTTGCAGAGGGGAGAATGACGTGGCACATGCAAATTCTCATTCTTCATTTTTTAGTGCATTCATTCTTTGTTAATTAATTTTGTTTGGGGGGGATTTTCAATTGCCGAGGCTTGAGAATAATTATGATATATATTAAGCCTTTGGCTATTGTAATTCGAATTAAATGAAATCATTCTCAACAAGCTAATGAAATAATCTTATCCTATTGATTCGAATATTTTGGTAGCGTTTGGCAAAAGTTCAGATATCATAAAAGTCGAAACTTTTGAAGACAAACCATTGACCAAACATAACTATATTAGCGACAAGCTATATGTTCCCATGAATATTATGATGGATAGCCGAGAGAAAGAAAAGTAAATCAAGTGGATAGTCTCCATTTGTTTTTTAGTTCTTTCCATAGCTTGAAATGGTTCGTCTTATTGATCGTAAGTCGCAGGTGCTCATGTAAGAAAAGTTAATCCTGTATTTAGTTGATTGAATAATTAGACAATGTAGGGGTAGATCGACAATAATATGGGGAGAAGGCTAGTAGAGATAGAGAGAGAGAGAGAGAATTGATTGTTAGAAATTTATCTGAGAAGGCGTGCTTTGATAGGGTGGAATGGAAAAAAAACAATATAGCCGATTTTTTAGTACAAAGTCTTAATCAGAATCCAAGGAAATGAAAATTCTGGATTTAATCACTTTTGAGTACATTGGAGCAGATCTAATCAGTTTTGAGCATATTGGAACAAATTTAATTAATTTACTTTTCTGTGTCAACGCTTCAAACCTAATTTCATATGAATTTAATTAGGTTTGCACATTAAAATTAGATAATGGCGATGACGGTGATAGCACGTCACTTTAATTTGTGAAGAAAGAGATAGAAACTTAGGCCCCGTACGCTTACCATATTTGTTTTCTGTTTTTATTTTGTGTTTTCATTTTCATGATTTTCATATTCAGTTTGAAAATTCGTTCCTGTACTTTATCATTTTCACAAAAAAAATTTTAGCTATTTTTTCTTATATTAGGTTAAGTTTTAGTGAAAAAAGCTGAAAACACCTTTTAGGTGTTTTCAGTTTTTTGTTACTATTTGAGTAGTTTTATCCTAAACGAAAACAGAAAATGGTAAAAGTACGCAAAAAAGAATCTTTTTCATCATCATTGCTAAATTTGCCAATGCTAGACAAATTTGTCAATGCTTGGGCAGTTTTCCTCTTTTAGAGGGGCGGAGCTGCGCGACATTTGACATTTTGATGTTGTGACGATGTAAGTGGATGGAGAAAAAGACCGAGGAAAATCGAGGTACGTACGTATGGTGCGCGACATTTGACATTTTGATGTCGTGACGATGCAAGTGGATGGAGAAAAAGACCGAGGAAAATCGAGGTACGTACGTATGGTCCTCCGTTGCAACTAGTTTGAAATACAACAACTCTGCAATGATCCATGGACGTAGAAGTCATTTTCCATAGGTAGCACGCATCTTAGTGACAAGTTGACGTTAAAAGTTGGCCAATCCTCGGACTGATAGTGAAGATTCCTCACAAGTTGATGCAAGAATGAACCAATCATGCCCCTGATCAATAAACTGTAACATAGACTTCCAAGGTTTACAATGGCTAACAAGTGACAGAAAATATCAACAGTGCCCGATCATGCAGGACACTCGTTACTTTCTTGAGTCGAGGTTCAAGTCGTATTCTGCCAATAACTTGAATATGTCAACCCAACAGAGCAGACACCTTTTATGGAAACAAAGCTCCATCCTCCTCCGCAGTATTAAAAGGTCCTAAAAAGCTGCAATGGCACCTACTAAAACACAAATAAACTTTGGATGTTATTCGGGTCATAGGAATCTTCCTCAAATTATGTATTTAGTGACAATTAATAGTCGCTAAATGTTTCTAGTGACTTTTCAGCTAACACTTTCAACGACAATTCTTAGCCGCATTTTTTTTAGCGTCGCTAAGTAAAAGTCACTAGAAACATATAGCGACCATTGAGAGGTAAGAGGAAGATTCATTTATCCTGGGTAGCAGTCAAATTTTTTCCCTAAAACACAGCTTATCCTCAGTAATTAATAAGAGTAAAACCACCCATTGAGACATATCTAGGCTCAAGTTAAATCCCAAATGACAAGAGCCGAGCACCTTAGGTAGATAACTTGTAGCGCTAGCGCTATTTTTGCTTATTCTTGTATAGTTGGTTTGTCAGTTATCACTCTCATAACCAAAATCTGCTTACTTGAGTACTACTTATGAAATTTTTGATTTCTAAACTTTGCACTACAAGGTGTAATGTCCAAAAAGACTCGTGCATTTTCATTAAGAGGTGAAGGAGATCTAGTGTCTCAAAGTTTAAAAAATAAAGAATTCAACGTGTTGTAACGTGAATTCCTACATTGCTTAGAAAACAAAAAAGTTGTGGACATATAATTTTGATCCTTTTGTCAGGTATATTGTTCTAATAATAACACAAAGTATGCATAGACATGCCGCACTGCACACGCATGTCCGCGGCGGCAATGTAAACTCTACCGTGCGTTGACTCGTACCTAAACAAAATGATAGACCCAGAGAAACATAAAAGAAAACAAAACTAATACGAGAGAATATGCAGATGAATATAACGCAAAGATACTGCTCTTCTTATTGATCTATTTCCACTTTACATTCATGATGGAACCATCTCATAAAGGTAGAACGCAGGGTTCTTACAAACGCAAACCAAACATGCAGTCAATTGCACAACTTAGAAATCATTCATGGCAACCAATTCAGATGGGCTGAGAAGCTGATACGAGCTATGACTCCTGCCAAAGCTGTTGCATCCTTGACTAGTCTCACCATCGGAGTCCATTTCCAGCAACACCTTGATGAAAACGTCAACGTTGCATGGAAGTGCAAGAGGGCCTTCACTGCTGTACCCGTACTCCAACTCGGCTTCTTCAAGCAGCACCCTGAACAGTGGATGGTTCACGTACTCTGTCTTGATCACAAACCTTTGTTTCTCCGGCCCGACGCACACCGAGAAGCAACCTTCCGGTGCCACACGGCGCTTTCTTCCGCCTATTCCGCGCAGCTTCTTGTCTTCGGGCGGTGTGGCTAAGAGGTGGTGCTGCTGCGATTTACGTGCAAACCCTGATGAATCCTTGGAGCCACCTTCACTGAAACTCCGGCAACGCTCCCATGTCTTGATGATCAGCCCTGTTTTCTTCTTTTTTCCCTTAACCAAATCCATTTTATTTCATCAAAAACTTCGATGAAGCAAAACAATTTGTTCAGTACTAGCTAAAATTAGGCTATATAGAGTAGAGTCTTAATCACTACTACTAATTAAACAAGCAAAATATATAGTAGCTGGATGTATCTATCTTAATCAACCGCATGCACCTCCTCAAGGAATAACACACAGAATTTGAGTATTTAACCAAGTTAACCTCTGTCGTAAACCAAATAAAACATGACCTTCATCCTCGGCCTCACGGGGTTACTCATGTTTTGCTAAATTCAGAAACACAAAATGAAATCATTCAATGGAAAAACAAAAAAAGAGTTCAGCCAAAGCGGTCAAGAACAAAACTGGGAGAGAAAATACAGAGTGAAGCTTTAGGTTCCACACATGAATAAAGTCAAGTAACTCAAGAACAGTAGAACTAGAACCAAAAGAAGATAATAGAAGAAGGGGAGGAAGAGATATGCTTGCAATCACGTCTGTGATGGATGTAACTCTCTCATATATAAAGCCCATTGGACAAGAAATAACCCTTCAAAATTAAGCCAATTTGTCAACGCTGGAACGAAGTGGCCTCCTTTCGTAGCATTATTATTGTCCTATATTTATTCAACTTTACAATGACATGAAGAGGCCAGCTTCTGTGGATTATATCAAAACCTGGGGAAGTGGACAAACCTATTTTAGTGGTAGGTAAGAATTCTAGTAAAGTTTCTCCTTTTCCCTTTCCCAGTGTCTGCACATGCAGAAAATGTGGCATTTTTCCAAGGAGATCGATTAGAAAGATTACTGCAACTGCTTTTTCCATTACAGTAACTGCACTAAGATTTTGTGAGCACCTTCGATCAAAGTTACATAGACTTGAATTCAAATGGAGTCTAAGGAAGATCTTAGCCATCGAGAAAAGATTAGCAAAATCTACCAAAGGTCATATCTCCTTAATCTAATCAAGGGATAAAGTTGATGGACTACTTTAGTTGACAATAACGCATTCATCTTCACTACAGTGATTTGCCATCAGTTTTCATAGGCAAAAGCATTTTGTTGACGTGGAAAGATTATAGTGATGTTTTTTTTTTTCATCCAATTTTATTTACCATTATCAAATTGGGTTTGTCTTTCTAAAATTTTAATTAGAAGTTTTGTGTTTTCGATTTTTGTTTTTGTTTTGAGATATGACCTTCAAACTTCATAGTAAACAATTTAAAACTCATATTTAATGAAACCGTTCTCCATTTCATCGTTTCTATTATTGCCACCATTCACATACTCTGTTTTGTGAAAAATGAAAACCAAAAGAGAGTTTAGGTTTTGTTTTTTTCAAAACCTGAAAAGTAAAAACCACAAGAGTTTCAAGATACCCAAATATATTTGGGAAAAATACATCGAACCCCTCGAGGTTAGGGTGTAATTACACTCGTGTCCATTGATTATGAGAAATATCAAAACGTTCTTTGACGAGACAAACGGAGGTAACAAATTTTTTTCAAAAGACTACCATTTGTTTCTATTGAATTTCCTTTCATGAGCCACCATATCCATCTTCCTTTTTACATTTTTCTAATTGAACACCCCTACCTTCACCTCCTCTAAGCCCCCTCTTCGTCTTTTCCCTTTTAAGTCCAACACCACCACTAACCACCAAGCACAACCACAGCACCTACCCAACACCAACAAGCACAATCAACACACCACCACCAAGCACAAGGCAACACTCCACAATCATAGACACGCGCTTGCATGCTCGCACATGAATAGACACACACACACAAACTAACTAATTGAATTCCCCGATAATCACACGCGCGAGCACGCACACACCAACACAGATTGATTGAACTTACCCACAATTACACACATGCACACACAAACGTGCACACGAAATTGGTTGAGCTCACCCACAACACGCACACTGAATGATTGAATCACCCACATTATACACACACATGAGTGCGCCACAGACACACAACACGCGCGTACAGACGCGCACGCGCATGCACACACACACACAAGCCTATTGAATCATACCCATGCACAGACGTACACACTGGCATACACTCACACACATATATCGAATGTGTGTGTAGATCCGTGCGTGGGTGAGTGTGTGTGGAAGAGTAGAAGAAAGTGAAGGGAAAATGAGGGATGTGGGATAATTACGTACATAAAATTTGTTCGTAATTTAACAGTTAAGGATCGTCCTAAGTTGTCATTTTGAAAATACAGTATG
This sequence comes from Escallonia rubra, assembly GCA_033065855.1. Classification (NCBI taxonomy): domain Eukaryota; kingdom Viridiplantae; phylum Streptophyta; class Magnoliopsida; order Escalloniales; family Escalloniaceae; genus Escallonia; species Escallonia rubra. Next base: position 217,350 of record JAVXUO010000300.1, read on the forward strand.
CTGACATAAGCGCAAAGTGTATTGAATACAAAGGACGTTATGACGAAAATGTATATGTTTTATGAATCTTTAAGATTTTGGTCTGACATGTAAGATTTTGAAAGTCGATGGAGTTAACTGTAATTATACCTAACCTTAAAGGGTATATTGATATTATCCTTATGTTTATATTAAAAGTTTATCAATAGTTGACAACCACGAAACAAAGACTTATCCCAGTATTTTGGTCTTTGATGTCGGTATCCATTCACGAGCAAAAAATGGCTAATATTACTTGTATCATCGAGTTAAGGGTGACATTTCCCTCACGGACGTAGTTTAAGGGGCAGTCTCACTCAACCATATAGGTGATATTATCCGTTAAAAGTCCAACAACAAAAAGATATGATGTAGATGCTAGATCTAAGTACTCAAAAAAAAGAAAAAAAGTAAAACATATAAAAAACGATACTAATAATTGACATGCATAATATATTTGTTCAGAAACTAATGGATATGCGGACATACTTAACAAAGGGATCAAGATCCCATGCTGTACAGCAGATGTGCTGTACCTACAAAATGTCGCTAAATATTTTTTAGCGACAAAAAATTGTCATTATAAATTTCAGTAACAGCGACAAAACACTTTAAATGACAATCTTTTGTCGCTAAATACTGTACAGCACATCTGCTGTACAGCAGAGGATCTTGATCCTTAACAAAGACAAGGTATTTGCTCGGACAAGAGTAGCAAACTCGATCTACTATAAATCAGGAATGGTTTTCATCTTATGAAGCGAGCGTGAGGATCGTCCATGATGTACTTTTTGGGCTGTTCATAAATTCAGACAGAGCTCTTTTGTTACTAGCTTTCCCATGTCTTGATATTTTGTAATTTTGGGTCATAGTGGTAAGGGCGGTATTGGCCAATATAAAATGTTCTGCAATCTAACCTTGTATGTGTAAACATATTCTGTTATTAATGCAGCTCCAAAAATTAGCCAAATAAAAAAGATATCAAAGAATTACTTAGATGGTGCCGAAGTTTGATCGAGCCTCCGTTTGGAAGATGATCGATTAAAAATAATTCGTGAATGTTCGCAACAACCCACTATGACCATCTATTAGGGTTCAGTGCATTTTGAACAAAAACCAATAACAACATCATAATCTAAGAAAATCCTTCCAAGACTTGAACATGTAGAAAACTATTTCGTTAGTGTAATTTTGTGGGGCGACTTCATGTAAAACAAACTTTGTACTAAGTTGAATATTCACAAACAAGTGGCTCCATTATTGATCTTTAATAATTAGATTAAGAAGCACCTTCGATATGTTTTCAAATCCATTAAGATAATGCGTTAGCAAAAGTGAACGCCACCAACGATCCTTTCTTTACTCTTCCAAATTGCTAATTACTATTTGACTTTTGTGTGACACGCTTGAAATCCATTCATCATCTCATCCATCTTCATATTTCAAAGAAATTTTTTTGTGAGAGGGGAAAATCGAATTTAAGACTTAATCAAATGAAAGTTCTGATACGTTAAGTTACTATCTGCTCTAAAGGTTTAAGCTGTCAAAAGAATGAGCTCAACAATGTATATCAAGTTTTAACAGACTTTAGTTCTTTTCAAACATATCCATACACCGATGGATTTGGTCGCTATGCATAGCATTAACCCCAATTTCTCATAAAGAAGTGGGTATTTGGTAAAATAAGGTTGTCAATTTAACGACCCAACAAGAAATCTGTACTAAGATGATACGTAGTTAGGGTGGTTAAAACGAATCTTCTTTCAAATCAATCTTCAATCAACTTCTCTTTTGTGGATAATTACTTACATCTGGAGTCAATCTAGAAGCTAACATTTTCTCGACAAATTTAAGTACTTTACAAGCACTAACCTTGTACAACCTATAGTTATTTAGGGCACCCGAAATGGAGCAGGTATATGGGAGTGAGATCGCCTCCTTCATTAACCTCTTCTCAGCGATTAAGATGACAAATCACATTATTCAAAAGTATACCTTACGGCAAATGTTACTTCTTACCACTACGAAACAAAATGAACTGTCACCCACAGTACAGATATGTTATATTATTGATCTTGATGCACCAATCTCTTTAAGTGTAAAAAGTTCTACTATTGTACATTCAAACTATTTTGCCCACTACTTAGCTGTGGTATTTCTGAATGATATATATGGTACAGAATGATATATTGACATATATGAAGAAGTAAAAAGTTGGTAAAAAGCAATACCAAATACCAAAATCATGGGTGCTGGTTTTGAGGGTTACTAGGAGGAGTTGGAGGGAAAAATGGGTACCAGGTTCTCGGGTCTCTAAGATTAAAGGCTGGTGGAGGAGGAGGAGCCAGTAAGGGGATGTTCGGTATCCAAGTTCTTGGATCTCTGAGATTGAATGCGGGTGGAGGGGGTGAAGAAAGCAGGGGAGGAATTGGGGGAAAAGGAGGGAGAGGGGGGAATGGGAAGGGCAAAGGTGGCGGCTTTGGTAATGGTGGGGAAGGTGGCAGTGGAGGAAAGGGAAATGAAGGGTAGGGTGGTAACGGTGGCAGCTGAGGAAGCGGTGGTAATTGAGGCAAAGGAGGTAATTGAGGCCAGGGGAAATAGTATGGTGGCAAGGGGAATGAAGGGAATGGTGGCAAGGGTGGAAGTTGGGGCAAAGGTGGCAATTGAGGTAAAGGCCAGAAGAAACCAAATGGTGGGCAATAAGGGAGGAAGAACTTTGAGGAGTTGAAAGAATCTGGTGAAATTTCCTCCTTTTGATGTCCACAAAGTGTAGCATTCCTCATATGTGGTCTATAACTCAGGACACTTAAGCTGTAAATACATTCACTGTTGTATTTTGACTTGACTGTTATCTCCTCGGAGGTGGTCCTTAAACCTGGAACATTGCAGGCTGAAGTTGAGCTCCCTATCAAGCTGGCCTGGCATAAGGATTCCATTGCCGGACCTTCCTCACAGTCAATTCCATCAACATATGGTATTTCCAGCTTGTACACTCCATATTTATCTGTTGTTCTGTTGACTGAGAACTTGATCTGTTCTCTGGTTCTTGGCAAGTTTGCTCTGAACACGCATTGTAGATGCACATCCACATCTAATAAAAAGAACAAAGAATTAAAACACAAGAAGGGTAGCATTTTCTTAGCAAATAAAGAAGGCCCCGTTTGGTAAGTCTTCTGACAGAATTCTTGAAAATTTGTAAAACAAGCGCTCGGTAGGCCATTACAAATTTAACAGTTCCTGGAAGGCATGAGTGCTGCTGTTTTAGCCTTGAGGCAAGACTAAAAAATTTTCCATTGGTCAAATACGAAGCAGAAAACAGAAATGCTTACCAAAAGCGGCGAGTTTATTCTATAGGCGGCAGTTGTAAAACAAAGGTATGAGAAAATACTTTGCAAAGGGGCCTAGGATTAGTTTAGGAGTGTTAAGAGTTAATCACCTGGCAAGAAGTAGCTGTGTCTTGAGAAAGTGTTATTATAGCATACATCACAATAGACTGCACCCACCACAGTGATATGAGAGATGGTTTCTGATGGTTGAGCTACCAGAAGAAAGGGATGAGCAAACAAAAAACCAACAAGGACAAAGAGAAATTTCGGATCCATGAAAGCAAAAGTAGGAAACTTTGGGCAGGAGAAGCTTCTGTTGTTCAGTTATAGTTTGTACTCTATGAAGAACGTTTGAAAGTATTTTTATATGGCATGACATTTAGTTCTGTTCTGTATGCATGTAATGAGCCCGTGAGTGGTTGGTGTTAGGAACCAACTGTCGCTCAGGGTCCGTAGAAACTTTAAATTCTGGATAAAAACAAAGACATGTGAAGCCTCGATCTTGGCAGATTGTGAGGTGAGTGGAGAGAGAAGAGGTTGGGGAGCTAGATTCACGGATAATACGGCATGATTAGAAGGCTCTATTATTTGTCTGATTGAGAAAGAAATTCCCAAGTTCAGACGAAGATGTGGACGCTTTTCATGGTTTTCAGCACATTGAAGTTCTTTCGTTCTTCTCCGCGACTAGATGCCCTGATTCTACTTGGTATCTCCTTTTCTGGAAGGTTTTTTAAGTGAAGAATCCTCAACAGTGGCCTTGGAACAACCGTTCTACTACTGAAAATCGAGCAAAGTGTGTGGTTCGTGCCTAGGGCCAAGACTCTTCAAGTCACCTACTAATTGTCAAGTGAGCGTTATGTTACAACTAGGTGAACATATGCCTTATCGGAGTCCATCTAAGACTACGCACTCAGTCTGTTGCTACGCGTGCAGTATCTTATTTTACAACATGCTTGAGCTATGTGTAGACTAGAATACTGGCTGGGTTAAGAAGAATGGTCCGAGTGCATCATCAATCTTGTCAGCACTAATAGTATCTGCAATGTGTGACCCATCTCAAGTATGTCACAGATTAGGAGAGGGCCCTAGATGATCTTTAAGCTGTGGAAAAATAATTCCATAATTAGCTTAACACAAATTATTTTCAGAAGGATCATTACTAGGGTCTCTCGGTAGTAACACCGACAAAGAAGTAAATCATCTCTACTTGTGAGGCGGGTTAGTTTTACTTTTACCCTTCCCCGTTGTCAAAATCTAGAACAACGTTTTCGTTAGCTGTCTAAATTCTAGCGTATTAACTGCTTCATTACAAGGAATTCTTCCAGCTAAGAGAATTTGGAGGCATGTTAGGAGTCAGTTGTTGGACAGTGATTTAATTTCTTTGTTCATTTGACAGCTATAATGGAATATGCTTTGTGTACTAGAACAACTATATGGAACCCATGATCATGATGTTACTTTGCAGAATGCAGTTTCAATGAATGCTACAAGCAGCGTAACTGTTATCACATGAATTCTTTTCTGATGTGGGCATCTCTCTTTCATAGAATGCACGGGGTGGGTCGCACATGATTCTCTCACTTGAATACATAAAGCCGGAAGGAAGGAGAGAAGCAATCTCCTATTTGACCAAGACTTTTAGATAACAACAATACATCAGACATATCAGTCCACATTTTCCTTCCTTGCTGTGATATATATTATGTTCAATAGATGCATGACTGAGTAATGGAGAAGATATTGTAATCAGCATATAGGTACAGAATCAAGGGCCAACTTAAAGATGCCTATAACAAAGAACTCCAAACACAAAATGATAAAAATGGCGTTACAAACTTAACATCCTATCAAAGCGATTGAAACGAAGAGATGAATCTTTTCTAGCGGCAATTAGTTTATATATTGCTATCTAGGGAACTTGTGGGATACTACTGTGATATTTTCTTGAGACACCAACCACCATACTTCCATTTAGTTTGGGAATGAATCCTACGTTCTTGTCGGAGGAAAATCGTGCAATTTTTGGTGCTGAACTCCGAATGCTTGATATTGTCAAGTCCCACATCGATAATACATGAGGTTTGAGATTGGTTCTTATATCTGGTGGGCTTCCCCAACTCTTGAGCATGCTTTTGAGTTGGACATCAAGTTCAACATGGTATCAGAGCTAGGCCCCTGCCGCCCCATTCGATCCAACAGGACCACCTCTTATTTCAAGAGGAACACTTCTTATTCCCACGCTTCGCGTGACAGCGGGTGTCAAGTCCCACATCGACAATGGACACCAGGTTCAACAGATATTACCGCCCCGCACCCTCTCTCTCACTCTCTGTTCCTGAATTACCTATATCCTAGCTATAGTAGTTCCCACATTTTTTTTGTGAAACGAGTATAGTGATAACTTTGTTTCCAATAGTCTCATGAAATTCTTAATGATTCACGGGATCTTCTGCGCCTACATCTTAATTTCTTGTGATGAAGCAATAGGCCGCAAAGCGACACGTCTGAAAGGCAACACCTTGTCCAACTAAATCAACTAGTAGCTAGTCCCCCTTCATCAGAGCCAATAGTGCGTGACATGATGCAACGCAAGACTGTTTTTATCCACAAATTCCATTTCAGCTCTTTCTTCAAGCTTATAGGGCTCTGCTCTCTATCAAGCTTGCCCTTACGGGAAGTTCGCTCGTCATACTGCCAACAAAGCCTTATTTGAAGCCTAGTTATAGAGTGCTTCATGCGATTGATCTTGACCTCGCTGAAGGATACGAATGGCCTGCATTCATGTACGATATGGCTGCACGCCCTGGTGAATCAAAGTTTCTTTCGAATAACAGGAGTAGGGTTCCCTCTTGAATCACTAAGAGACGCAGGCTCCAACTTGTCTGACTTTGCGCGATCTACACATTTACCATTCGAGTTTCTTGCACGTTTCACCTGCATTCTGGTGAAGCACTTGGAGTAAATCTAGTGAACTAACGACATCAAGTAAGTGGTAAATGCCTTGAGAATATATTGGCAATTAGTTGCGATCAAGTCCCAAACAATTGTGACACTGGTGGAGCAAGAAGCTAACAATACTAATAAGCGCAATTTCTTGTGTGGATTCCATGAGGTGTTGCAGTATCATCCAGCAATGTTCCAGTGAACGGACATAGGTGGAAGAACACATATTTGCACTTCAAATAAGGAACAGGTTAGCATGGAAGGAATCAGGCCAAGGATGAACCGAGGAATTAACACCATGGAGGAAAAAGGTTTCCAGAATGTGCCACTGAGTGAATATGTCCTTAACCGGGCCAAGGATGTGTTGGGATTGTATCCTTTGGCTGGGTACACATTGACAACTTGTGGATTTTTTTTTGGTACATAAAAGTCTGGACTGTAAGTTTCTAATCCAACCAGCAAGGACAACTCGTGGATGCCGCTTAGTCTTGAGCTGGCAAAATACTCCTATTATAATGTGTTCTACTTGGCGTTGTTAATCCTCTACTTAGTATGAAAATTAATGAGAATTAAAGAAGATAAAGTTGCCATGGTGAATGTATAAAACAATTTGAAGTGTCATAGCAAGTTAGAAGTACGTTAAATGTTGAATAATTCTGAACAAGAGCAATCAGACTTGCTATAGGCAAGCTATCATTGCAGGGTTGAGCTTAATACGCGGCGCATGAGCGTTGTTTGATAGGTCGTTTTCCATTTTGTTGATGATTAATCGAATCATATATAGATGAGCTAAAGTCAGTAATTTACCATAGAACATCTGTTGTTTATGTTAGTTGGAGGAAGAAATTTGACTTGCTAAAACAAAAATGAGATTGAGTAATTAAGTCAGTAACACCGTTAAGGCTTTCGTTGAATTATCATCTGTACATACAATAGCATGGAGTCAAATGCATGATTCAATCAACCCAAGTACGTACAAAGCCCCTAGAACTAAGCTAGTCATGATCAGTAGTAGAGTAAGCAAACTCAATCAAACCAGCCCTCCAAAGGATTGATTCAGAGGGAGCAAATTAAAGAGAAACCATCAGCAAACATGAATAGCAATCAGTCAGAGCCAAAGAGCACCAGCTTCCTTAAGAAGTGGAACCAAAGTGCCATTAATATGGGACGCCATGACTCTGTCCATTGCCCCAACCAGCTTCCCTCCGATGAAAACCACGGGGACGGCCGGTAGTCCTCCGTTTATGCCGCCACCTCCCAGAAGCCTCGTCAAAGCCCTCTCAATTTCCTTCCCTCCAATTGTGTCCTGATCAAGCTCGTACACGGTTGGGTTCACCCCCATCCCGCAAAAGAGCCTCTTCACCGCATGACACATGCAACAGCTGCTCAAGCTAAATATCACCACCGCACTCTTTGAGGCCAGCTTCACCACCTGCTCCAATGCTGGCACATAGTAGTACCTCTCCCATGAGTCTTCCACTGCTTGATAAGGCATTAAAGTATGAAAACGCAAGAAGCAAAAGCAGAAAGAAAAGGCTTGTGTCGTCCGAGGTTCAACGTAACTAAACGAGTGTGAAGTGACGATGAGATGATGATGAGAAAAGGGTGCATGGGCTGTGCATTTATATAGTGATTTGACTGGAAAGTGATCGTCGTAAATACAGGGGATTTGTCTGTTAGTTGTCGCAAGCGTGCGTTGAAGCATCTCTCTACGTAGTTTTTGCTTCAAAAGGATGAAAAGTGGACATAGTTTATCTTGTTTCTGCAAGTACGAAAATATACCGCACTGTGGTGGTATATGTGGCGAGGACAACTCGACACAGCATTAACACAAGAAGTAGTCTCAAAAGTGGCTTTACAAATTATCAATTGGACTTGGCAAAATCAAGATGGAGCAGCGGAGAATGCGGCTACATGGAGCATTTGTCTGCCCTACTCGGAGAGTTTTGCTCGGATAAACGTAAAAGATGGACATCAGAGGAAGCTTTTACAGGGAAGTATGGTGACGATTCGTCATGTAGAGTATATAGTTCAGACGGCTGACTTCGTCCTTGTTGTCGGGGCTTGACACAAAAGTGACCTTTGGTCTCTGAGGTGGATCCTGAGGGCGCATGTTATTAATGCCTGCTTCTGGTTTCTATTCTTTTCATATTGTACCTCATTAAGAGTCTTTTGCAGATTTTACTTCAATTCTGTATACCTTGTTGACCCCAACTTGCACAAGTGTTTGATAATCCAACATCTGCAGACATGTATGTGACCTCATACAAGTAACCTTGTTACATTTCATCAACTTAATTAGGCTACTGAAAATCTAAGAAGCATCTACAAAAACAAAAAAAAAAGAGCAAGAAGCCACACAAAGAGAGTGGGCATCAACTTAATTAATGCAAACCTGCTAATTATCAACAACAAAAAAAAACCTAGATCTACAATGACATCAACCTTTTTAAACGTGTAGTAATGTAAAACACAAATGAATGATGACAATCAACACTTGGTATCTTCCTTTGTGGCAAGTTCAATCGAGAGCACTGCTGCTCAAACCCCAGCTATCAAGAGGCAATACACAGAGATTCTACATGCCCTTTTCCCTGTCGCACGCCACTCATAATTTAGTGCAGGGGGATTCTGCCCATGAACAAAGTAACCCAATGGATCGAACTGGAATCAGGAAAAGAGAGAAAAAGGCGAGTTTATTTTCTGGGTATTTGTCCTCCTAAAGCAACGACATGGACACGTTGTGTGGCAGTTCCCATGAGCGAAAAAGTGGGTCGCGCGTGCACTGGTGCAAAGTTTTGCCATGAAGCAGGGCTGAGTCGGGCGGCGGGGAGGGGATACGGATGCGGCGAAAAGCCTGTGGAGAGAGATTCTGTGCCGAGATGTGTACAGTGGGGTGCGCTCCGACCGGAGAACAAGCTTTTAACCTCTTTTTTGTCTCCTCTTTTTGCCTTCTCTCTCACGTGTCATGACATTGGCATGCATGCATTTCGATTCGTGACCAAACTTGAGTAAGTTCCATAAGGATCAAACTTAGTTAAAAGGCAGAGTGAAAAGGACAAATGAATTCAAGGTCTTCCTTTTTTTTATTGGAACTTTGAAAATGACGTTGTGTAATTAACTGATGATCTGAGAGAACAAACATTCTTTTTCCCGTTGTTTGTGAGTTATTTCGTCTCGTTAGATCTCACGTGTCCGTTATACCACGTCATATTTATCACCGTTACATTCAATGTTTTCTTGGCTTTGAACGGTGACCTTGTTTCTTGAGTTCCAGTATTGCCCTAAGCTATTCAACTTTCAAATGATAGCTCGTGTTTGTGGTTTGGTGCTCGAAAATGTGGATTGAATTGATATTCTAAATGCTGTTTTGTTGAAGTTCAGAGGTGAATTTAGGGGATCTAACTCCTTTCTCATTTTCTTTCCGTAGTCAAGCAATCGGTGTGTAACTGAAAACCATCCCAATACTTCCGTTGTAGCAAACCGTACATTGAAGTGGCAGATTACGAAAGAAAAACATTAGTCAGACGTAATTAATACAAGATTTAACAAGTTTTTTAGGTACAGGTAGACTGAAAAGAAAATTTTGATCAGCCCATCCCTTCTATGAAGCTTAAAAAGCAACTCGTGAGTCTAAGCAAACAATGCACTCAGTCATCAACAAAACTCAAGAAATACAACTTCATATATAGTACCATTTGGCGTTTGATGTTGTTCCTCGTCTCCATCCATGGAACTACAAGGGACGGCTCCCTCTTTATGAGTTTTTGGCTCCACATTTTGATCGAATAGCTCCCGATATCGTTCGTAAAGTTGTCCCAAATTTTTTTGAGCGGTTTTCTAACATCTTTTGTGATAAATTAGACAACATCTTATCGTTGTGTTTGAAATATATCATCTTCTTTCTCGTATCCTCGACGTATTTTTCACATAATCTTCCAATGAACCAATTGTCAGACATGGAATTTCTGACTAACTTTGAATCGTTCAAATTCTTTCATTACCATCTTCTTATTAATGCCGGTAAGGCTATAACTTCCATTGTTCATAAAGTGCAGGAAGATGACATCAAACACTGCCGTAGTAACTTGATTATGCAGTTAGATGCTTTCGTTTGCCGATCGATATTTGTTGAAACAAGAACTCAAATTGCCTTTATCCAAATACTTAATGACACAGATTATAGAAAGAAAGTGAAAAGTATTCAAAACCTGAAGTGTGTATCACAGAGAAAACAAGAAATCAACTCCACCATTCCTTTTTGATCGTCTTCTTCAAGCCATAACTATCTTCTCCTACCCATTGACAGAGGATTACCTTCAAAAAGCCCTTCAATCAGCGTCTCAATGTCTTCCGGTTGGTACTTTATATACTTCTCCGCCTGTCTGCCATTATCCAAATGCTGCTTAAACCTCCCTAAAAACGACCGGTACGCCGGAATCACCAGCCCCGTTATCGACACCCTCAGCTCCGACACGAGCTGCTCGTCACTCACCACCCATGTGCTCTGCGCCTTGTGAATCTCATCGAACGTAACACCGAAATTCTTGAACCTCTCTTTCACCACCTGCTTACACACCTTCCCGTTCACCAGCAACCCTCCTTCGAGACTCAAACACTGCAACAGCCGGCCGCAGGTTTCCCTCTGGTAATTCTTGTGGTACTGCCTCACCACAGTTGATCTTCTCCGGCACCAATTGTCACCCATCCCTTTGTGGATCTCAGGTGAGCCTTTGACCTTTTGCAGTATGTATCTACCATTGTTCATCAGAAAAATGTTGCGCAATGAAATGTCCTTGTAGAGCTTTGACTTTGCCTCCAGATTCTCGTCTAACAAATCCATTACTACCAACAACTGTGCGCTAAACGGCGAAGAAGTGGCCTGATCGGACTGTAGATTCTCTTCGCCCTCGCTTTTCGAGTTTTGTTGGAAAATCTGTTCGAGTGTGTCTTTGTACTCGCAAGCGTATTTAAGATAATTCATAACATAGCGTGTCAATGGGTGGATTGCGCCTCCAGGGACGGGAGTTCTCGCCACGTCATTTTTTATCGAATTCTCGAGATCGCAAAAGATGTTCATTGCGGCCACACCAATGCGGTCCAATGTGGCAGAGATTTCGGACGCCATTTCTTTCTCCCATTCCTCCGAGCAGCGAGACTCGCTGATCGCGGGGATAAGGTCGCGGAGCGTCTCGTGCATGTCGAGGAACTTGAACAGCTTCTCGGCGGACCGTTTCGTCATCGCGACCGCCTCGGCAAAGTCCAGCAACTGTATGGCCACGGCACGCGCAATGTTGCTGAAAATGCTCTTAGATAGCGATGGAGAATCGGAGAATACTGATTCGGCTAGGCTGCGCTCGCCGGGAAATAGGACGGCGGAGCAATATTTAACGAGTCTGATCCACCGCGCCACCTCGCCTTCCAGTGGCTCCCACTGCATTCTCTGCACATCCTCGATGTTCAATTTCTCGTACTCGAGCTTTTTCAATTGTTCCTGAAAGGGATTCCGCCTCGCAATAGTGTACACCTGACAACATTCCGTCTCGTAGCCAGCCGATACCATCGCCGCCGCGATCCTGTTCATTTTAGTCAAAATTTCCGGCGGATAAGCCGGAAATTCATCATGATCGCCTGTTGATTCAGTCTCCGGTATAGCGCAGCGATCCGATCCTTCTTGCTTGTTGTTGAATGAAGAATACGGTTTCAGATTTATTGAGCTTGAATCATCTGAGCTCCGGGAATCTTCTAAAAGCGCCCGAAACTCGTCTTCCATGAACGTCATCGCCCGTTGTAGGACCATGCTGGTTCTATTGTGCGACGACGTCGTCGTGGATCTTGACGGGAATTCGCCGAACGCATTCGTTAGTTTCGATATTCGCCTTACCGCTTCAATGAACAACAAGTCTTCCTCGTTCATTTTACCAAATTTAGTGGTACTCTCACCGGAATTATACTTTGCAATCCTTGAATCGAGAATTCTGGAGAAGGTCTCGACGATGTCGGGGACCTCCGGTGGGTCGGATTTGTCGTCGACGGCCGAGAGAGCGTCGGTGAACCGATCGATGTCTTCAGAGACTTGACCAATGTCATGATCATGCAGCTCATCCTCCTCCAGCGTAGGTAGGGTATCGCTTTCCGATCGTCGATTAACATTCAGCGGCGAATACGGAGATCTTGGACTAGACGTCGTCTCGCTGGTTCTGCTGGTAAAGCTTCCGAATTTGTTAGGACGGTGCTTCTTCTCCATTTCTGAGTATCCCTCAAGAAACTATCAGCTTGATCTTGACATTAATCCATTAATCTGGTTTTGAAGAATTTCTAAAGGATCAACATGGATGTGAAGGAACAATCCTGTAACACATATTAAATTGTGATTTTTAATTATTTCATCGAGCGGAGGTTTGAGGGAGGGTGGAAGAGTGGGCGGGAGTGAAATGTTCTGTTGTTTCTGTTTGTTCGTTTTCGGAAGGCAGTTGGCGCTCGTTGACCGTTGACCCGGTTTAGAAGGCCGTTTAGTGCTTCACACGATCCACGTATACATGTAGTCTTTGGGACATCCGTCGTGGGAGTGGGGATGGGACACTGTTTTTGAGAAAAAAAATTGATTGTTATCCCGATTAGAGGAATTTTCCTCGTATGTCTTATATAGCGACAATCGATTGTCTCTAAATATTTTTAGTGACTTTTATTTAGTGACGCTAAAAAAGTACTACTAATAATTGTCATTGATAATATTAGAAGAAAAACCACTAGAAATTTTTAGCGACTGTTAATTGTCATTATACACGGGATTGGAAGAAGATTTCTACTACTTGTGTAGGAACCAAAGTTTGTTCCTGTTTTTTGGATTGAGATTTTGACTTTGGAGAAATGTATTAGTTCCTTCAAATGTGTCGCTAAAGGTAACAAATTTGCCGCTACAAGGACAAGTAAATGTAGTAGAGAAGAGTGTGTAGTTACTCCAACCAAATGAAAATATGTGGATGATCATTTCTACCACGTTGATTGAATCTAAACTCTCATCTTTGTGTGTCTTTTTGAAATCTATACTACGAAATTAATGTGTGAAGTTGATATCGGATAATGGTAATTAACTAAATAATTTCAATAACGTTCAAAAACTTATGTTTTCACCCTATATTTATACATACGCATTACAAGTTTAATATAAATACAAACTCAACAAAAGTTTATTTGGAATAGTTTATAACGCAGATCATTCATCAAATAAAGACTTGTATCATCAAAATAACCCCACATTTGAGGGGCACAAATGACAATATCTATAGTCCATCAGGGTCTTTTAGGAAATAAGCGAATGAAAATAATATTTGAACTCTACTTTTAACTAACTAAAAGTCTTCAAGTGTTATTAAAGAATCACTTTAGCGACAACTGTGAAGCTCAAACTCTAAAATTGGATTACTTCCCATAGCGAAAATTGCAAATTGATTTTCGCTATGGGAAGATGTCACGTGCACAAACTCCCTAAAGCCCACATCACTAACTTGGAGATCCAATCATCTGACCATTCTCCTATCCTCTTACGTACCGATCCTTCATTCTCCTTTCTCCCTCGACCAAAGCAATTTGAGGCGATGTGGCTCAAACACCTACAAAGAAAACAATTATCCATTCCTGCCTGGTCAACTTTTTTACTTGGAGCCTCCCTCTTCAAAGGTATAGCCTAGGGAAAATTAATAATGAAATTAATGACTCTCTGGAATAAGGAACGTTTTGGCAACACTGAATCACGTATGTGGACACAAAAGCACATCTAAAACACTTCCAATGTTGCTCCGAAAATTGAATTTGCAACTCCTTGAACAAAATACCAGAAAGAACTCGATTGACTTCTAAATTGTGAAGAAACTCATTGGTGCATACATTTACAATCAAGTGGCTCCAATTGGGAGACAGGAATGGAAAATCTTCCACAACTCAACAGTCATACAACGAAATCGAAACAAACTTGTTCCAATGGTCATATGATAATAGACCGTGGAAATCTCAAATGCAAATTTTTCTTGAAAGCTGGGGACTTCAGACCAATATCGTGGAAATCTCAAGACCGTGGAAATCTCATTCTTAATGACCTAATCTCTGAGATACAAAATGCTTTCGTAAAGGGTCAGCATATCATCGACAATATCCTCATTGCTCAAGAACTTACCAAAAAGATACGTAATCATAAATAAAGGAGCAAAACCAGCCTAGGTGTTTTAAAAAATGGACACAAATAATGCAGAAGACCGCGTGAAATGGAATTTTCTGAAAGACACATAAAGGAAAACCAAGTTTCCTAAACACTTTATCAGATTGATTGTGACTTCTGTTTCCTCAGTCTTTTACTGGATCCTAGTAAATAAATCCTCATCCTTATTCTTCAAACCCACATGTGGCCTACGACCGAGAGGCCTGCTCTCCCCATATCTTGTTCATTCTATGTGCTGAAGCCCTCTCTGATCCCAGACTTGGGCCGATTTAACTGGTCTAATTTAAGGCATGAAAGCACCTGTTTTTTGCTAATGATACCATAGTGTTCACGGAACTCAAAAGCAACTCCTATATGCACCTCAAATACATCCTTGAAAACCACCAAAAAAAAATACATCCTTGAAAACTATTGGAAGTATCGAGTCAGCAAATCAGCCATAACAAATCAGCTCTGACTCTAAGCACAAATGTAAGCATGAAAAGGGCTCAAGACCTAGCGTGAAATCTGGGACTCACACTCTTGGATAGCTTTGGAAACAATCGCGGGGGCACCTTGGACATCGTCACACATAGAAAGGAATTCTTCTAAGAATTGATTGACAAAATTAGGGAAATGTATGATGGGTGGAAAGAAATCCTACTCAATAAAGCTGGTCACCCCATCCTTATCAACTCCGTTCTCTCATTTCTTGTCCTCATATACCACATTTAGGTATACCTATTCCCTAGATACAAATGCAAAATATTAACTCCATTATTGGTAAGTTTTGGTGGTCAAATGACAAAAAAAGAACCAAGATTCACTGGATTAATTGGCATTCATTATGTGCACTAAAATGTATGGGAGGTGATGCCACTTTTCTTTAGGAAAATAGGTTTATCAAGCTTAGCCTTTATACCCATGGCAAGATTATTCATGATGAGATATAGCTGAAAGTGATCAAAAAAATTTAATAGATTTGAGAATTTAATGGATGCCGGCGATTAAGTGGTTCATCATTCATGCTACTTAAACGCCATTTTGAATGTCGTAATTAAGCATTGACCCTGTCCTTCCTGTTGACTACAAGAGTCTGTACCAGGTACAGATCTCACAACGTGATAAATGCCGGAAAACGAAAAGTGATCCATCTGACTTTTCTCTGTAACTCTACGACCAAGATGAATGGGAACACAAACAACTTGACAAAAGAAATGAGGCTATAAGCAGAATACTTGGGACTTGGGATTAGTCATATACGTTTAGTTGTTGTCCACAAAAAATTGCTCTTGGCCGGACTTTTTGACTGATCTCGTGTGTTTGTTCCCTCGGTAGATTGTTACTTTTCACATTCCAAAGTCAAGTTGCCTCTTCTTCCTTAATTTTCTTCCCTTACCTTCTTCATTTTGAAGCCACCTCCCACGTTCAAAACAAATTAAATAACCACCGCCATGCAGCCGCCGCCACCAACCAGCACTGTGATGCCATACCAAAATGGAAGTATTTTCCTACTGCTGCAACCCCCGCCATGTCACATCCATTCATGCCAACTATGCCGGTTCGCGCCAACTATGCATAACTGTATAAGCACCAAAAAGAAAATATAGGAAAAGAAAAAGAAATACAGTGGATCACCCTTGATATTTGTGAAACATGCCAATGACAGAACCAATCAGGGTATGAAAAAGTTTAAGTACTCAAAAGGTCGCATAAGGGGTACAGCTCCAATTTAGTACTCAAAAGGTCACTGTTGGGACCGCTTACCCGGCCCCAACATGTCCTCTTCGGCCGAAAAAAAGGAATACACCTTTAAGTGATAGCCCATACCAATCAGTTAACCACTATTAACTCGGCGTGAACGTCGGAATAACTCTAGCAGCATATATCAGTCACTATGACTCTATGAGAACCTCTCTCTGCATTGACTTACTACAATTTGGTTGTTCTTTCAATGAGAGACTCTAACCGGTTATTATTGGAGTTTGCCGTCTAAGTAAAAATGTGATTATAACTATTAACTACAGACATAGAGTGCATATATTGTGCCTAAGATGACATATTCGACTGACATATTACTTTCATTGAGATGTGAGTTTAGCTGCTCACAAGAAAAATACTATGAGTAACTAATTCTAAATCTCATATTCAAAAATTGTCTCTCTTATTTCATTCGATTTTTCCCTTTGACTTTTTACAATTATAATAATACTTTTTTTTTTTTGATTCAACAGAAATAATATTAATAGCAAAAATTTACAACCTAGACCCTATCATGGGCAGCATCAGCGTAATCAGTGGCTAACAAAGGGATCACCACTGTGGGTGGTTGCATGAGAAACACAAAAGATTCCCTTTGTTGCTCTCCCATTCTAGATAATTGATCTGCGCATTTGTTTGACCCCCTAGATATATACAATATCTCAGATTTGGTGGAATTAACAAGAGCTCTAGCATCTTTAAGGAGATTACTCAAAGGATGCACATGTGTGCCGTTGGCCAGAATCAGCTCCACAGCCATTTTGGAATCAGTTTCCAGAATAAGATTCTCAACTCCTCTATCTTTGGCAAACTGTAATCCTTTAACAATTCCATAAAATTCAGCTTCTAGAGCATTCGCAGTTGGGATGTATCCACAAAAGCCTCCCATCCAATTGCCGTTGTTGTCTCGCAGCAGACCACCATAGCCTCCTGATATGCTAGATTTGGCGCAACCATCAGTGTTTAGCTTCATTGTACCTGCAGGAGGAAATAGCCAAGTCACTGTTTGTTTAGTTTTTGGAATTTTCTTGTTCTTTACCTCAAAAGCCTTCTCAATTTCTTTGGCAAGGGTGCTACAGAACCTCCACTCCACTTCCACATGGGTAGATATCTCATCAATGCTCTCTTTGTTTCTGCTTTTCCAGATTTGCCATAGCATGGCTGTGAACATGTAGACCCATTGAGTATCACCAAAGTTATTACTTCCTTTTTCTTTCAGGTTTGTCATCAGCCATTCCTCTAAAGTTAAGGTGTCTTCTCTTTCCATAAGAGTTCCAGAAAACACCTTTCTCCACATCTCGCGGGCCTTAGGACAGAATCTCACAATGTGGTTGGCATCTTCATAATTATAGCCACATCTAGCACAACTAGCATCACTGGTAAGGTTTCTAGTAAACCTGAGGCTATTGGAAGCAATTTTATTATGTAACAGTAACCATAAGAACAAAATGATTTTCTGGGGGATTTTCAATTTCCAAATCCAACTCCAATTACCCAAGGGTGAAACAGTGTTATTCATAACAAAAACAGTCTCATAAGCACTGGAAATAGTGAATTGACCATTAGGGTGCTTCCCCCAAAAGGGAATGTCATCCTCAGCATCTTCTTGAGATAGGTACACATTGCAGATTTGCTCAACCTGCTCAGTGTCAACTAATCTCTGGATTTCATTAAGATCCCATTTACCATGATGAATTATGTTTTCAACCTTAAGGGGTTGAACATTCAAGTCTTGAGTCTCCTTTATGGGTCCCTTCCCACACCACCAATCATACCAAAAGTCAATTTTATTACCTTTACTGACATTCCATTTCATACCTTTCAAAATAACGTTGCTGCTCTTCAAAATTCCTTTCCAGATATGAGAGCTTTTAGCCTTATTAGACCACTCCCTAGGCACTCCCAATTTGTCATATTTGGCTTTAAGGACTTGAACCCACAGGAGATCTTCATTCATTATGATTTTCCATCCAAGTTTAGCAAGACAAGCTAAGTTATTTAACTTAGCCTTTCTTAAACCCAGTCCTCCTAAAGCTTTAGGAGAACACACAGTGTTCCAGTTTATGAGATGCAGTTTCTTAGTGACATCCGTATCACCCCACAGGAAAGATTTATTGAGTCTATCCAATTTTTCAGTGAGTTTAGCAGGCAAGGCATGGATTTGCATGATGTGTGTCGGAATGGCTGAGGTAACCGCTTGAACAAGGGTCGCTCTTCCAGCCAAAGATAACAGTTTGGCTTTCCAACCATTGAGTCTATTCTGGACTTTTTGGAAAACTTGGTCATAAAGGTGCTGTGACATTCTTTTATGAATAAGAGGTATGCCAAGGTAGGTTCCCAAGTTATCCGTCAGAGGAATACCACACATGTGACTCAGATTGTGAGCTTCCATGGAAGGTATATTGGGAGACACAAACAACTTAGATTTCTGAAGGTTTAAACTTTGTCCAGAACTGCAGCAAAAATTATCAAGGATATTCATGATTTTTTGGCACTGTTTTTCACCTACTTTGCTAAATATAATTAAATCATCGGCATAGAACATGTGAGAAATACTAGGTCCCCCTCTAGAAGCTTTTAAGCCAATCCAATCCTTCTTTTTATTACATTCATTTATCATGTGAGACAATTTTTCCATACACAGGACAAATAAGTAAGGAGACAGAGGGTCTCCCTGCCTATTTACTCCTAATGATAGTATAAGAGGGGAAATTCAATGAAATTGATGGGTAAAAAGATCAAGTTGGAGTAACGTTCATTCTCATACGATAAGTTGTTTTGAGTTTAGGTGCACTATATATCACAAAATATTACTACCATTAAATTAAAAAACATCACCGACATGTTACTACCATTAAATTAAAAAACGCTGTCAAGTAGACATTCTCATCACCATCCATTAGTAGATATGAGCAACCGGATTGAATTAGGATTGAACCGGCATCAACATCACCGATATTAAATTGGAGAGACTGGAAACCTCCACGACGATAGTTTCCAGTCATCGCGAACTAGAATAACGTCCGTGGCTTCGGCCTTCACAAACCAAAAAGATGACGCCGCACCTAGATCCACCAATCCACTCGATTGTGAGATGCATTCTATCATCCACGTTATGGAGATTAAACCAGAGATTGGAGACCTTGTCTTTCATTATCTTACCCTCCTGTTGATCTTTAAAATCGTTTTAATACCATCTTCAACGACTCAGAACCACAACACTTTGACTCACCCTAAATGAAATAAACGCAACTAGAACAAAGTGGCGTACCAAACGATAAAGTAACCCAAAAAAAAAAAGGAGCCTAAATAAAGTCTCATTTCCAGAAAGATTAATGATGGGTAAGAAGAGAATTGTATGCTACATTTGCGATGGTTCATAATGTACTGAATAATAATTCTTTTGTTATTTTAAAGAGAAAATTGCGTAAAATACCCCTGTGATTTATGGTCGTTGCAAAAAGACTCCCGTTGTTACAAAAATTACAAAAAGACACCTATGGTGTTCATTTTGTTGAGACCGTTAGAAAAATCATCCAAATTAACGGAGCGTCATATTCACTTTCCTAAAAAACGCGTTTGATATATTTTAATATATTAAAAAGACAAAATTACCCTCCTTTTTTTTTTTCTCTCCCACCCAAGTCCCATTTTCTTCTCCAATCCAAGCAAACCCTAAACCTAGCCCCCAACCAAACCCTAGCCGCCACCCTCACCCACCCCATCCATTACCACCACCGCCCATTTTATGCGACGCCACCACCGGTTGCTTCCACCCACCGCGAACTCCGCGTTGCCATCCTTGTAATCACCCCTAACCTCTTGAATCACCGCTAGCCCCGCAATAAACCCCAGCCACTTGCGCCTCAACCAAGCCCGCCATTAACCCTAGCCAATTGTGCCGCCACCATGCCCAGCGCAGCGCGATTAAAACTTAGATCTACGATTGAAACCTAGATCTACAATTAGGGTTTGCTGATTCACAAACCACAAGCCTCGAGCTTCCAAAACCAAGACAATTAAAAAAAAAAACCTAGATCTACAATTAGGGATTCGATCAATGCCCCGTCAGGCATTGCCGCCGCCAACGCCATCACCGCCCAACGCCGCGCGATTGAAACCCCAGATCGTAATTGAAACCCCTTGATTGCGGTTGAAAACCTAGATCGCAATGTTTCAAATTGCGGTGCGGTGCGGTGCTGTGGAGACGTCGGTGTGGGGCTGTGGAGACATCGGGCATGTTCCGGTACGGGGCTGGTGGAGACGTTGGCTTGTACCTGTGGTCGATGAAGGCCAGGCTCGAGCGGTGGCGCCGTGGCAGTGTGGCTGGGGTGGTGGTGCCGAGAATTCTAGTGTACAAACAATCTTAAGGTTTAAATACAAGGGTATTTTGGATAAATTTTTTGTTTCGTTACAGAAATCGTCTGTTGCAATACTTTTGCAATCACATGTGTATTTTTTTCAATTTTTGTAACAACGAGAGTCTTTTTACAACTATCTCAAACCACATGGTCATTTTGCACAATTTTTCCTATTTTAAAAACTAATCCTATTCGTAAAACAGCTTGATTTTTGTCCAAATATTTTAAAAGAATCGTATGCTACTTTTGAAAAAGCTATGCGTGTTCTTCCATTGAGACGGAACTTTTTAATCATCATATATGTTCAAAATCTACCAACAAAATCCATCAAATCAGCAGATGATCTTGCAAACAGAACTACGGATTTGCAAAGTCAACGACATCTCGTCATCATTTTGATAATGATTCATGCTTCCCCGAACTAATAAAGCTGTAATAATAATCTTCTAAAGTAGAGCTGAACACGCGGACCAGGCACCTTACATGTGCCTCGATCTCATTGCGTCGACGTGAAATCATCGCCGTGATGATTGGGGTTCGATTGGTCAACTGCGGACGCGCTTCCGCCTCCCAGCCTACCGTGTTCGAGCTAAACGCTTGTGATGTCCTAAATTTCTGGGCATGAACACCGAACAACTTGGTCAACCTGGACATCGTATTACAGAATGTGTTGTCGGCGGCACGTTCACTCGGTGATATGAGACTCTTGACTCCGCATGATTGTTTTGACTTTTGACTGTCCAAAAATCAAGCTCCAAGCTCAAAAAATTCATTTTGTTATATACTAAGAGACCGTATCGATCGGTTCTTAAAAATAAATTTATGGTTAAATTAATATTAATTTTTAAAATTCGCTTCAATTTATTTTAAGTGTAACAGACTAAAAGTTATTGAGGAATAAAAAGTAATGAACACGGCTTCTTGATTTACCGAACTTTAGGAGTGGTTCATCCTCAATGGACTCGTGAAAACAAACTTGGCACATAGCCGATCCGTTCCCATTATTACCAACTATGTCTCTATAGTAAGTTTCAAAACATGGGAAGATAAATCTACATGTAAGAAGATGCACCATGTGGCTAATTTCAAATAAAAGGGGTATTATTTTTGCTAAAAGTAACACAGTTATAGTACCGTATTAGAGTATTATTTATTTTCTTTGTGAAGTAATACGTACCGGAACCAGTATCGTCTTGATACCATCTCAAATTTTACATCAATTATATGCATATAATGTTTAGTCATCGATGAAACTAACAAATTATATAACAATCAAATAGTCTGGTATTTATAGTTTAGCAAAGTTGTTTGTTCTAGAATAAGCTATCTGTTATACAATGGCATCCGGAACAATTGGTTATTCAATTGAGTTACTTCTTTTGTCTACCTCATTAGCGGGTATTTATAGAATAATAAGTTGTTGGTGTGAGTGTGTGTGAAGCTATACATCATACAAATGTTAGGAAAGATTAACTGAAAGTCATGATGAAGTTTGAAGAGAGTCTATATTTGTTAGGAAAGATTCTGCAAAATATGATGAAAATAGCAGCGAAGAGAGGCAAATTGAAACTTAAAAGAGGCTACATAGATTTTGAACGATATAATCATACCTAGAATGTTACCTCTTTAGTCTTTATATGCTCAATTTACTAAGCTGTCCAACAAACCTTTAATTTCTATATTTTCTTGTAATCGGTACAGAATACATTATTGAGGCCGCTACATAGGTTTTGGTATATATCACCTGTACCGGCCCATTGTATTGATACATAGTGATACTTTGATTGGTACGAAACGTAAAAGATTATCGTATCGATAGAATATAATAGTAATATGTATCGACCGATATTTGATATTGACAGAGTATTGAGAACTATAAAAAGTAAAGTTTTAGCATAACATAATTCCTTTTTAACCGTTTTAACTAAAATCTAGAGAGCGAAAGGGAGAAAGAAGTATTGAATGCGGTCAAATGAAAGAGAGTAGACATCATCAGTTTAACTTCATGCTTTGATGCCTAGTTAGCATGACCGTATATGAATAAACAATACAGTAAAAGTATCTGTACATGTACATATGCAATCGAGGAAGGATTATGTATGACAAAGCCGGCTACGCCACTACCTATTAACCTATAATCTCAACAATCTATCCCACAGCCAAATCAACCCTTTTCCAAAGCTTTGGTGGTGGTTGTTCTTGTTTGCCCGTGTCTTCTTGCGGAGTCTGATCTGCTTGTCTTTTTTTCTAGCTGATCAGTTATCCCTATGAATTTTCTTCATTTTTTTCTCTGACAAGATTTGGTAAAAAGTAACTGATTTTGGGTGCATTGGAGTGAAGGGTTTGAGTGCTTTGTTATAAGAAAATGGGTTGTTTTCCTTGTTTTGATTCAAGGGAAGAGGAAACGCTTAATTCCCAGAAAGAGAGAGATGATCGTAAGGATGGCCATCCATCTGTCCCCACCAATATATCCAGATTAGCTTCTGGTTAGTTCATATTTTTTATAAGTCCGAATGATCTGTATACCTTCAAGTTTACATCTGTTGTTTATTGATCTGATCTGGGTATGGCTGATTTAAGAGTAATTTCTTGATTTCTAGTTTTGTGTCTTTTGTCAGTATGTGAAGGATTTTTGGTTTTTCATTCTAGGATATAATATCCTAAGGTGAATCTGATTAATATGATTGCTAAATAGGGTCCTAAGAACTGATTTAGGAACAGTTTGTTTGATTTAGTGAGACTACTAAGCTCAATCCAAAAGTGAGAATCTCTATATGTTGATATGGGCCAGATTTGGATAATATTGTTGTTAGGTCATTCAAAGTTTAACGACAGTTGCTGTATCCAAAATTTTCTTTTTATGCCAGTGCAGATTGCGTATGCCAGGATTTTATTTTTAATTCTACTGATAGATCTGGACTGCTTTATTGTGATGCAATTTGCAGGAGCAGACAGATTCAAAACAAGAAGCAATGTGGGGTTAAAGAGGGAATCATCTGGGCCAAAGGATGTACCCGATGCTCAGATTGCTGCGCAGACGTTCACTTTTCGTGAGCTTGCAGCCGCAACAAGCAATTTTAGGCCAGAGTCATTCATTGGGGAAGGAGGATTTGGCCGTGTGTACAAAGGGAGGCTTCAGAGCACGGGCCAGGTAAAGTTGTTTAGATTTTATTTCACCAATGATTATCTATCTTAATTCGGTATGCAATGCTGAGTGATAGTTTAGAGCTGGGATTATGCCCTAAATATATTTGAGATAACTTTTAAGCCTCAATATTATCTGTCGCCAATTTTATCTGTCGCAGTTGACATAGCTCCAAGCCTCCCAGTTTAGCTCTTATTGAATGTGTTAATACTCAGTTGTCTGCGACCAATAGTCCAGACTGCCAGTAGTTAAGGGAAGCAAGATCCATAATACCTCAGGTCATTGTATAAACTGTACTAATGGTTCCAGATCATTAGGAGGATTGAATATTTTCCTATATCCGAATTAGTATGTTCTTAAAGTACGATAGCAATAGCAAAAAACAGAGGCAGAGGCATCATAGGCCAAGTTATCACATCAAGCAATCTCCTTTTGTGCTGTCCAAAAAATCATTCTTGCAATTGTCTTTTCTTTCTCTTGACTACCAATATAGCAGCCTAATTCTGTCAATCTATATTGTTACTGGTGTAATTGCCATATTTATCAATTATCATACTGATATTTCTGAAGTTATTTCACGTGAAAGTAAAGAAAGAACACAACTTTATTTTTTTCCCTATCATCTGGAGATTAGCACATGGCTCATCAACACCCTGTAGTTGCAAATTCACCTTGAAGTTCTTAGGCACCTTAAAATTGAGCAAGTTCCGACCGTGCAAGCAGTTCTCAACATTGATATAGCAAATGTGATCTCTTTAATTAAATAAGTGTAATCTTTCTTAGCAGTCGACTTGACTATTCTGTAATTCGTGACTTACTTTAATTTCCTATATTTCACTTCTAAAAAGTTTTTAGAGGAAAGTCGAAAAGAGTGCAACTCTACTTCTTTTATATGAAGGTTGGGGACAAGCCACTGTTTCTAAAACAGTCTTTTTCATTTGATCTTACAGCTTCTTCTTAGATAGGAACGGATTTAATAAAGACTGAAATAGGAAAGTGACATGTCAACCGCTTCAGAAAAGTGAACATAGAATACTATAATCCCAATTATGATTAAACCTGAACCGAATCTGCAAAAATAGGTTAGCGACGAGAATCGATCTCAACTTTTCCATCACTAAATCCAGCTAAAGCTTTACTTTTTTTTATCAAATTGAAGGATTAGCAACATTTCGTTTCTCTTGACATTATATGTGCGCTGATAACGGCGTACTTGTTTCCCACAGGTCGTAGCTGTTAAACAATTAGACAGAAATGGGCTTCAGGGTAATAGGGAATTTCTGGTCGAAGTTCTCATGCTCAGCCTTCTACATCACCCTCACCTAGTGAACTTGATTGGATACTGTGCTGATGGGGACCAACGGCTTTTAGTATATGAGTTCATGTCGATGGGATCGTTGGAAGATCACCTTCATGGTAAAGTTTCCCTGCACCTTCCTTTTTCTGATTCAGTTTTTTTTTTTCAATTCCATGACTTTTATTCAACTTCCTCAAATTCACTATTTTACTGTGGATTTAAAAGGACAGTGACCGTTCATGTTTCCTTCCAAAAATGATTTAGTCAAAAGCGGAACCGGCTAAAGATCTAGGCATTCTCCACTTGTTGAATTTGAAAACATCAAATGAAGCTGAGAAATAGTAGGAAGTGGAAGTTACAAGCTCGGGTCTAAGTTGCCTTATCTTGATGCAGTCGTGTAGATTTCTTACCTTTTGCTATGTATCCCTATGCGGAGATCGTTTACTGATTTGTGCTAGCTTTTGAGAATAAAAGTATCAAATAAGGTATCAAAGAGGTCATTGTAATCATGAGTTCCCGTAGGTGATATCTGATATGGTAGAGTTGAGAGCAAGTCAATTAGAGAGATGTTGTAATCCATGACACTGGCGATGAGATGGATATATATGACTTCAAAGGCTGTAGGCACAAGAAGAATCTATTAGGATCTTCTGCCTTAAGTTCGTTTCTGACTAGGATAAACAACAGATTGGACTTGTTTAACTAAGCCCAGCCTGTTGGGGTGAGTCAAAGACTCATTGTGACAGTCGAAGGTCATGGCGTCTTCTTTTTGACAAGTAGGATGATGTGATCTTTTAATACTGCTGGATCTTTTATCCAATTGCGCAAATGAGGACTTGTTCTCAAACTTTCTATGGCTTTATCTTGCTACCTCTCTTTCTCCTCTCTCACACGTCCTTTTCTAATATTAGCAACCTGTTCTAACGCGATATGTTTTTCCTTCTGTTGAAACTTTATCCCAGCTTGGTAGCTAGAATGGAAAATAACCGTTGGACGGAATGGACTGAAATGTTAATTCCATTCAATGTTGGCATCTTCAGGTGGCTTAATTGTTAAATGTCACCAGGCCAATGTTTTGACAATATAATTTTCACCCCAGAGTCTTATTTAAAGGTTACAAGGTTCCTCACGATATGAATATCTGCTCATAGTTTTCCAAAATTTACATTGGCTCTAGATCTTGAAAATTACATAATGGCTCCTATAACTTCGAGAGGTTCTCTATTGCATTTTAGGGGATTCGGGTTGCTTTTTAACCATTTCACTCTTCTTCTCGTCCAAAGAAAAGCAATGACTATCTGTTCTGACAGAGCTTTATAGAATGCATTACTCCCATTTGGATTCTCAGACTAGTCTCTTCCATCTCCCATCCTTCTCAACAAGGATGATGCCAGTAAACCATGATTTATTTGATGACTAGGCAGTTGTTTATTTCAGTTGTATTTTGCATGCCACTTTCTCATCTCATGTTTTATGACTTGCTATATGCAACTTGTAATGTTGAGAGAAAACTCAGTCAAAAGCACTCCAAATTTCAGCTGGAATATTTTTGGTAAAAAATTTGACAGAAATAGACGTCTGTCTTATACATTCCTAGTTGTGCTACGAGGTACCACCTAATGGACATAATTGTCAAACTTTAATTTTCCTTGAAAGTTTCAATATATCCTCAAGCATTTCTTGCCAATGCATATTGCCAAAAAGGAACCAAAGATCTTCGTCTATGGTTATTACTGTTTATTTGTATTTTTCTTTCTGACGTGGTCATTAATAAAAATCGGATTTTATGATCGTGAGTTTGAGGATATTCTAGCAAATAGTTGTACTTAGGAGTACTATTAAAAGCACTTGATGGAAAATAAATCTTTTGACTGATCTCATTGGTGTTCATTTATTTCGTACTATCCGTTAATGTTTGTTTACATTAAACCACCCATGGTATTACCATTTTTGGGCATTTGGATGTCACTTGGCATCTAGTACCTGCCCTTTTGAGATCAAGTATGAAGCTATTATTTGAGTAAAATGAGACTAAGACATCGATGATATATGCAGATCTCCCTCCTGATAAAGAACCATTAGATTGGAACACAAGAATGAAGATAGCAGTTGGGGCAGCCAAAGGTTTGGAGTATTTACATGATAAGGCAAACCCTCCAGTTATTTATAGGGATTTCAAGTCTTCCAATATATTGTTGGATGAAGGATGTCACCCCAAGCTTTCTGATTTTGGGCTTGCAAAGCTTGGCCCGACTGGAGACAAGTCGCATGTTTCCACGAGGGTCATGGGTACTTACGGTTATTGTGCTCCAGAGTATGCCATGACTGGACAGTTGACAGTGAAGTCTGATGTCTACAGTTTCGGGGTAGTGTTCCTTGAGCTTATTACGGGGCGCAAAGCTATCGACAGCACCCAACCTCAAGGAGCACAGAACCTTGTCACATGGGTAATCCACTAGATAGTATTTATTATGTAGTTCCTTGTTGGAAATTTATGCTCTTATGTCACCACATGAAAACGATATACAGAGCAGGAGCGCATAGGAACACTCTCCTATTCAAAAACCTATACGCATTGCTCAGAAAAATGTTGCTTCTACCTACACAGCACGAATACTTTATACTGAAGACACCCCATTTGACACGCACATTTGCATCTATAGTATGAACCCTGTTTAGGCAAATACCAACTTGCCAAGCAACACCTGCAATTGACTTCCTTTTACCCATGTAGATTCTGACAATTTTCCACCCATTGAGATAAAAAAAAATCTGCCATGTATCTAACTAGAATCTGGACAAAAACTAACATGGATAGAATTACCGGAGGCTTGCCAGTTGCCACAGCACCATTAGAAATTTCTTTATTAACCCTCTCCCATATACCTTGGAATTATTGTTTCTCGTCTCTTCTAGTTGCCTATACCTGTCTTGTTGTAGGGGTTGGCTTTGTACGTCTGCTAGATGTAGGCGCAGTTAATACTTGCATAGCAATTGTGTTGTTGATTGCTTGATCAAATGCAGGCACGACCCTTGTTCAATGACCGCCGGAAATTTGCAAAATTGGCAGACTCGCGGCTTCGGGGTCAGTATCCAATGCGGGGCCTCTATCAGGCTCTTGCAGTGGCATCCATGTGTATCCAAGAACAGGCTGCCGCTCGTCCTCTCATTGGAGATGTAGTTACCGCCCTATCTTATCTGGCGAACCAGGCTTACGACCCCAGTACAGCTCCTGGACATACCTACAGATCGTCCGGGGATAAGGATGACAAAAGAAACAAAGATGAGAGGGGCGGAAGGATATCAAGAAACGAGGATGGGGGAGGATCCGGACGGAAATGGGACTTGGAAGGGTCTGAGAAGGATGACTCTCCAAAAGAAACCGCCAGGATGTTAAATAGGGACTTGGAAAGAGAACGAGCCGTTGCAGAGGCCAAAATGTGGGGCGAGAATTGGCGAGAAAAGAGACGGCTAACTGCTCTAGGCAGTGTAGATGGCAATAATGGGTAGTATCCTGATGTAGATGGCCAGGCCAGGTCTCATCCTGCACATTTGGCTCATTTTCTGTTTGCAAATCACAGGAAGTGAAGAATCACTGGAAGTTGCCCTGAGCTGGTTTATTTTTACAGCTCTCACAAGTTGATTCTGCCAGCAGCTGCATGAGTTAGTCGGACGAGACTTTGGACCAATATGTTGATTTCTTTTCTTTTTGGACAGGAGAAGAAGAGCACATGGCAGAGTGTATATTTACGGTGAGAATCAATGTACTTGAAGAGTTTTTTGGGAGCAAAAACGTCTCGTGCTAAACTTCTGCTGGCTCTTGTAAGAAGTTCTATACAAAAACCATCATGTTGTTTGTAGTTTCTTGATGTGTTACCGCATTGAAGCATCATTTGCAATTCGGATTCCCACCCTCAATCCTTACCCACTCCGCTTTGTCTTACGTACTTCGTGTTAGTTTGGACCGCATACCTCATTTCTCTCGCTAACAATCCCCACAAACCTGCAATCTTCAACAACTCCTTCACTGTGTGCACGAGTTTTCCAGAAAGTGTTTTAGTCATTTAAGCTTATCTTGCACACGCCGCAATACGTGTATTCTGCTAAAGACAATGAATCACTAAACATGGCCGGCCGAATACATCTGGCCGCATAATTTGCTCCAGACAGAGTGCCTAGTGGAGCCCAAAATAGGAGCCACGTTATAGCACCTGATTAAAGTTGGGGGGGCCGTCAACAAGGACCAATAATGGGCTGCGTTAGCAAATAGAAAGTCCTATTTTCCAAACGAAAATGGTTGGTTCCAAGCCGTTTGTTCTTACTTCAAGGTTCAATTTGCACCTTTCACGACCAATGTCTTTTCCGGTTAGAACCAGATCTTATCAATTCAATTGCAATAATGCATTGCAATGACGACACTAATTGTGGCCGACAATTCGATAGAGTTAGATCTCTAAGATTAGATGATAAGTTATTCTCATCCTTAGAAACCTCGATAAAGGTTAGCATTTTATATTGTCCAAGCGAACTAGTAAGATCACGAACTTTACTTAAAATTAGAGCTGTATACAAACCGAGTTTGAACCGAACAGAGATATGTTCAAACTCGTTTGTTTAGTTTCAGATCGTGTTCGTTTAATCTTTAAAATTTTGTTTAAACTCGTTTACGGTTCGTTTCACAAAACTCGTGTTCGGCTCGAATTCGTTCGTTTATTTATACGAACCGAACTCAAACTTGAAAACTCGTGTTCACGATCAAAACAATTATTTCCAAATCAGAACTACACCTTACTTGATTCAATTGTCTAACTGATTTTAGGATTTTCAAGTTTAAACTAATTGATGCCAAGGAAAGTGGGTTCGTATTTACGTGGAGGTGCCACAAAGGCTGCAGTCCGAGTCAGCTTCCAAGTATGTTGATGTGAGACACAGCAAGGGTGGAACAAGGGCAGAGACCAAGGGCTTCACAAACAGAGCTTGAGGGTGGCAGTGCTGCGAGGGCGGTGGCGCGGGATGAATACACGATGACAGTCACAGTCCGATGCTTAGGTCCAGAGTCAAGGTCTTGTATGTTTCTCTCTCTAGGATTCTAGAGTTAGAAAGTGAAAATCTGAGAGTGAAGAAGAAGTCTTGAAAATGTCCAACCGTTATCTCCTGTCCAAATGAATTCTCAAGACCTCTATTTATAGAGATTGAGATGATGATGTCATAAACCGACACGTGGCACTCCCTGGGAGTGACATGTCACCGGGGGGTCCACGGGTGCCGGTGCTCCATGGACTGTCAGATCGCATATTCACTCGGCCTGCCCCGCACAGCGTCGCTCCGTCTGTCAGGAAAGACTGGCTCCCACCGCATCGGTGTGGCCAAAGAACCCCCTTGATCTAGCCTCCAATCCAAGCCCTTGCGGAGTCCCACAGGCCTGGCAGCGATGGGGAAGACCCGACGCCCAACTGCCAGGTGAACTAGTCGCGATGCCCTCCGAAGACCTACTCCCGTCTCGGAGTGACCCGGGGGTCATAGTCCCTAGGGGTGCCGACGCAAGCCCCCAGTGCCAGAGCACGTAGGCCAGTCACGCAAGCACCCTGACGGAGATAGTGTCCCGGAAGAGTCGCCTATTCCGCAGGCCGAGGTAGCATCCCGGAGGAGCCATCTACCTGGCCGGCCAAGGTAGCATCCCGGAAGAGCCGTCTACCTGGCCGGCCAAGGTAGCATCCCGGCGGAGCCGTCTACCTGGCAGAAGGGGAGTCTTCGTGCCGGAGCACTTGGAGCTCCCTGACAGAGATAGTGTAATACCTAGAAAATACCGAAAATTAATGTAACCGTAAGTTTGATTAATTAAAGGGTGCTATTTTTATTAAGTAGCAATATGTTGGTGATGATTAAGTGTTAGGGAGTTGAATAGGAGGTTAGTGTGGTTTTGAGGGTTAAAATGAAAATTTGGAAAGTTAAGGGGCAAAAGTGTAATTTTGGAAAATATGATGAACGGGATGCGCATCTTTATTAAGTAGCATCCTTTTGATGATAATGAGATGTTAGGGGGTTACATGGAGGGTTAGGGTGATTTTGGGGTCAAATTGTAATTTTCCAAAGTCGAGGGGTCAAAATGCAATTTTAAAAACTTGAGGGGCCAAAGTGCAAATTTTGAAACTTTGCAAAATGTGGCATAACCTGAGGAAATCTGATCATGCACGATGGCACCTCCTGGTTGCATGAAGCTGACTCAAAGTTGGAAATTATAAACAATTTTGGGGATAAGATTTAAGATTTAAGGGTGTTAAATATAAAAGGAAAATTTGGGGTGCAAAATAGAAATAAAGAGAAGTCAAGAATTCAGCTCAAGAACACGCACAGTAGCAGCCACGGGAAGGAAGGAAAAAGAGAAGGAAAGAAAGGGAAAAGGAGGAAGAAGAAGGAAGAAAAGGAAAGAAGGAAGAAAAGGTTGAATCCGAACCCTAGCGGGGTATGATTACGAACCCAAAATCGTGGAAATTGGGATGAATTTAGTTGAATATAAACATGTATGTCTCGGTTGTGTATATATATATATATTTGGTTATGCCAATATGTGGTTGGGGATGAAGAAATTGATTTGTGTTGGAAATCATGATCCCGACCCTAAGCATGGGATCGAAGAGGAACAAGTTGAAATACGAGATAATATCTCGTACTAGGAGGCCCCGATTGAAGTGATGGATAAAGAGGAATAAGTGTTATATTAATGCATGGTGGGTTCGATTTGAATTGTGGGTGTTTAATTAAGTGAATTTGTGTTAACCGAATGGATTTAGGGTTCTCAAGTGTAGTGTAATGCAAATTAAGTGGTTTAAGGGTATAAAACATTGTGGAATCATGCGTAATTGGGGATGAAAATACCCAGGTGTGTCACGGCTGAAGGAGCAAGAAGATAAGTGTGTGTGCGTGAAGGTGACCTAGTGTGTGTGTTGATGTGAATAGTGACTGTTTTTGTCACTAAATGTGGGAATTAAGTAATCAGTTTGGAATTCGAATTTTTAAAAATAGTTAGGGTCAGATTTAGCCAAAGTACAAAAAAGATACCCTAGTTATTTTTAAGATACCTATGTCGTGAAAATATTTCAGATTTTTCCGAGGTTGAGAAGGGGGTGAACGGACGAGGGAAGTTTGGAACTTTGCGGTGAAATTTAAAATACCAAACGAGCGTTGTTTTGCGCAAAAATTTTATGAGGACTCTATGATGCTGAGAAGTTCCATTTCCCAAGATTTCGGGTCATTCCGAAGTCGTTAGCCATTTTTGGCCGAATGGGCTTTTAAGCGCTCGGTCCGGAAGCCGGTTCGGGATTTTTGGGCGAAAATTTTGTAAAATACTTTTTAGCTCAAAAATGATTTCAGGATGCTTAAAATAGCGTTTTAAAGCGGTTTTGAGATTTTTCTAGTACCGGGAACCCTCAAGGGCATTTTGGTAATTTGCCACCGTGGAGGGGTATTTTGGTAATTTGCCAGGTTGGCGCTAAATTTTTTGGAACGTGAAATACTATGCGTTCGAAGTGGTGGGAAGCGAAAAATAGTGGTAGTATGTCTAAAATGAGAGTTGTTATCGATAATAAGTCGATAAGGCTAAATTAAGGATCCGGTTATCGGATCGAATTAACTAGCTATAGTAAGATGCTATGATCGGTTAAGTGGGAAGGGGTAGAATAAGGAGTGCGTATATGTTGAATGATGACTAACGAGCAGGATATGATTTGACTAGGTGATGCAGCTCGTTGCGATCAGAGATTGCGAGTTGCTTCGGCTATAAGCCAATCAGGTAAGGACAATACGGTTGTGATATACTAATTCATTGTTCGATTAGCATGCCATGTTGATGACATATTGTTGAATTCTTGTTGTTATGATGGGTCACCGGTAGTTATTGTGACCGGTATACGCATATTTGAATTGTGCTGTTGAGGACTTAGGGTAGAATAAATTACCTTAGTCCGCCCTGCTGATAGAATTTAGTGAGGATGATGGGTGTCCCAGTATGCTATGGTTCGATTCGATTAGCATACTTGAAGTTGATGATGGTGTTGTGAAGGGGTTATTGTGTGATTGTTGTGAGATGCCGGCAATTATTGATAGTCGATATCTCTTCTCTTTGAGAACACTATTGAGGACTTGTGGCAACTTCTCCCGAGTCTGTCCTATCGTTGATGATGATGCTGTAGAGATCGTTGCGTTGTTGTTATGAAATGTCGGCACTTATTGATAATCGACATTTCTCTTATGTAAATGTTGTTGAGGGCTTGTGGTAATCTTCTCCCGACTCCGCCCTATCGTTGATAATGATGTTGTTGAGGTCATTGCGTGTTGTTGTGAAATGTTGACATTTATTGGTAGTCGACATTCCTCTTATGCAAGAATGTTGTTGAGGGCTTGCGGTAATATTCTCCCAAGTCTGCCATGTTGATGATGTTATGTTGAACTCTTGTTGTTAAGTCTAAACACCGGTTGATCTTTTGATTCGGTATTCCTTGTTGAGCTATGTTGTTGAGGACATAAGGTGGAATAAACTTTCCCTTAGTCCGCCTCGTTGATGAAGTCATGTTGCTTGGCTGTAACGTGGTTAGGGAAAGCACTCTAAATGAGTTCCCTGCCTGTTGACAGTGTCTCTTCTATTTATTTGAGACTGAGATGAACATCTCGTAAAAAGGGACATCAATATGATGAGGATGGCCTGTGAAACATGATCACTGGCAAAAAGGATGTAGGGCGCGCGAGTCGAGTCTGTCATGTCTGGTCAAGTTTAGTCTGTCGTGTCTGAGTTGTATAGCATTTGATTTTCTTTTGATTTTAATGATTTTAATGACTTGTATTTTGTTGATGTTTATCTTTTCAATTTTTTATTTTAGGGTTCACTTGCATAGTCAGTCTGTCTGTCGGTCAGTCAGTCTTGTCCATGATGAGGTGGCAGTAATGCTGTTCTGTTGGGCCTTAAAGCCGCTCAGTCTGACGAAAGAAAACATCGTTTGAAAATTATGCTGATGTTGAAAATTTATTGACAACTCTTGATTCATTTCTATCGTTGAGATGATTATTATTCCTCCGAGTCTTTTGCATCATTTGTACACGATACTCCTCGTGTTGTCTTTACTGGGCGATTTGCGCTCATTCCTTATGTTGTGCAGGCTATGAGGTTGATCAAAGAGAACCTTCTAGAAAGGAAATAGACACAAGCTAGAAAGGTTGAGGAAGGGGATCAGTTGTGTGGGGTAAGAACAGCTAGGAATGATGGAATGAAGAATATGTTGCGAGATAGGTTGATAAGAGTCCTACGACTACAGTCGTATATTAGGTTGTATACTTTCATGTCGTTTAAAGACTTGAAAGTCTTCCGCTGCAGTATGATGTATGTTTGTAAGAAAATTTTTGTAAGGACGTAATTTGGAGCGTCTATTAATGATGTATGAGTATGAGGATGTAGTTGCTCTGTATTCAGCACAGGGTTTTGAAAGTGATTATGGTTGATAACTCAGCCCGGTGATGTCACTTGGGTTGAGGGTGTCACAGATAGTGTCCCGGAGGAGTCGCCTATCCCCGCAGGTGAGTCCTTGTGCCGGAGCAATCGGAGCATGTCAAGGTAGCATCCCGGAGGAGCCGTCTACCTGGCGGAAGGGGAGTTGAAGAGCTCCCTGGCAGAGATAGTGTCCCGGAGGATTCGCCTATCCCCGCGGATGATGTACACTCCAGAGAGTGGGTTGAAGCATGTTCCATGACCAAGGCAAGGTGCGCATGGTGTGATGAATGAGTGTGGTGCCCGGGGGCATGATGACATGATTGTGGTGCATGGGCGTGATGAAGTGAGTAAGGTGCCGGGAACACGTCTATGTCAATGGCGCGGCGCATGGGCGCGACGGAGTGCGTAAGGTGCCGGGGGCATGTTTGTGTCAATGGTGGCGCATGGGCGCGATAGAGTGCGTAAGGTGACGGGGGGACGTTGGTGTCAATGGTGGCGCATGGGCGCGACAGGGTGCGTATAGTGCCGGGGGCATGGTAGTGTGACAGAGAGCCTGGGGGCACGGCTGTATTAGCGGCGTGGCGCACGGGCGCGGTGAAGTGTTGGAGTGTGACGCCCGAACGTCGGTGATGGGGGTCACGGAGACGACGTCCGGGCGACGGACGATGAGCGTCGTGGAGTTGGCGCGCGGGCGACGTCCGGACGACAGGCGACGGGGTCGCAGAGTTGACGTCCGGAAGACGGGCGACGGGGGTCGCGGAGATGACGTTCGGGCGACGGGGTCGCGGAGTTGTGTCCGGGCGACGGGGGTCGCGGAGGATGCAAGGCCTCTTGAAGAGAAGTGAATGTGCTAAAGATGGAGGCCAAGGCCAACCCATAGGGGGAGGCCAAGGCCGACCCCAAGGGGAAAGCCAAGGCCGAGGCCGACCCCAAGGGGGAGGCCAAGGCCAACCTCCTTGGGCAAATGCCATGGCGCATCGACGACGTGCGAAGTGCGACGGTCGAAGCGTGATGCGGCGTCGCACGATGATGAGTTTCTTGGTGACGAAGTCATGTGACGAAAGTGAGAAGTGCACGTGACTTGAGCGTGCATGCTTTGACCGGTTGTGAGCGTTGAAAATGACTGTTGCTTGTGCGGACGTGTCATGCAAAGTGCGACCACAGTGGGCCTTTTGGGTGCGACCAGAATAGGTTGGGAACACTAATTTATACTATAATTAAGTTATATGACTTTTGGTTTTGGAACATATTATAATTAAGTTATTATCCAGATGAGCTGTTAACGAAGACATTCATGAACACTTTGGAATGTTCATGCTCGACTCGTTTAATAAACAAGCTCTAATATTTTGTTCATATTCGGTTCGTATATTACACAAACAAACATGAACGAGTTCTTTGGAGAACGAATCACGAGCAGTTCATGAAGAATTCGGTTAATTTACACGATAAAGTAGAGAAGTCGTTAGTCGCTTTTATAAAAGCAGATTTTAGAGTTTAATAGTCGGCAGAATAAGGAAAAGGGTGCACACATGACAGGAAAAGGGTGCACACATGAACAAAACCTACGAAGAAAGATCATTTGGTCTACCTCCTGGCCTGGTCTGCTTCCGTCACTCTTCATGCAACTGTACAGCTCGGAACAAACAAAACCCAGATAGCTAGAAAAGGGATCAAACAGAGGAATCGCTATCTATGTGGCAATGAATTGATCTTCGGTTTAGAGCTTAATTCTACTTTGATGGTTCCCGAAAGTATTCTGCTTCATGTCGTTCGTTGTAGTTGTTGTTGTTGATGAATAGTATCAATCCCAATTCGCGGCAAATTATTATGTGCTTCGTCTTTTTTTTATTGTGCCGTTTGTTATGATTTCTATTTAGTATGTTGATTTTTTATGCCTCTATGATTTCATTGCTTTGCTATGTTTTTCCTAGTTTTTGTCCTAAATAATTCCTTTTTATTACTTAATTACTCATCTATCTTATTTTTGACCTTATTTACCTATCTAAGCTACTTTAGAAAATTTCGGTTTCAAATAGAGATTTCAAGCTAAGAAAACGTGGTTCCAAATCACGTTTTCAAGCAAACGTTACTATGAAATCTCTGTTAGAAACCAAGATTTCTTTCAATTTTGTTTAAATTAGACAAATATATTGAAAACGTGGTTTGGAACCACGTTTTCTTCAGTTGAAATCTCTGTTTGGAATCAATATTTTCAAAAATAGGTTAGATAAGTAAATAAGGTTGAAAATGGGAATAGAGGAGTAATTAAGTATTAAAAAGAGATTATTTATGGCAAAAACTCATGTTTTTCCCCACTTATTGTTAATCATTCCACTGAGGTAGACTCAAGATAAGCTGGACTTATTGATTTGACTATTCATGTTTCTTTGAGTTTATTATGTGCTCTGTTGAGTTTATTTGCTCTAGAATCTCCTCACTTCTGGGCTACCTTTACAGATTTTTAAAATGTAAGTTATTAAATTCAAACATGTTAAGCTCTGTTTCCAATGTTTCTTAACATGTACCTTAGTAGGGATGACTTGTGGCATGGGCAAGTAAACGTGTGCAAGTCTTGAGACGTTTACCACCAAGCGCGTAGGTCAACTGGTAAGGGGTTGTCCTAGCTTAACCAGAGGTCTCGTGTTCGAGCCCTGGGAATGCAGCTGTGTTAAAACTTGGTAGGGAGAGCTTTGCCGCCCATGTGGTCCTGCCCGGCTCGAACCCGGATTAGTCGGCTTCCAATGTGGTGTCTGGAAACCGGGTGGTCTAACCAAAAAAAAAAAAAAGTCTTGAGACGTTCTCTTTGAAAATGAAATTTTTTGTGCGTTTCTTGGTACGTGTCTTTTTCATTATTAAGTTCAGAATTTGAGAAACGAGATATAATTTTTATTTGAGATTCTGATATAATTTTCATTATTAAATTCACACACTTCTATAAGTGTTTCCCCCACAAATGTTTAGGCAAATCAGAAGTTTGTGTGTGTGTGTGTACTTAACCATATACCCCAAAATGTTATTAATGTCACACCCTGTAAGCTTTGAAAAAAGATAAAACTCTCTCTTGGACATAAGCAAATGAATGTGTCTTCATATGTTTGGGTCTCAAAATTGGCATTGTCAAGTGTATTCCTAAAATAACCACAAAAGGACCTTGACAAATGTTTAGGCAAATCAGAAGCGAGCAATAATATAATAATCATCTCTTATGAAGTCCTATTTTTCTTTCTCAGCCACACCATTATGTTGGGGACTATAAGGAATAATAATTTGGTAAATGATACCCCAAGTTTGAAATAGATCATCAAAAGAAATATTCATTCTCCATCCAATCGCAAGATTATATCTTATGCCCTAATTAATTTTCTACTTCCGCTTTGTAGATTTCAAATTTATCCAAAGCTTCACTTAGTCCTTAAAACATATGCATACGCATAACTAGGGTTGTATATGAACTGAGTTCGAGCCGAATAGAGGTATGTTAAAACTCGTTTCTTTAGTTTCAGGTCATGTTCGTGTTCATTTAATATTCAAAATTTTTTTTTGAACTTATTCACTGTTCGTTTCACAAAACTCGTGTTCAGCACGAGTTCGTTCATTTATTTATATGAGCCAAACTCGAATTTGAAAACTCGTGTTCTCGTTCAAAAAAATTATTTCCAAACTAGAACTATACGTCACTTGATCCAATTGTCTAACTGAATTTAGGGCTTCCAACTTTAAACTAATTTATACTATAAGTAAGTTATATGACTTTTGGGTTCGGAACATATTATAATTAAGTTATTATCCAGACGAGCTGTTCATGAACACTTTAGAATTTTTTATGCTTGGCTCGTTTAATAAATGAGCTCTAATATTTTGCTCGTGTTTAATTCTTATATTATCTAAACAAACATGAACGAGTTCTTTGGGGAACGAACCACGAGCAGTTCATGAATAACTCGGTTCATTTACAGCCCTAGGCATAACGAGAACAATCTTTTTTTAAATGTTGTGAAATATATTTTACCACCTCTTATCGAATGACCTTCCATTTCACAGAAGTCCGAGTGCATTAATTCTAACAATAGAGGTTTCCTTTCAACCTCTTTTAAGGGTTCTCGAGGAATTTTTTAATGCAAACTGAACCTTTTTTGTAAACTAGATGAAGTATGTTGAACCAAACCTCCCATAAATAAAAAGAAATAGCAAGGTAAGTAAATGTAGAATCTTCATTGATTATAGTAAGCTTGTACAAGCCATTGGTAACATAGCCCTTCCTAACATAGTTTCCACCCTAGATCAAAATAACACTGTTTGACTAAAAAAGAATCTTAAATCCATATTTGTTAAGTATGATAATATATACAAGATTGCTCCTTGGACATTTGCACACTTCTTCTAAAATTTTTTGGAGCTTCTCTCTTGCCAAAATGCCATAAACCGTGACTGCCATAAACAATTTGCACAACTTAGCCTTGAAATTTTTTCCCCTAAACATTGCTTGCTGTCTGAAGGAATTGAGCCCATGATGATAATATGGGGCTGATTTGCAGCTTTCTTAGTACTATAGACGACAATCGTTGAGCAAACTGGCATTGCATGAATATGTGCTCTATAGATTCACAGTGATTCCAGCATAGCATACATTTGTCATCTTGTGTAACATTTTGATCGTTTAGTTTATCCTTTGTTCTTAAGCCACCTCTACATAGTAACCATAATATCACGACACACTTAGGTATATGCCCTGAGAACCATATCAAATTCCACCAGGGACATTGAGGTGCTTTAGTTCTGATAGCTTCCCATTGTGTGTTGATAGAAAATATGCCACTGGGATGTTGAGTCTATATGAGCTGATCTGATCTTGTATTATCAAGACTTGGTATTGCTAATAGCATCTGAATTAAATCTCTCAACTCATTTGACCTGATGTTAGGTAGCCTCCATGAATCGTCATGAATTATAGAGCCTACTTTGCTGTCTAGACTCAGTCCAGCATCATAAGCTGCCCTTGCCCCACCTTTTCAATCAAAGTATGCTCAAATATCCATCTTTCATACCATAGCCAGGTGTCCTTCCCATTATCAATTGTATATATAAAGAATTGACAAAATTGATTTATGATTTTCACAATTTTACTCCTTGTCCAAGAGATACTCACTGGGGGTTTAAATGTCCATGGATGCCTCTGTTTGATGACATATGTGTGGCACCAGTTACCTATAGGGAATATTTTTTATGTGACAATTCCCAAAGGTGTTTGCATATGGCTACTTTATTCCACTCCTCCAACCTTTTCAACCCTAATCCCCCTTCTTTCTTTGGAAAACACAAGTCCTTCCGTGCAACTTTAGCCCAGTGCATTTAACATCCTTACCGTGCCAGACAAATGCTCTAATTATCCCTTCAATTTGTTTCACAATCTTTTTAGGAAGTACAAAAATAAAACACCAATATACTTGCATACTCA
Organism: Escallonia rubra; assembly: GCA_033065855.1. NCBI lineage: Eukaryota > Viridiplantae > Streptophyta > Magnoliopsida > Escalloniales > Escalloniaceae > Escallonia > Escallonia rubra. The sequence goes on from JAVXUO010000300.1 coordinate 257,331, forward strand.
TCAGGATTGAGATAGCAAGTTGGACTCTACCAGCATATGAAAGGTAGTGTGTAGTCCAACTTGAGATTTTCCTGTTTACTTTGTTTGCCAACACCTTGCAATCATTGTAGTACAGCTTGGTTAAAGTCAAGGGAACCCTTAGGTATGTAAGTGGGAGCTTACCAAGAGCTACGCCAATTATCTCAGTAAGTTGCTTTGCATTTTCCTCATCCATCCCTGCTATATAGATAGCACTTTTAGTAAGATTAGGTGCCAGGCCAAAGAGTAACTCAAACTCAGTCAACACCTATTTAATAATCTCTAGGGAACTTTGATTAGCTTTAGCCATCAAGAAAGGATCATCAACAAAGCTCACATGGTTTTTATTCTGTTATTTGTGTTTGGGATTAAATGAAAAGGCAGAATATTGTGTATAATCATCTAGTAGCCCTATGAAAGCTTTCATTACTAGTATAAAGAGATATGGAGAAGTAGGATCTCTCTGTCTTAGCCCTTTTGATCTGGTAAAGAATCCATCCATGTCCCCATTAAGGCTAATAGAGAACCTTCATGTAGTAACACATTGCATAATCCAATTTACAAACTTAGGAGGAAATTACATGACTTCTAGCACTGCCCTTAAGAAGCCCCAACCCACTGAATCATAAGCCTTTTGCAAGTCAATTTTTCATTACACACCTAGGCTCTCCCACATTTCTATGATAATTTCTTACAAGCTCTTGCATCAAAAAAAAGTTATCTGAAATATTCTTTTTTGCAACAAAAGCATATTGTCTTTTGCTTATTAGTTTGGGAAGAACCTTTTTGATCCTTGCACCCCTTTGTATATCACTTTGCAGCAGGCAATAGGCCTAAACTCCTTCATAGTGCTAGGGTAATGAACCTTAGGGATTAAAGTTAGGTTGGTACTGTTGAACAATTTAATCCTTTTGTTTTTATTCAACATTTTTTTTCATAGCTTGCACCACTTGATGCCTCACCACATTCCAACTTTGTTGAAAAATCTCTGAGCTATAACCATCAGGTCCAGGTGCTTTGTTAGGCTTGAGGGAAAATATAGCTTCCTTAATTTTAGATCCCTCCACAAGAGCTATAAGCATATCCTGGTCCATTTGAGACAACTATTGTTTGAAACCAGCACTCAATCTACTCTTAATCCAAGGTTGATGTGGTACTGGAGTGCCAAGGAACTCAGAAAAGTGTTTTATTGCAAACTGGTGTACCTTCTTAGCTCCCACAACTTGTTCCCCATTCATGTCATTTATAAGAAGCACCTTGTTATGGGCCCTATTAACCTGCATCTTCTTGAAAAAGTATGCTATATTGCTCTCCCCTAGCTTCAGGTTCTTAATTCTTGCTTTTTGTTAATAAAAAGCCTCATCAGCCTGCACTAGTTCATAGTACTGCTTATGAACAACTCTTTCTCTTTGCATTTTTGCTTGATTATGTTGTTGTAGGATCTGATTTCACTACAAGAAATAAGGCTTTTAACGACTGGAAAATCCGTCGCTAAAACTTTTGGTGACGGATACACCGTCGCTAAAAGTCCCTCGTATAAAAGCCCGTCGCTAAAAGTTTTGCGACGGAATTTTAAAATCCGTTGTCTAATATCGACTTTTTGCGACAAATTTATTTATAAATTAGCGATGGAGTTTCCATCGCTAATTATGCTTTACGTTCTTTTATTTTATTTTCTTTTTTGCGAAATACCGACGTAATATAATTTTTAACGACCAATATTCCGTCGCTAAATTAGATTTTTAGCAACGAAATATCCCGTCGCTAAAAATTTACACTTTTAGCGACGGAATTAATCTGTCGCTAAAAGTCAATTTTTTTTAAATATATATATTTTTAAAATTTTTCTAATGCCCAATCCTGTAATAAAAAATTCAATCCTAAGCAACAACTCATAATCCCTCATAATCCCCAAGACACAAACAACTATATATAATCAACTTTAAAAAATATTTATTATAAAAAAAAACTCGTAATGTACAGGCCGGGAACCGGATATTGCCAGTTAGGGGAAGGGAGAAGATCGAGTACAAGCCGAGCGAGGGGGGGGGGGGAAGCTGGGACCGGGTACGAGAAGGGGCTCATCAGGGGTTACCGAGTCCCGGATCTGGATCCTGCTGATCCGAGGCCGGCTCGGCATGTCCAGCAGGGGTACCCTACTGATCCTGCTCCCTGATCATCATCAACACTACCGTAACAATGCACTGGATCTCCTCCTCGTCCAACGGATGCCGAGGAGCCGGTGTCTGTGCAGGGACAGTGGGCGTTGAAGACGCTCCTATTACGACATGAGCAGTCGTGCTAGGTAGGCCGTGTATGTGGCCTTTCGGCCGATTAATGACCTCTGGCGTATCCAGCCATAACTTTCACGCCCCAGTACTCACACACATACTAATGGACGCTGATGGCTATCCGGACTGCTGCTCAAACCCCCTAAGTTGTTCATACGAGGCCTGCAAAAATACTGATTTAAAGATATGTTTGGGCATTAATTAACGCAACAAACATTGAGGATAGAAAGACAAAAAATTAACAACTTAAACAAATTGACTCACATCGATCTGCCGGGCAATATCCGAAACATAGTCGCCGGGCCGGTGCGCGGGGTTCTTGTCCTTCTTCCGCACGTGCGTCGGGCCATGGCCTCATCGAGATCCTTCTAGGTGAGCGTAACTCTCTGTTTACGCTGGGGGTCGATGCGTACCCCACGTGTCGGGCCATGGCCTCATCAAGATCCTACAAAACACAGACATTAATACAGTTCAAATATACTTTAAATATAAGGCTAGCAAAAATGTACTAAACACCGTTATCAACTATACCTGAGGTAGAACCCACGGAAGAAGGAGAATCAACGCACGTGTGGGATGACTCTGCGTCGGGCCGGGGCCCTATCTGCTATACGCAAGCACTCTGTGCCTTGTCATCAGTGGACAATGACGAGGTGTGACCCACCAGGGAGGAAGCAGCTCGGCGTCCAACCCGGCCACGAATAGCCCGTATCCTATCCATATCTGACTTCGTATAGATAAATTACAAAGACATTAACACATTAAAAATAATAATTTTGTAGAAATCATTATTGGCACTATATATATACGAACGGAGGTGCAAAAACACATCAATATGAACCAAGTTCTAAAATGTTACTACATTTTTTCCGTGATGTTACAACATTACAAGTCAATCATTTTCAATTTGAGAATCATCATCATCTTCATCACTAGACTCGTTGTCCTCTTCATCTTCTAATTCATCATCTTCATCAGTAGATTCAGTCACATCATCTCCAACACTTTCCACCTCTTCCGAGTCATCCGCGTCATCATCTACGACTTCTTCTCTAACATGAAGTGTTGTTGGAAGAGGAAGATCGTCCTCCTCGTTGTTGACCTCAACATGTAACAAGACAGGTGGTTGGACGGCTTGAAAGGTGTCTAGCTCACTGTCATATGTCACGGGCAATTTCTTGGACTTGATAATTGTATACCAATGAGATTTGGGATTGGCGATGTCCTCCGCATAAAAGACTTGTACAACTTGACTAGCAAACACAAAGGGCTCGTCTGATGCAAGTCTTGACTTATAAAACATTAAAGAACCCATTCAGAAAAACACATGTTTATAAAATAGTGAAAAACTCATGCTTAGTCCAAGTGCTGCGGAAAATTCGGCAGCACCTCCCCGAATTTCTCCAACTACACGACATCGATTAAGTGTTCTAACATTCATCTAACCTTGCCTTGCAAGGTTTGACGGATGTTAGAACACCAAATCTGTATGCACCCGGAGAAACACATGAGAACGTGTACCAAATATCCACGACATAGAACACAGAGCATGAGTTGAAACACTTTTTATAAACACGTAGCTTTTCCAAATTGTCCAAACTGAACTTCGAAAGGCTCATTACAAAGCATTACTTTGTAATGACTACCTTTGAACGGGAATTAAGAGTTTTTATGCAAGCATGCGTTCAAAAATTGATAATATATGCAAGAATCTTTCTGAAATATCAAAACTGCAGAAAGATCGTTGCATATGTTACCAATTCCACTTTAAATAGAATTCGTTGGCAACGAGTTAAACCATTTCGTTGCCAATGGACTTCGCAAAACAACAACGAATATAAAGAATGCAGGGTTTATAAACAACGAGTAATTGAACCATCTCTGGGCTAATTAGTGTTAACGAGGATTACCTTAAGCTAATTATAGCTAATTAGGGTTGATTAGGAGTAATAAGGGTTACTTTGAGCTAATAACCGGGTTTTATTGTGCAGAGTCGTGTTGATTAGTCCTAATTAGGGCTAATTAGGCTTAATTGGGTTATGTTAGGGCTAATTAGTGTTAATGAGGATTGCCTTGGGCTAATTATAGCTAATTAGGGTTGATTAGAACTAATTAGGGTTATTTTGAGCTAATTAGGGTTTAATTGTGCGGAGTAGTGTTGATTAGTCCTAATTAGGGCTAATTAGGCTTAATTACGACTAATTAGGCGCGTAATCAGAGTTTAGTTAGGTTTTAGGGTTTAGGGTTTAATTAATCTAATCACGGGTCTACAAGATATGAGTAATTAGGGCTAATTAGGGTTTAATTTGGACTGATTGGTGTTAATTAAGATCAATTTGGGGTAATTACAACTAATTAATTTTCATTGGGTTCTTAGGGTTAATTAAAACTAATTAGGCTCGTTAGAGCTAATTAGGGTTAATTGGGTTCATTAGGGTTAATCGGGACTAATTAGGGCTAATTATAGCCAGTGCTAGAGCCACGATGAGATTCTAAGAGGTGCTAAAAATGTCGCGTTAACCTAATTAACCTAAATTCAACAACCAACCATTCAAATAATTCACAGATATCTCAATCCAATTGGGTCCCATCCTCCGTCAACAATCACAATTCTCAATGCACAGTCAACAATCTCAATTCCCAATACCTCTTTTAGGGTGTCGGTATGGTGTCCGACACCTCTTGACACGTCCGAAGATATTGATTTATTTTTTAAATGTTGGACGCCGTGTCGATCACCCCTTGAAGAGGTGATGGACACCTCTTGAAGAGGTGTCCATAAGTATAAAGCCAAAATGTGACATTTCGGTGTCGGTGTCGATCGGACGCCGTGTCCGTGACCTACTGACACCTCGACATCTCATCAACACATCCGGACATGTGTCAGACACCTCTGGAAATGTGTCCGACACATCTCAGCGGTGTCCGAAGACATTGATTTATTTTTTAATTGTCGGACACCCATTGAAGAAGTGTCCACAAGTATAAAGCCAAAATATGACATTTCGGTGGCGGCGTCGATCAGACGCGGTGTCCGTGTCCGTGCTACCTAACAGGTATCTCAATCCAATTGGGTCACATCCTCCGTCAACAATCTCAATTCTCAAATGCTCAATGCAATAAAAATTAATAAAAATCACACTATAAATCCAATTGGGTTCCATCTTTCGTCAACAATCTCAATTCTTAATTGTCAAATGCGCAATGCAATAAAAATTAATAAAAATCACACATTCAATCCAATTGGGTCCCATCCTCCGTCAACAATCTCAATGTCTCAAATGCTCAATGCACAATTAACAATCTAAAATCATCAATTAACAACCTAAAATCATCAATTAATAATCTCAATTCTCAAATGCACAACTAACAACCTAAAATCATCAAAGACTAACAAATGATGGATGTACTTAGGTTTTATTAGGCTAATTCGGATGTAATTCGAGTAATTTGGATGTACTTAGATTAATTAGGCTTTATTAGGATAATTAGGGTTTATCGGGACTAATTATGCTTTCATTAAGGTTTAAGGTTAACTGGTTCAAATAGGTTTAATCGGGGCTAATTATGGTTAATTGGTTCAATTAGGATTAACCAGGGCTAATTAGGGTTTATTGGTTTAATTAGGGTAAATCGGGATTAATTAGGGCTAATTGGTTCAATTAGGTTGAATCGGGGTTCATTGCAATTAATTGGTTCAGTTAGGATTAATCGGGTTCAATTAGGGTTAATTCGTTCAATTATGATTACTCGGGGTTAATTACTGTTAATTGGTTAGATTAGGAATAATTAGGGTTTGATTAGGGTTAATTGGGAACAAATTAAGGATAATCAGGGTTTATTCAGGCTAATTAGGGTTTAGGTTTTAAGGTTAACTGGTTCAAATAGGTTTAATCAGGGCTAATTACGATTAATTGGTCCAATTATGATTAATCAGGGCTAATTATGGTTTATTGGTTCAATTAGGGTAAATCGGGATTAATTAGGGCTAATTGGTTCAATGAGGTTAAATCAGGGTTAATTACAATTAATTAGTTCAGTTAGGGTTAATCGGGTTTAATTGGGGTTAATTCGTTCAATTAGGGTTACGCGGGGTTAATTACTATTAATTGGTTAGATTATGGATAATTAGGATTTGATTAGGGTTAATTTGGTTCAATTAGGGTTACTTGGGAAGAAATTAGGGATAATTAGGGTTTAATTGTTACAATTACATTACAACAAATTAAATACAATTACATTACAAAAAATTAAATTTAATTACATTACAACAAATTAAATTCAATTACATTATAACAAATCAAATGCAATTACATTACAACAGATTAAATACAATTACATTATAACAATAGATTCAATACGATAAATAATTTCTAGCATATTAGAACAGATTCAATATGATAAATAATTTCTAACCGGGAAAAAAAGTGAGTTCGGGCGGTGGTGGTGCGAGGCGAACTACGACAGTGGCGCACGGAAGGCAGCGACAAGGGCAGTGGCACGCGAAAGACGGCAGAGCGTGGTGGTACGGCGGAGGGGGAGGAGTTGTGGTGATTGTGGTGCAACTGTGAGGTGGCTATGGAGTGGTGGCACGATTGTGGGGTGGCTGTGGCAGTAGTGGGGTAACTGCGGGGCGGCGAGGTGGCTATGGGGACGGCAGATGTGACGGGAGAGGGAAGGGCAGTATGGTGGGTGGTGAGGGCCTGTCGCCGGCGTGGGGGGCTGGGGGGGAAGGACAGAGGCAGGGGCCGTTCGTCGGCGTGGTGGTGGGGAGGAACGTCACCGGAGGTGGGTTGTCGTGAGGGGGGATCGCTGGAGGTGAGAACGCCAGTGGGTGGAAACGGCGACAAAGAGCGAAACAAGGGACAGAGAGAGAAACATGGAGAAAAAAGAAGCATCTGTGTGAATTAAAGGACTTTTAGTGACGGAATTATACCGTCGCTAAAAGTCCGTCGCTAAATTTTTTTTTTTTACATTTTAACTGACTGATATTTTTAGCGACGGTAGCATTCTGTTGCTTAAAATTTTGTTAAAAAATCATCGAAAATTATAAATTCCCTAAAAATATTTAGCGACGGGTTATACCGTCGTTAAAAGCCCGTCGAAAAAAGTCGGCGGCAATGTTTTTACCGACGGAAGAATCCGTCGGTAAAATGGTTTGCCGACAGACTTTTATCGATTGTTAATCCCGTCGCTGAAAGCACCTGTAGCGACGGAATTCCTTCTGTTGCTAAAGACATCTTTTCTTGTAGTGTTTTGAATTTCTTGAAGCTCTTTAAATTTGTCAGCTGTTCTATCAGATATGTTACTAAAATGCTCTTTAATCAGCTGCTTCAAAACATGTTTCAACATTTTGATTTTGGCTTTGAACTGGTGACAAGCATCTCCAGTAGCATTCCCATCCCAAACTAATTTCAGTATTTGAGTGAGCCTGCTATGCCTCATCCAAAAATCAAAAAAAAAAAAAAATTAAAGGGCCTCTATCTTTGATATTGGTCTTGCATAGTATGTATTAATATCATAACATGATCAGAAATGCCTGGGGCCTTTGCCTCTACTCTTGTAGTGGATATAAGTCCAGCCACCCTTCATTTTGCGAAGCTCAGTCCAATCTGCACAATATCATGTCATCCTTCCTGTTGTTGCACCAGGTGAAGAAAACTCCTACTGTCGTCCTCATATCTTCAAGATGTGCTCACAGTAAACAATTATTAAATGCAGCTACATCTCTATTGGTGATACTGGTCCCTCCTTGTTTTTCATCACTGTATCTGACCACATTGAAGTCCCCCACTACCATCCATGGTCGTTGTCCAATTTGATTAGCATTTTGTATCATGCTTTGCTAGAGTAGCCTTCTTTTCTCACATTTATTGTTTGCTTCTATAAAGGTGATGAAAAACATCTGCCCTGGGGAATTTACTTGACCAGTAATATATTGACTAGACATACTGACCACTGTGAACTTTACATTTCTATTATTCCATCCCACCCAAATTCTTGAAACTCCTTTTTGGTTGAGATTATACAAAAAATTCCAAGTCTTATTCCACTTCCTTTTTATTTTCTCAATATTCTCCTCCCTAACTCTTGTTTCCAAGAGTAACATTATTTCAACATTATTCTCTTTCAAAACTTTCTTCACATCAGATTGTTTCACAGGGTCATTTAGACCCCTTATATTCCAGCTAGCAGTTACACTAATTTGAATTTAACACATTTTCCCTTGCCATTCTACTCTTACCTTCTTTGCCTATTTGATATTTGACAGCCCAGTATCCCTTTCTTTAGATGTGATATTTTCCCGTTGAATCTCATCGGGGTTATTTACAGGCTCTAACACAGAAAAACAATTCCCAGTTTTCACAATGCCTGGACCTGAGACTAAGTATATGCTATTTTGCTCAATGGTTCTCACTTTAGTACGCTGTTCATTTTGCACATCTATCAGATCATCAACTATTTGTGCCTTAGGTTTCCATAGTTGTCGAGTTTGAGGCTTTTTATAGCATTTGTTCGATCGATGTCCATAATTTTGAAAGTACTGCACTTTACAGGCAACCATTCATAGACTATTTTTTGGTGTATGATTTTCTCATTTGGGCCTTTCAAAGATATACTTTCAGGCATTAAATAATTGATTTCTACCTCAACACATACTCTAGCATACCCCAGTCTGTCCTTTCTAGCTGTCATATTGTCCATGAACATAGGCTTAACAACAGTACTAGCAATCCTTCTTATCAATCTGTGGTTACCATAATTGTAAAGGTAGATGAGGTAATTGAATTCATACTGGAATTGCCCTCAGGTTATTCCTATCCAATGACATTGCAGTATTCCATGGTTTTGCTACCGAAAAACCATGGCCCTTTCTCAATGACAAGAGTTCTAGTTTCCTCCAAGGTAAATCGAATAAGGAAAAAAAAACCAGGTTGTAGGAGACTCACCTCAAAAGTGTCGAATTGTCTCCATTTTCCTTCTAGGTACCCCTTCACAACATGAATTGGTGGGCATGCCCCCAAAACATATGCAATCATTGAATTTTCCAGTGTTTGGCCTCTGGCTCAATATCATCATCATTTGTGTACTCTACACACCTCTGTCCATTAATCCACTATGGAAGAACATAATTCACTTGACTCTCCTATGCTTCATCCCTATTTGGTTTGACAATATTTGCATATAAAATCCTCACTGAATTAATCTCAACAGTATTTGTTTCTCCATTGTCGTTATCTGCATTTGTAAAGTGTTTTGCATTTGAGGGTAAAGGTGGAAAATTACCTAATATCTCCAACAGCTTTTTGAATGAGTTGTTTCTTATTTCCCCATCTTTTTCGACATCAGCACCACGTCCATGGTCGCAAGTCACTCGCCCTGCCTGTGCGTGACTTCACGGGCCCCAAATCACATGCTTCTGCTTCCGCCTTTAACTCTGTCCATTCTTGGGAACCCCCACTTTGGACCATAGTATACCATTGATTCACACTTAATGAGGTCCTTAATTCCATGTTTTCCTGTCGTAAATCTTTCATTTCTTTTCTCAATTTATTCACCATATCTTTGAGGTTTTGTTCTTTGTTCGAATCAGTGCTTGAATCATCAAAGTTTCAGGTCTTAGATCATCAACATGTAACCTGTTTTCATTTGATCCTAGGGAGATCACTCTTCTTTTCTCATGATCGTAGTGAATAGCATTGTGTTGGTTTGAGTGAGTTTTCTGCCATTCCACTCCTACAAACTCACCTGCAAAAACATCTTTAACCGCTCCACGGAGTCGCGATGATCGTCACGCCAGAATTTCCTGTACTGTCTCCATCACAGCGTGGTTGTGTTTCATCTCCTAGGGATCTTCGTCTTCATCCTTGATCTTCGAATGCACAAATTTGATGAAAATTGAAATTTTCGCAAATCTAGAGAGAAGTTAGAGTTTCTCTCTCTAGAGAGAATTTCTTAGGCCTTTTTCTTTATTTTTCAATGAACATAAATATTTCAATACAAATTATGGGCTTTTTGACTTGTTGGCAAGTGACTTCCGAACTAAATACATTTTTAACCTCAAATTTCAGCTACTTTATCTTAAGGCCTATAGATTCAAAGTGAATATTATAAAATTCCCATAGACCTAGTCAGATTCAAAGTGGAGTCCACTTTGTGATAAGAAAGAAAGACTTTTCTTCTTTCTTTCTACCAAATTAGCTGGATCCAGTGGTTTGGATGTTTCTTCCACAAAAAGAGCCATATATATGTGCTCGCGTATTGAGATTTGCATAAAATTGGAACAATTATAATTAGTCGACATGGTGAGTGGAACTATATTCCATCGCAGAAAGAATTCATGGCCTACTGAGGAGTACATAAGCCGTTCGACGTTACAATTGGTGAGCTTTTTTGGTTTGTGCAATTGCAAATTTTTTTTGTTTTGTTTTGTTTTAGTTAGTTGTGTTGATGTTTTGGTTGCAGGTTTTTGTTATGCTAAAACTGGTTTTTTTTTTTTTTTTGTGATTTGTAGTTTGATTTCGATAGCGCTGCGCCGCCCGAACAGGCTATTAAAATGGTATTAATCGTCCTCTTTTAGTCAATCTCAGTTTATTTTTGCCTTAAAAAAAAAGATTATGGACGGTTCAGTAATCAGTACACAGCGTATGTTCCTTGTAAGTTGGTCCCACTTTTTAGGAGACCGTTTTGCCGTTTTGAACTTGAGGACCTTCCGGTTGCAACGGAGTGGGCCTGTTGTTACTGCAAAACACTGTTTATCCTCAGTTGTGAGTTGCTATTTGTTATATTGAATGCTGACCTTCGGGTTACAATGGGGCAATCTTACAGCTTTGGAGTCCACTTTGTTTACGGAAAATTTAAGAGGGCCTGCTTTGTTTACGGAAAATTCGAAATCAAATTTGCGTTTCGCACTTCTTGACGCACAAGACTTATTTATTGAGGTGTTAATTAGTATAATTTCAAGTTTCAACAACTTTCTTAAGCTCCAAACATAAAAGTTTTTCATACCAATTTATAATATTTTTGTACACCTTAAAATCAATCCTAGCTTCAATGAGGTATACTCCTGGAAAAGTTCATTTCAATTTGAGTTTCCTTTCCATTTTTAACAAGTTCCAACCTTACCAGAATTACAAAGAAGTAATGCAAACTCTTATGCCTGAAAGTACGTCCTATATAAGTTAAACCTTGGCCGAAAGTTGTGCAATTCTGTCCAAGTCACCGAGGCACTCCAACATCTTCATCTGGCATCTTGATGCCAAAATTGCTGGCAATTTTGATTGAAAAGTCTAACACTTTTCTCGGTATGTTTTATTCTTAAATCGTTTTAAATTCTTTGAGGCCGTATACATCGAGAATTTTCGCACCCCAACCATTACAATTTCTTCCCGGATATTTCTCAAAGGAAAGAAACAAAAAGTAAACCAAAGAAAATGGTGAAGTCTTCGTCAATTTGACCTGGAACAGATGGGCCGGCCATTAAAAAATGGTGAAGTCTTCATCAATTTGGATGGGCCGGCCATAAGAAAATGGTGAAGTCTTCGTCAATTTGGCTTCGAAGAGATGGGCCGGCCATAAGAAATGGAAAGTGGGAATGCAGAGCGTCATTTTCGGTGAAAATGACAAGCTTTGACTACTACTTCCCACCAAAAGGAGTAGAATTATTTTTTTAGTAGTAAATGATAGCTACGAACTCATTTCAGTTCAGGTTGTAACTAGTGACAACCTTTAGATTCCCCTCCAAAACAAACATCTCTCTCCCTATCCCACCACCCTTCAGACCAGAATTATGAGGAACGCTGTATTGGCATTAATGTTGGTAGTTCATTGCTTGGGGAGCTGCCCAGAAGCTTCTATGACCAACTTGACAGATGGATTAGCTCTTCTGGCCTTCAAAGCTAGTATCATCTCTGACCCCGACAACATTTTGGCAAGGAATTGGTCTGAACGAGTATCGTATTGCAGCTGGATAGGTATTACTTGCAACAATGATAGAAGAGTGACGGCCGTGAATCTCCCTCACATGGGTCTTACAGGTACCATTCCAAAGGAAGTTGGCAACCTCACATCCCTTGTTTTCTTGAACATTAGCAACAACAGTTTGCAAGGCCATCTGCCTGCTGAAGTGGGACTTCTGCACCAACTGCAATACATGAATCTGCAGTTTAATGAGCTAAGTGGTGAGATCCCATCTAGCTTATCGAGATGTTGGGAGCTGCGACAATTATCATTACAGGGAAACAAGTTCAATGGAAGCATACCACGAGTGATAGGCAATCTATCGAGGCTTGAAGAACTATATCTTGGTGAGAACGGTTTGCAAGGTCGGATTCCACAAGAGATGAGCAATCTCATTGGCTTGACGATATTATCCATTCCGTACAACAAATTAGAAGGTTCAATTCCGGCTGGCATACTCAATATCTCTTCTATGCAGAAAGTTTCTCTAGCATACAACAGCCTCTCCGGCGCTCTACCCACAGACATTTGCAACAATCTCTTTAACCTTAACTGGCTTTCTCTTTCTGTCAATGAGATAGGTGGTCCAATTCCAACTACTTTAGGCGGATGTAAGGGACTCCAAAGACTATCATTATCCTACAATGCATTTACAGGAAGCATTCCTACAGAAATCGGGAACTTATCAAACCTTCAAGTGTTATATCTTGGCGGAAACAACTTGACAGGTACCACTCTACCTGGTTTGGAACATTTCAATAATACTAGTAAGGATCACGTACGTTGCACGAAAAATAGTGATTCGAATAAAAATCTTATAGACCTGAGTAAGAAAATAAATTAAACTCGTTAGTGTGACTATTTTAATTAATTCATAATAAATAAAATCGTTTGCGAACTGCTTTAGAAACATGAAAAGTTCACTGCAGAAAACATGATCTTACTTTTGTCAAAAATTCTCTTGTTACATCAAGTTGCCCCTAAAGAGAATCATGATTATTTCATAGTAGATGTTGTTACTTAAGGTACACTAACAATATAATTAGTTTCAAATATCATTCACAAAAAAATTAAGTCTCACCACCCTTTACAGTTTAGCATTGCAATAATAAAAGTGAATATAATGTTCTAAATAGGATTTGACGCACATAACATGTCAAGTGAAGTCTATATGTTAGAGTTGTTCAATCTCTCGTAATAACATTCTATAGTATGTATAGAAGTTTACGAAGGGTGAGATAAAAGTTAAAAAAGCTCAGAAGGAGTTTGAGTTAAAACTAAGTGCTACTAACAAAAGTTCGAAATCGGTAACCCGGAAAGAATTGTTGAAAGTAAAGAATTTGATGGGAATGAGATAGAATTAATATATGCATAACAAATTTTGAAGAATAAAACGAATTAGGAGCTTAAATGCAGTATAAACTCAAGTGACCTAGTAGGGCGCGTAAAAAACTCAATTGCTGAGGCAACCAACATAGTAGTTGTAACTTTCAAAGATTTTCTCTAATTTTTCAGCCATATCACTTTTAAAGTTTTGTCATTTTTTTCTAGCAAATGTATCCACTAAGTTCAAATACCATCCCCTAAGACTTACAGTATCATCTCTTATCCATCTTCTTTCTTTCTGTAAAGTGATAGCCATTTCTGGTAGTAATGGTAGTTGGAGGGCAAAATAGCCTCTCTATGTTATTTTCTTTTGGTATGTTATCTTCATTTTTTCTCTTTTTTCTGTTAAACAATTTATAGTGTACTTTAAAACGCTCTAGATAGTGTATCATAAAGCTCCTTTTTGTTTTGACCAGCATGTTTCTATTAATCCTAGTAATATATATTAGGCTATCAATTCTCTTGTGCATGTAATTCAGTACGTATTTATCACAAAATTTTTACTTTTAGCACATATCATTTTATAATAATACTAAATCCCACTTATCTAAAAAGTCAATATGGTCCTATGTCAACAGATTTAAGTTTCCAACAATGTATAAAGGTTAGTAGATGTAATAGCTTGTCCATCTTAGATAAAAGCTAACAAAAAGAACATAATAATAGATGAACCTAAGAGTGGTTCCATAAGGAGTAGCAGAAATTGAGGTACTCTTTTTGTCGATCCTGACCTAGGTAAGTTTAGGAATCATTTTTAAGATGAATTTTTAAAAGGTGAGCAAAGACTTACACGGTGAGGTTTGATCAGTGATATTAAAGCACGTCTAAGGCTAAGGGGGACGCCTTCAAGGAGGCACATGCCTTGCATGCCCAGGCTTCCAGGCATAAAATGCCAAGGAAAGCTCAAGAAAGTTGAGCTGTTGAATATTAATGTCGTTGTGGCGTCATGTATACCGTCCCTTTTTTTTTTTTTGGAACTTCCTTTCAGTTTACTTTCTTTTAGACCTAGAACCTAAATCCATCTCATATTTTCGTTGTCCTATCGTGCACCCATCGCCACTACTCCCTTTGCTACTGCTGACACTCCCGTAGCTGTTGCCTGCTGCTCCACCTTCCGCTCGACCGCTGCTCCAGTCAACACCATTACTCCACCCATCCGCCACAGCTAGTACCAACTGCTTGGACCACCACCGTATTCGTCCTTCTCTCTCCCCTTAACTATCTATCCCTTTGTCTCTCACACATAAAGCCCATAAAAGAAAATCTATTAATCTATGGACCATCGGTTCAGTTCCAAGTACTGTACCTACTGATTTTTTTCCTGTGTTACATATCCCTTTTTTTAATGTTCATCTAATGCCATTGAGCTGGACTCATCTCTATCATTTCCCTTTATTGGTACTGTTATGAAATAATTTATTGCCATCTTGGTGAAAGGTAATCAAAGTAGAGGAGAACTAATATGATGGTTTGAGTATTATTCACTTGTGATGGTTTGCTGCTAAACAGAGGAGAACCAAACAGAGGAAAATTTATTGCTATCGTTGCATTCACATGTGATATATTGCTGCCAAGGAGAGAAGAAAAAAAAAAGGAAAGAATTTTTGGTTTCAAGGTAATTTCAGTTATTAAAGGAGTTTAGTTCCAATCGTAATATTAGTAATGGTAAAACTATTTTTTTTATTTATAATAAACAACTTTAATTTGTGATGATTTCAATTTTTTAGTTCCAAGTTTTAGGAGTTTACTTCCAACTTTAACCAGTGTAACGGCTTGTTGCATATAAAGGAAAAGGAATATGTGTGCCTGCGTGTATGTATATTTTTGCATTTTGCATCTTTTGAAAAGGGCGCCAAGAGTTTTTGACCCTTTGGTGCTCCTGTGCCTTGGATAGTACTGGGCTTGACTCACAACCGTTGAATTCATATTCTTTTATCACTAAAAGATATACTAGTTAAATTTTAAGCTCTTTAGCGGTAAATTGTTTAAATTTAGTCAAAGACGCCGCAATTGATTAACAAATTAATTGGACTTTTTGATAAGTTTCAAATATATAGAATTGAGTGGGAAAAACAAATCATAATAACATGCTCTCGATGATTGCATAAGCATTATTCTTACGAGATCTAAACTTGTGAATGACGTGTTTCCAATCTTCCTTTATTACGAAGGTGAATGTGTGCTACTGTGTCATTAAGTTTATACAATTGAGTATGTTATTACACTTGTAAATTTTATATTAGTTTGTCAAGGCAGCTTCTTAAGTATTTAACTATTACAAAAACTCTAGTAGTATTTGTTAATAAGACGCAAATATAACTTGTCTACAATCCCAAGCTCATGATAACTTCACTCAATGTAAAATGTTTGTTTATCAACCATAGGTAACTCAGTTGTCTGCAAAAAAAAAAAAAATCAGTATGTGAAAAATCTATGTGCCAAAAAAGTTGGAATTTCTTAATATGTATATAAGTTAAATAGTTTTATTGAAATGTTTAATTAAAAGTCAAAACACACCTTTAATTTTAACAAACTATATATTTTGAAGATGGTAATATAATGAAAAAAGGTTAAAATAATACCTTCAACTTTATACAACTCTAAACCTCAAAAAGGGTATTTTAGAAGAAAGAAGCTTAATATTATGCTGAAAGTCAAAAACAGAATTAATATAAAACAAATTCTAACCTATATAAAAGCGCATCGTGGCATCATTTCAACTGTTCATTATTTTTTATTCTTGGTTTCATAATATAATAAATCAATATGTAAACCACAAGAATACCCAAAATCCCAAATCCCTAATCCCTAATCAATCGATTCTCTTATTATTGTTCATTTTGCTAGCATCTCGTTCCCAATTGTTACTCTCTTTTAAGTTAATCAACTCATTCACTTCACCTTGTAGATATGAAAAAGATTAATTTGAAGAGGAATTTCAACTAGACTAGAGCCTATGATTTCCTTTTGAGGAAAACATTATTGCATTTGCCCTCACTGATAATAAGGATGACGTTGTCATATTCATTTAGGATTAACTACTTGTTATTGTATTTAAGAAAATATCTACTGTTGAAAATTTGTTTAATTGTCATGTTCTGTAAATTTTTAGGTGATTATATTGGTTTAATGCACTAATATCCTTTTATTTTTATTTTGCACCTCACTTTGAAAAGGAGCGCGCCTGCGCCTTGCACCTAGGCTCCAAGGATCCGTTGTCCCTTTGGTGCGCTAGCGCCTTTAATAACTAAGGGCCGGATATACAACCATTTTGGTTAGATTCATACTCTTTCGTCACCAAAATATGCATTAATAAGCTTTTAACCTCTTGAGCGACAAATGTTTAAATTTAGCCACAAATGTTACAATTTAGCCTCACCCTTTTTTGCCACTATAAGATACATTAGTGAACTTCTAACCTCTCCAATAATAAGATGTTTAATTTGGCAAAAAATATTGTAATGTACCTTCCCCTTTTTAAAAAAGTCAAAAGTCCCTTAATTTTTCTAAACATTTTAGATTTAAAAAGGATATTTTCTGAAAAAATGGTGTTTAGCCATTTAACCCTTTGGGGTCATTGTTATATATATGGTGGGGCTGAATACCCACTTCTTTGGTTAAGTTCATAGTTTTTGTTACCAAATGATGCATTAATGAACTTTTAACCTCTTTACTAACAAAATATTTAAGTTTAAAAAATGTTGTAATTTAGCCTCGCCCTTCTAAAAGTTAAAGAAACCCTTAATTTAGAAACCTTTGAAATTTGAAAAGGGTATTTTAAGGAATAGAGAATATTTAGCCGTTTTACCTCTTGCGTATCAAAACTTGAGAGTTTTCAATCATGAAAAAAAAAATACTAATCGAGCTCAAATAAATTAGGTTTTAGCTAAAATAAATTGGTGCCTTTATCAATTATGTTTCAGCTAATCCTATCACCCATGAGAGTGAAATATATAAACACAATAATCATATGAAGAACATGTTTATCATACAAATATATGTAGTATTCTAGACTACGGTAAACATACAAAGATAGTAACCGTGAGATGAAACATCTTACCACACAAATAAGGATTTCCTAACAACTCTACTATCACCCATGAGAGTGAAATATATAAACACAATAATCATATGAAGAACATGTTTATCATACAAATATATGTAGTATTCTAGACTACGGTAAACATACAAAGATAGTAACCGTGAGATGAAACATCTTACCACACAAATAAGGATTTCTTAACAACTCTACTACGAACTTTGGATTGTTTATTTCTTACTACTACGGTGAACATACAAAGGTACTAACCATGAGATGAAACATCTTACCACACAAATAAGGATATCCTAACAACTCTACTACAAACTTCGATTGTTTATTTCTCGAGAATCCAAATTATAATTAAGAGTAGAATGGTTCAATCTAGCTAGTGATTCCTAAGAGTCATGATTATATATGCATTTAAGAAAACCTAAATAACTCTAGTCCTACGATACTACCAATTCATATGCCTATATTCAAAACCTAGAAAACATCTAGTTCCTATAGCGTAGTATAATTTTAACGTGAATGGATGTAGATTTTCATAGCTTTTTTCAGTGTTCAGAGAGTAGTGCACCAGTAATTCAAGAGAGATATGTTCAGTTCATAACCCAAAGTATGTAGTGGAAGGTGCATGTTAGCATGATTGTAATATTCGTGTGTAAGTTAGCACGACATAGAACTTGCAAGGTGTTCAGCGGAAACGGTTTCCACCGTTACAAATGCCATTTTCATGGCTTCATCTGATATAAATAGGCTCTGGCTATTATCGCAAGAATATGCGCATAAGTCTCAGAATTCTAGTTTTCTTTAGAAATTTTAATTTTCCGTTTGTAGCAATCTTGCAATATGCCCACAAGTCTCGGAATTGAGTTCCGCTGTAAAATTAAGATTTTTTTGTTCTTTGACGCCATCAAGAACACCCCGACACCGATCGATAGCCTTACTGTGTGAAAAAAACATAGCACGTCACATTTTTATATGCTCATGTGAATTAAGTAGACTCTTCTGTTTTGGCAGGAGAACTACCAAAAACAATCCTCAACGTTTCATCGTTATTGGAACTTGATTTCCGAAGCAATGCAATTATTGGTAGCCTCCCAAAGGATTTGTGCTACTTAATTCCAGGGCTTGAACGTCTCAGCCTTAGTGACAATCAATTCAACGGAGAGATCCTTGACAGTCTATCGCACTGCAAGTCACTGCTACTTGTCTATCTATCGTTCAATCATTTCACAGGAAGCATACCCAGAGACATTGGCAACTTGTCACTGCTTCAAGAATTCGATCTTGCCCAAAATAACTTGGAAGGTACCATTCACTCCTCCTCCTCGGTTTTGTAATATTCCAGTGTTGGAGACACTTTACGTACAAGAAAGAGCAATGCATGTGGCAATATATAAGTAAGCATTTAAGGCGTTAACAAGAATTTCATTTTCAGAATTTTGACTCGGCATTTTATTTTATTTTTCCTCTATGGTTTCTACTGCAGGAGAATTACCAAAGACAGTTTTTAACATTTCTTCATTAGTGTACTTTGAGATCCAATACAATGGAATTGCTGGTAGCCTACCAGCTGATTTGTGCTACTTACTTCCGATGCTCGAAAGCATTAACGTTGGCGTGAATCAATTCACCGGAAAAATTCCCTCAAGTCTGCCACGTTGTGAATCACTTCAATTAATCGCTTTAGCAGTCAATAAATTCACAGGAATCATACCGAAAGACATTGGGAATCTGTCAATGCTTCAAGACGTATATCTTGGTGACAACCAACTCACTGGAACAATCCCTCACTCGATCTCAAATTCTTCCAAAATTATTATTCTAGATTTGGGTGGCAACATGCTAACTGGCAATGTACCCACGTTTTTAGGTGAACTTACACTCCTCCAACGTCTCCGATTTGGACAAAACCTTTTGACAAATGAACCGTCCCTGGGACTAAGTTTTCTTACTTCACTAACAAATTGTAGGTCCCTGAGACAATTGGAAATATCTTCAAATAGACTGCATGGAGTTCTTCCAAATTCTGTCGGGAATCTGTCTGCTTCTCTTGAATTCCTTGACACAACTGGCTGCCATATTAACGGCATGATTCCAGGTGAAATTGGTAATCTGAGTAACTTGGTGGCTTTGGCTCTCGGAGATAATGATTTGACAGGATCAATCCCTGAAACAATAGGAAAACTGCAGAAAATCCAACAGCTGCAAGTATATGACACTGAGATACAGGGGTTGATACCCGACAGTATCTGCAAGTTAACAAACTTGGGCGAGTTGAATTTGACGAATACCAAGCTTCATGGATCGATACCAAGCTGCTTGGGGAACCTTACTTCATTGCGAACACTTCAGTTAGGCTCCAACGCACTCATGGCTCATATGCCATCAACTTTGGGAAGCCTGAAAGATATCCTCATCCTCGATTTGTCCTCCAATTTTTTGATCGGTCCTCTGCCTCAAGAAATTGGTAGCATGAAGTCCATTATACGATTGCAATTATTAGGGAATCAGTTCTCAGGTTACATACCAACTTCTATTGGGGAGCTACAAAATTTGATTGAGCTCTCCCTGTCAAGAAACAGATTGCAAGGCCCTATACCTGAATCATTTGCTGATCTGGTAAGCTTGGAGTCCTTGGACCTATCCCGAAACAATCTTTTCGGCATGATCCCTAAGTCGTTGGAGAAACTTCGGTATTTAGGCTATCTAAACGTTTCTTTCAATGAATTAAGTGGTGAAATTCCAAATGGAGGAACCTTTAACAACTTTACAGCTGGATCATTCATTGGAAACGAGGAATTATGTGGAGCACCTCAGTTCCATGTCAAGGCATGTAAGGACCCAAATAAACGTACAGGATTCAGCAAGACCAAAATTTTCTTGGTCTATATCTTGCCATCGATCGCGTTGATAATTATTGCAGCTGCTATTGCAATTTGGTTGCTTAGACGACGAGCCAGCAATACACATCTTCTGGTTCAGGAAAATTCACTGCTTTATCCTTTCAATAAAAGGATTTCCTACTACGAGATTCTTCAAGCAACAAACAACTTTAGCGAGGACAATTTAATTGGGAGGGGAAGCATTGGCCTGGTGTACAAGGGGATATTCAACAATGGGATGGTTGCTGCCGTAAAGGTTTTCAATCTACAACTCCAAGCAGCGTTCAAGAGTTTTGAGGCGGAGTGTGAAGCAATGCGCAACATTCGCCACCGGAACCTTGTTAAGGTAATTAGCAGTTGTTCCAACCCTGATTTCAGAGCCCTGGTGTTAGAATATATGCCTAATGGGAATCTCGAGAAGTGGCTCTACACTCAAGACTATTTCCTAGATATTGACCAAAGAATAGGCATCATGATAGATGTTGCAGCTGCACTAGAATATTTGCATGATGGTTATTCATCCCCTGTGGTGCACTGTGATTTGAAGCCAAGCAATATCCTTTTGGATGAAGACATGGTCGCCCGTGTAAGTGACTTTGGCATAGCAAAGCTCTTAACTGAAGACAGGCCAATGACACAAACCAAGACCCTCGGTACTATTGGGTATATGGCACCAGGTACGCTTTGTCTAATGATATTTCTACAGCAACTCGTGAAATACATGCTCAGTTCCAGTATGTCAATAACATCATGCGAAAAACAAAAACAAAAAAAAAAATGCCGCAATTTGTTATCATGGTTAAAGGGTAGAGAATAAAATCTATATTGCACCATATTTCTAGTCCCTGAAGTTAACTAAAGTATGAACATTACATATACTAGCTAAGGGACGCGTGCAATGCACGAGACATTCTTTAATTTCTCATAATATTGTTTAAAATTAATTTCTCGTGAGTAAGTTTACAACTGTTAATTTCGCTAATTTTCTCAAAATTTTGTTTAAAATGCGCTTTATAGGTTGCCTCTGAATACAACTTTTGGAAAAAGTAGAATGCATCATTTAGTATGAGTAGTTTTTACTCACAGATGAGATGTGAACATTAATATGAAAAAGGATGCCTTTTCACAGGATAAACTCTAGACGTTTCATCACAACATATGACGACAATCTCGTATTACTATCGAACTGTAAATTTTAAAATTTTAGCTTAATAGTTGGAGCATCATATATTTAGTCGCTAGCTATTACCAATCTTATATCCACAACTAATATGAGGGAAAAAAATTCATCAAGTTTTGATGATGCTTTAGTTATTTGTACCCTCAAGTCCTATTTTTTACTAGTCTAATCTAGTAGAGGGTGTTACAACTTATCTATTGGTCATATATATGAATCTCAACCTCCCTGTAAGCATAAACATTCTTTTTTCGTGGCCAGGAAACTCTTTGTGTGTGTTGTTTGTCCGGTGCATAATGAAAAGGAAAAGTAGCATTCAAAATATGTCTGTACAAAAATTACTAAAGTTTTGCTAAAATGATTTGACGAAATTGCCATTGAAATTTATTTAGATTACTATATTTTGGGGCTACAAATGGGTTAACCTCGAAGACAATATCTTGACTAATTACTGAAACTTTAAAGAATCAAAATATGGAACCAAAATCATAGTTAGAAGATAAAAGTCGTTTGGGAGAAACTTTTTGCAGTTTAGTCTTGGATAGAACTTATGTACCTTCAAGTTGCTGATCGAACCAACCCAAAATCACTACGTTATTTTTTTTCTTCAGGTCCATCGCTTGTCCGCTACAGATTCTCAGCACAATTTGCCCACCAATATCACACTAATACTACCTCCAAATACCTTAACATTATTATTGCCACTACCACTACAATTGCGGTCGCCATAGCCATTACTTCTGCCTATCATTGTATTGCCATCATACCATAGTGAGCCTATGACACACCTCACTTGTTGCTAGTAATGTGTAAAAATGAAAAAAGAATATGCATAGCGAAGACAATTTCTAATGAGCGACAAAAATCTTGTTTAAGTACATATACGTTATAACTTATATGTTGTATATAATCACACGCGTTCTCTTTAGCAATTACAATAAGTCAATCGCCTGGGACCAAGAAAAATCTCTTGTTATTTTGTCATAATTTTTTCACAAGTAAAGCAACGGCGATTACCTAATGGTATGCAAAGTGCAAACTGAAAGGAAAGTACATATTCATTTTTGGAAATGAAGTGGAAAAAGAATATTAGCTTTCAGAAAATGCGTAGCTACTTTTTTATGTAAAAGTGCAATGTAACTTAAGCTTCAGGCACGAATTCAAAGTTCCCTTTTCATTAAGCATGTGAAATTCTGCATGTAATCATTTTGACCTATATATATTTAGTTGTATAATTATGTTGACCTTGTGACAAGATCTCATAGAACTTACTTCTTTAGGAAAAATCTCTTTACAAAAACTTTTACCTCTTTTATTATACAAAGAGTTGCATTGTTGGGGGGGGGTGGGGGGGGGGGGGGGGGGGGGGGAGAGATGGTAGATGTACAGGTAAATTGATAAAAAATTGGAAAGAACTTTGGCATGAAATTTCCAAAGACCCTCGTTATAGATCTGACATGACAGAATATTGTAAACCGAAACTAATGAGCTATTGGCTCTTAGTTGTTTTTATTTTTATGACCGAACTCTAAATGAAGACGTGATCACGATATTCAATTGAGAGCTTTGTCTTGTTAATCATAGACATCGAGTTACATTTGATGCTTCGTCTATAAATTCAATTCAGTTTCATCTAAACAATGAAGGTTCATAGTCATAAAAGCAACTCAGTTACTTAGTTTAATTAGCAAATCAAGGGAGTAAACTGAGGAAGACTGACCTCTAGCATTACTCTTGCTTGGTGGTCAAAGAAGGAGGGTGGTGTAAGGAATAATTAAGTATCGTGAAGGGTGACACTATACACTTATAACACCTAATGATTTAGTAATTGAGAGTTGTTCTTGAAGAGTCAAAATGAACCGAAAGACCCTCATAATGGAAGTTGGAGTTTATTTGACAGATCAAAAATCCTCCAAAATATGTACATGATGCAAATAGGACTAAGAGTGTCTTCTCCAAGTAAGTTTCAAGCTAATGGTCGCATTTAATACCTAATGCACCTGTATGAACCTCAACTCCTCGTCAACCCCATAAAACCTAAATATTATACAAAAAACAAAATGGTGGTAAGAACACATAAAAAGCTTAGTTATCAAAATATACCAACTAAATACTAATATTTGACGTAATCTAACTATGACTTCTAGACAAAAAGAAAAGGCGACGCTTACATTACTTTTAGTATTTAATTTTAATCTTCTTATATCCACAACTCCAGATGTATCCAAAAATAATATTTTCCAAGTTTTTGATAGAAGTGGTTGGTCAAAAAGAAGTTTCATTAAAAAATTTCTATTACCAATTAGTTGTATTCTACATACGAGACTTTATCATGAATTGAAAAGCATTGTGAACTTTTTACCTAAAGTTAAAAGCTTCAAAGTAACTAACATAAGCTTGTTAAACTGAACTATGACTTTAGATTGAAAGAAAAAAAAAATTGTGACAAAGAGTGCCTTATCTCCATTGTTATTTTAAAAAAATTGTGAAAAAATACTAGATTTAAGGACGTATAACTCATAATCGTGACAAAGAGTGTCTTACCCAAATGGGTATCTCAAAGTCTGGCTTGTTCTCGAGCTTCATGAGCATTTAACGCCTACTGATACATGTATGAACTTCAATATCTTGTCAACCTTATAAGACTTAAAATGCTGCTCACATGAAAATAATTAAAAAAGAAAAAAGCATATAAGAAAGTTTCATCATCAAAATTCACTTACTAAATACCCTTATTTAGATACATAATTGAAACCACCACTTTACACACATGCAATTTTTTATTTTATGAAATGACGACGCTATCAATACCCATTATTTTGTCGCTAAAAGTATCTATAGCGATCAGATTTAGCAATCCAAACTTTTTGAAAGTTCGCAAATAAATAGTAGAATTGTGTCTTCCCCGAAAATTTATCTCTAGCTCATCATATCCATGGTCAAGTTTCAAGAGCATTTCATGCTAGTGATGGATGAAAGTTTAAGACGCTATAAAACAAATTAAAAGGCAGTAAAAAGTCAAAAGAAACTTAAACCATGACAAAAAAAAAACTGTATAGTGGAATTAGATTCACAATTGCACTTCAGAGCGCTTATTTCAAGTTTTCAACCAATATAACAATGACATTCATACAACGAAATTTTATCCAACATAAATAAAGTAATGATGAAAAAGGTACACTTAGGTGTCACAATGATTTTTCTCCAGCGATTGTACTATAGTTAGCATACTTGCAATTTCGAAAAGCCAAAGTATCATATGTCAAAGAAAGAAAAAAGATGATTAAGTTGACAAAATTAAGCCAATGGATTACATAGTTAAAGATACCCATAATCAGGAGACCACTTATCACATTATTGTAACTAATTTCAATTCCTATCCGTCTGAATTAAACCTGTAATCAGAAGAAAAGGAGAATTGGCGAATAAGAAGAGAAGAAACCTGTGCGCTTGCGTCCGAGACTGAAGAGTTAGTGACCAAGTCTAGAAGCTGTGTTTGTTAAATGAAGAGACCAAGTCTATTTTGCATGTAGAGAGGAGCTTCAGAAATCTGATGTAGCGTAAGAATAAGAGCTCTTGAATCCTAATTCTAAGCGAAGGCTTTTTCAGTTTTTAATATACGAGCTGCCGTGCACACGCTACGATATTGTCACTTTTTACGCGATATTTACTAATCACGTGTGCCGCAAATGCGTAAATATTTGTGTAACACAAAAAAAAAAGTGTAGCACTCATTCCCTCTCGGTCCCATGTTCATGGTAAACTCATAATTCATTGCATATTTTCTTATTATTTTTATAATTCAGATTAACATATATTTTCTAGAATTGCATATGCATCATGTGTGCTGATTATGTGATATGTTTTAAAAAAAAACTTTTAGATTTCAATCATAAGTGAACCAAAATATCAATATATGTGATCATGTGATAGTATATGTTATAAACATTAACCAAAATATCAATAATATTTATAACGTTGAAGATTAATTTTTAACAGTAATAATGAAAACGAACTTATTCAAACTATCGTATAACTTCGAATCTATTTCTTCTTTTGTCACAGCCGTATAACTACATTTCTCTCAATGTACACCCCTTCTCTCATTTATAAATCACAATTATATGGATAATGTACTTTACGATAATAAATAAAGAAAGATAAATAAACATATATGTGAATTAAGAATCCGACAATGTAACAATTTGATCAATTTTTAAATTAAAAAAAAAATCCCTAAATTTCATTGTTCTGTTGCCCATCTTCCCACCATCTTCATCATCACACCCACACCCATTACACACGTCAGATTCAAATACATAGGCACCAAGTTCTACCAGACTACCACCATATGCGATTAACCCTAAACAATTGTTATGAAGGCATTTAGTTCCTTTCTTTCTCCTGTCGCTGCAAGACTTCTCAATTAAGGTGCCTCCATGGCCCGGGAAAGTCTGGGCAGAGTTCACCAGTGTCATACCTTTCACAGCCATCAATGCAGGTCGCCGGACTTTATCTTTTAGGCGGAGACAACGGCGGTTCCGAGAAGATCGGAGTCGACAGTGGCGCCGCTGGCGCAGACGGTGACGTATGGGTCGTTGATGATGATCTTGCGGTGGGGCCGGGCCCGGGAGTCCCTGCCTCCGGCGCAAGGCTGTCGGCAGGCAGCGAAAAAGTGGCGGAGGCGCTCCTAGATCAGGTCGCATCGAGCGGTGAGCATAGGCATGGAAATGCAGATTAAGGAGAATAGAGGACAAAAAATTGGTAGTACAGATTACCTCGACTTTAATGAAAAAATACAGGAAAAAAAAAATACAGAGATTCGAGGCAAGCTTACCTTGAGTTGAAATTAATGGAAGAATTGATGGTTGTATGTGGCAGATTGGATTTTGAGGGAGAAGGGGAAATGCATAAGAAAATGGGTAGAAAATGGATTTTGATGGATTGTGGCGGGTCTTTGTAACGGATGGTTTGTGGAGAGTGAAGAGTAGTATTTTACAATTTTATCTTCGTAATGGACACGTGTTAACTCCAGAATAACTCTTCGTGTAACACCAAAATAATATTATACCAAAAAATGACTTCTCATTATAAGTTGTATAGATAGATAGATAATAATAATAATAACATATATAGATATAGATGAACCCAGTAAAAATTCAAAAAATCTTAAATGGACTTGCTTGTACATGCTAAGGTGATCTGTACCGATGTTCAACACTAAAGCATGAATCATTCTTCTCTAGTTGATTCAGTAATATTGAATGTGTACCATTATTGCAGAATACGGGACATCAGGTATAGTGACCCCTATGGGGGATGTTTACAGTTATGGGATTCTGTTGATGGAAACATTCACAAGAAAGAAGCCCACAGATGATCTGTTTGTGGGAGAACTCACCATGAAAAAATGGGTATCCGAGTCATTCTCTCAAGCGGTACTCAGCATTGTGGACGCCAATTTGATGGCACGAGAAGAGGAAGATTTTAGTGAGAAAGGAAGTTGCGTGTCAATGATCATGGAAGTAGCACTGAATTGCACAGAAGATTCACCAGACCAGAGGATTAACATGAGAGGCGTCATAGGTAGGCTTACGAAGATCAGACATCGTTTTAAGGGATTGTGATGGGAAGATTGACCTTAGGCTTTAATGTTGTCTCAAACTGCTTCATCTGTCTAGTATTCTAAAACATATTGACGTGGCATGGGTGAATGTCTCATAATAATCACGATAAGTGACTACAAACAAGCTGGTTATACACAGTTACTATTAGTTCCGAAAGTTTTTTCTTGTAGCTTAGCCAGATACTTCAATTATTGTGCAGGTAAGGTGCTGATGGCAGGGCAGGAAAACGTAAACATAGCCTATCAAAATTTAGTATTGATTTCGGAATGGTCAAATATAATTAAATTGAACTGAATTAGATTGTTAGGTGTCTGGTAAATATTAAAAACTAATTAACTTGGCTTTTAGAAACTAAAAATTTATTGAATCTTAATTCAAGAAAATAAATATTATGAATTAATTACTTTGTTATAGTCATGTTTGACCAAGTAAAGTAACATACTATCCCATTAATTGCATAGTCTTTCAACACGTTTTAGTCAAGCTCTAAGTTTTTGTCGGGTATCGCTTTTAGTACTTTTTTTCTATACATCATTCACATATTAAAGCCGATTTTGCTAAAAAAAAATATTAAAGCTGATTTTGAAAGTTGATTGGAATTTAATTTAAAATTTGCTTTTGAGAATCAACACTAAACAGACTCACATACCTTGAAGAACTTAAACATGCATATATTGACTGTTTGGAAATACGTTAATAGTAAGAATAAGTCCTTTGATTTTTTAGACGGCCTGACGTATGTCATTGTAGCATGACAGGGTAAGATTAACCACATCTGGCACCCTATTGTGACGACAAGATCATGTTATATAATATCAATGAACCCGTTGTATTCAAGGAGTAATAAGAGTCAATCCCAGTGACCTTTAAAAAAAATTGTGAAAATTTATCATAAACATATACCATCGAAAAATAAACGTGACTAACATCCCTAGCCTTTGGGATTACATAGTCATAGAATGCTTATAATGGATGATAACATCATCCGGTAGGTAGCACCAAAAGGAAAGAGAAATAAACCACAAAATTTAAAAAATAACAACCATGTTCCTTTTTTTTTATGGGGTGACTAACTAGCTAAAATAAATAGGCATGAACAAGATAAATCCTAACTAAATCAGATAACTAGAAACTAAAAAGCTAAAAACAAAATCAAACCAACTAAAGCAATAAAGATAAGAACAAAAACTATGATAAGAACGACAAAACACAACACAGCCAGCTAAAATAGGATAAAGATTAAATTAAACTAGATAAAGCAAAAAGCACAATCAATCACCCACCACCAGCCGTGCAGCCAGCAACCCGAATTCCACATGCCTCGATTCCGTGCATCCACGTCGCCGCCGAAAAGCCCACCGTCTCCGACCAACCGTCGGTAAGCAACTCAACAAAAGCCACCCAAGTCGCGCACCTGCAGAAGCCCAATTGGAATCAGCAAATCGGAGCCTCAACAGAAGCCCCTCACAACCATCACACTACCAGACAAAGACCCCATACCTCAAACGACCACGAACAACCACTGACTGAACCACCGCAACGCTAAATCAAACTAACCTATAATCAGCAGAAACAAAGCAACAATAGGCAATTGCACACCACATGACCTTTCTAGATCAAGGGCCAGGAAGCTAGTAGGGGGAAAGGGGGAAAGTAAGCCTTAGTAGGATAAAACCTTGACTGAGACACACCACACTCTCTCAACCCAAGGTCGCACCGTACCCATAGTCCCGCCGGCGAAACACCCTTACCCAACAACCACCAAAGAACAAACATGGATCCACCAAGGACCCCGCCAGCTTACCCCTTAACCTAACACAGTGGCGGAGCCAGGATTTCATCCTAGGGGAGCTAAAAATATATCGAAGGAGATAAATATTTTTATAAGTAAAATAGCATACAAAAACAAAGTGCACTTTTCGACCAATACGCTCGTCGAACTTTATCTCGAACATTAGGACCATAATCCAAAATATTCGGACGCAACCCAGGATCTGAAATAAGCTCATCAGAATTGAACTCATCGCTAGCTCTGCTTGAATGTCCAGAATGAATATCACGATACACAATGGAAACCTTGTCCGTTACTGTTGGAATCGGAGACTCATTCTTATTAGACTGCAATAATTCTTCCACCTTTGCTTTCTTTTTAAAGAACCTTTCCATTCTGAAAAAAAAAAAATTATTTTAAGTATCAATCCATCAATTATTAATCAAATAACCTAGTTAATTACAAATATTTTATTCTTTTACTTTTCCAGTCATGTTTTATTATCGCGTTAACCTAATTAACTTAATTTCAACCCACCATTCAACTAAATCACATATCCGACATCTCAATCCAATTGGGTCACATCCTCCATCAACCATCTCAATTCTCAAATGCTCAATGCACAATTAACAACATATAATCAGCATGAAAATAATCTCCACTTTTAAATACACAATTAACACACTGTAAAATTATCAATCAAATAATCAATGCTTAAATGGGATAAAAATCCAATTGGGTCCCATCTTCCATCAACAATCTCAAATCTAAGTGCTCAATGCACGATTAATATCCATAAAGCATCAATTAATAATTTAAATTATCAAATACACAACTAACAATCTAAAATTATTAATCAAATAATCAATTCTCAATAGCAAAAGAAATTGTTCAAAATGCACACTGACCTCAGTCCTCAGAAATCAGAACGGCGTCGCCGGAGTTGGGTGGGGACTGGCCAACTTAGAGGTGAGCGTAGATCTGCCAGATCTGATCTGGCCGGAGTTGGGTGGGGACTGGCCGGAGTTGGGGTGGGGACCGCCGGACTGGGGAGGCCTTCACCAATCACCGGCTTCGCGCTTCGGAGTTCGGAATCGGGGGACGGCGACCGGTGACCGCGGGTCGGTGGGTGGTGCCAGAGTGCGGCGAGCCTCGGCGGCTCAGTAGCTGAGAGTGCCGACTGCCGAGAGAGGAGGAGAGATGCCGGCAGCCGGCGTGACCGGTGAGTGGTGACTCGTGAGACTGTGAGTGTGAGAGCTTGATTGACGCCACCGTCGCCACGCCTGAGAGAGCCGAGAGCCCGAGAGAGGAGGAGCCGAGGAGAGCTGCCGTCTGCCGGCGTGCCGCGGTGTCGGCGGTGAGCCGGTGTCCGCCTGTCCGGTGAGTCGGTGACTGACTGTGAGAGTGAGATTGTGAGAGCCGGCCGAGAGAGAGGAGGAGAGAGAGAGAGGAAG
Source organism: Escallonia rubra (assembly GCA_033065855.1). Classification (NCBI taxonomy): domain Eukaryota; kingdom Viridiplantae; phylum Streptophyta; class Magnoliopsida; order Escalloniales; family Escalloniaceae; genus Escallonia; species Escallonia rubra. Next base: position 287,945 of record JAVXUO010000300.1, read on the forward strand.
AGAGAGAAAGGAAAAGTGGAAAATGAAAAAAAAAACACTATATATATTTTTTTAAAAATTCAAAATTTCAGGAGGGACTATAGCCCCTCTTCGTGAAGGCCTAGCTCCGCCCATGACCTAACACGATCCAAAGAACCGGCACCGGAAACCATGGAGAGCACATCAGACTAGAGGCGAACTGATGACCGACGCACTTACTAAGGCCATCCAGCTCTCTGAAACAACCTAAAACCCGAACAAAAAAAAAACCTAACAACCAGGGATCTTGCCTAAGCTACCACGTCATCACCCACTGAGAAAGCCCGCGACGGTGACATAGAAGAAATTTAAACAGAGAGAGGGTGTACACGGGAATCGCAAAAGTCGCCTCTCTCGAGAGAAAGAGGAAAAAGATCTTGATCCTTTACTTTTTAAAGATTCGTAATACATCTACTCTCATGTTATAACAATGTTTGTATTGCTACACATTTTTTTACTTATGTCATCATACTATATATTAAAAATGCCAGTACAGTGCTTTATAACCTTCTTCTGCCACTATCTGCCTTCTGCCTTTGGTATTGCCACAACACCGCTATGTGCCACTGTCACCTCTGTTCACAACCTATTCTGGACCGCACCCCGGAGCCCGCTAAGAGATCCCAGTGGGGCGACACGTCACCCATTTGTCGGTCAACATCGCTCAACATCATTGCTCGGTCAAAGTGCTCCGCGCCTCGAGCATCCGGACGGCGATCAAAAAGTGTGCTCCCCCCAATAGGGTCGGCCACCTTAAGGGGGTCGGCCACCCCAAGCGGGTCGGCCACCTTAAGGGGGTCGCCGGTCGTCCGGACGTCGCCTGCGCCCGCGCGCCAACTCCGCGAAGCTCGTCATCCGTCGCCTGGACGTCGTCTCCGTGACCCCCGTTACTGACGTCCGGGCGTCACACTCCAACACTCCGTGGCGCCCGTGCGCCGCACCGCTGATACAGCCGTGCCCCCAGGCTCTCTGTCACACTACCTTGCTCCCGCACACCATACGCACTCCGTCGCGCCCATGCGCCGCGCCACTAACACAGACGTGCCCCCGGCACCTTCCTCACTCCATCGCGCCCATGCGTCATAATCATGTCATCATGCCCCCGGGCACCACACTAATTCATCACACCATGCGCACCTTGCCTTGGTCATGGAACATGCTTCAACCCACTCTCCGGAGTGTACATCATCCGCGGGGATAGGCGACTCCTCCGGGACACTATCTCTGCCAGGGAGCTCTTCAACTCCCCTTCCGTCAGGTAGACGGCTCCTCCGGGATGCTACCTTGACATGCTCCGAGTGCTCCGGCACAAGGACTCACCCGCGGGGATAGGCGACTCCTCCGGGACACTATCTCTGCCAGGGAGCTCTTCAACTCCCCTTCCGCCAGGTAGACGGCTCCTCCGGGATGCTACCTCGGCCAGTCGGGTAGACGGCTCCTCCGGGATGCTACCTTGACATGCTCCGAGTGCTCCGGCACAAGGACTCACCCGCGGGGATAGGCGACTCCTCCGGGACACTATCTCTGCCAGGGAGCTCTTCAACTCCCCTTCCGCCAGGTAGACGGCTCCTCCGGGATGCTACCTCGGCCAGTCGGGTAGACGGCTCCTCCGGGATGCTACCTTGACATGCTCCGAGTGCTCCGGCACAAGGACTCACCCGCGGGGATAGGCGACTCCTCCGGGACACTATCTCTGCCAGGGAGCTCCAAGTGCTCCGGCACGAAGACTCCCCTTCTGCCAGGTAGACGGCTCCTCCGGGATGCTACCTTGGCCGGTCAGGTAGACGGCTCCTCCGGGATGCTACCTCGGCCTGCGGAATAGGCGACTCCTCCGGGACACTATCTCCGTCAGGGTGCCTGCGTGACTGGCCTACGTGCTCCGGCACTGGGGCTTGCGTCGGCACCCCTAGGGACTATGACCCCCGGGTCACTCCGAGACGGGAGCAGGTCTTCGGAGGGCATCGCGCCTAGTTCACCTGGCAGTTGGGCGTCGGGTCTTCCCCACCGCTGCCAGGCCTGTGGGACTCCGCAAGGGCTTGGATTGGAGGCTAGATCAAGGGGGTTCTCTGGCCACACCGACGCTGTGGGAGCCAGTCTTTCCAGACAGACAGAGCGACGCTGTGAGGAGCAGGCCGGGTGAATATGCGATCCGACAGTCCGTGGAGCACCGGCACCCGTGGACCCCCCGGTGACGTGTCACTCCCGGGGAGCGCCACGTGTCGGTTAATGACATCATCATCTCAATCTCTATAAATAGAGGTCTTGAGAATTCATTTGGAAGAACATTAAGGTTGGACATTTTCAGAACTCTCACATTTTCACTCTCACTCTAGAATCCTAGAGAGACAAACAACAGTGCCTTGACTCTGGACCTAAGCATCGGACTGTGACTGTCATCGTGTATTCATCCCGCGCCATCGCCCTCGCAGCACTGCCACCCTCGAGCTCTGTCTGGGAAGCCCTTGGTCTCTGCCCTTGTTCCACCCTTGCTGTGTCTCACATCAACATACTTGGAAGCTGACGCGGACTGCAGCCTTTGTGGCACCTCCACGTAGGTACGAACCCACTTTCCTTGACATCAAGCTTTCGTATAAGAACGAAACCAGGAGCAAAATGATAGGAAGAATGTTACCATTTGATTGTAACCTATAAAGTTACATTTGTTTTTATGGTTCGTTTAATTATTTATCTGATGAAAAGAAATATCGTCGTGTCAATCAATCTTGAACTTAACCTTTGACATGAACGAATGCATACGCCTTTACAAGTTTATGATCACAACAAGAACCCCATGAGCGTAGCTGGTGGGGCTCTAACTATTTATTAGAAACTACATTATTTCATTATTGCAGGCCAAGGTGTGAAATCACATTACTGTCCTTAGCCTTAAAAGTAAGTACATCTTAAAGGTGTTTTAAAACAAAAAAACTGGACGAAGATGTATTACCATTTAAGAATAAAAATTAGGCAGAGTACTAGCATTATAGATAACGAGTTATCATGGCACATGCGATAAAGTTAGTAATATGATTTTTTTTAATATGAAGCTTGTCCTTTATAATATATTTTAATTACATTTTTTAATGAATTTATTAAATGGTCTCATGTGCAAAAATAGAGTTGTTAAATTAAAATTTGTTAAAAAATCAAACATGATATATAAGTGTTAAGATGTGAAAACCAAATATATCCTCAAAATAGTAATTTTTTTTTTTTGGGTATCATCTCTTAAGAATTTTCTCCTAGTGTCAAGTCTCAAAAATCTAAGCGGAAAGTTATGTAACACCAAAAGTAGTGTTACACCACATCATATTTTCCCTTAATAAGTAATATAGATAGATATAAACTAGTTACCGTAGCACCGCAATGCCGTGCAAAAATAGAGTTTATAACCTGGAATTTGTTAATAAATCAAACATCACATATAAGTGTTATTGTCGACATTCGATAAATTGAATCCAAAATTGTAAAAATCGAACATGCATGCCTTTATAGGTACTTATTTAATTATCATTTAAAGTTTTTATTATGTGTTATTTTTCTGTAATTTTCTTATAATATTAACTATCAATATTGTAAGTAGGTAATTTTCTTACAATAATGTCAAACGTCATTATTGTAAGTAGCAATTATGTAACACTTTACAGTATTGCAACAATTCCTTTTATAAGTAGCATGGAGTTCTACAACGGAAAGTAAGCCATACCAATGATTACACTCCATGTACATCGTAAACACCTCATATTGGTTATGGCTTTGGGTACTAGTAGTCAATCCCACAGCCATAGTTGTTCTAAATAGGGGTTGCAAATGCAGTTGAAGTTTTGGTGGAGTTGAACTATACAACTGTAAAGAGCACCCCAAAAAGGTATTTTCTTCATACATCTCTATTACATTGTAGATAGAGAGATTAGAGAGATCGAGAGAAAGAGAGAGAGATAGAAATGTGAATGAAGCTGTACGCATCACGACTGCGAATGAAGCTATGCACACACAAGGAAAGTGTTCACTTTTTGCGGTTAAAAGTATCAATTCAAGCTGCACAGATGACTAGAACAGCTGGTTCAGTTGGGCACATCACAGCATTCACTAGGCTGCATGGTTCATCTGGTCCAGGAGGAGGCAAACAGACGACACCCGTCTCATGACTCTTAACTTCGTCATCAGATTCTTCCTCTTGGTGCTTCTTCTCGTCCTCGGCGGCATCGGTGTCGCTCCCGCTGCTATTCGTCTGAGAAGAATCAACTGGGTGTACTTCCGAGGTCTTTCCTATGGCCACAATGTTAATGACGTGCTCGGGCAACTTTTTCTCCGCCTTCACCGCCGGGATTTTGTCCTTGGCTTTCTTATAGTACCCGTACAACGTCATCTGAACCAGTCCCAAGAAGAACCCAAATACGTTTGGAAGCTAATTATGTAAAAACAAGAAAATTTGATCAGTCACTAATTCTGTATATCAATGTCAGTTGAATAAATTTAGCAGTATATCTGGGGCGACTACTCACTGCAACACACCAATCCCGCTGGAAAAGGCCGTAAGCAAACCACATGATTGCGCTCAGAGTTAGGAAGAAAGACAGGGTAAATGGCATGAACTCGACGCTCCGGGTCCGGACAACTTGAAACTGTATATCAGAACGGAAAATAGTTAAGTCAAAAGTTACTGAAAATTGAAAAATAAAAGGACGGTCTAGTGCACGAGATAGAGATACGGAACAAGTTCTCACCAAAATTGTTAGAGGTGCTGCAAAAACGCTTACTGAAACAGCGACACATACCCACCCAACAACGCTGATACGGATTGGGCCTTTGAAGAAGAACAGCGTGAGTAGAAATACTAAAAAGAAGCACCCCACATTGAGAGAGGCTAAAAGCTTGGCCGTATGTTTCTGCAGCGCGAAAACTCCTAATCAGAATTGAGTTGCAAAAATCTTTAATTAAGAAAATCATTTAAATCGTTGATTTTCAAGTACCCTAGCCTCCTTTGATGCGTAGAAAACGAAAACGCTAACGTAAATTGTCTCGACAATGCATCCGAACAAGTTGATGGAGATGAGGAGGATTGCGTTTTGTTTGAGGAATGCGTAGTACATCCAAAGCATCGCACTGAATAGCGCTACCACGTATGGCAGCGACTGGAATCCTAAAGTTGATTTGCTTCTACAAATTCGCGTAAATGTTGGCCTGCAATATCGAATAAGAATACACATATGTTAGCAGTCATGCATGCTGAAAATAGTTCCTGGTTTTTCCCAAAAAAATAAGCAGAATCGATGTGCAGAAAGGTGGTGCATGAGCAACTTACAGAGGAGCAAGGTATACAAAGATCGAAACTAGGTTACCTGAAACATTCAGATGTAAAAGAAGATAATTTAGTAATGGTAATTGTTGAGACCATAGGTTAAAAATAGAAATAACTGTGTTTTACTGTTGAACAAGATTCTAAACATTTCATACTATATCTCAAGGTTGATACTTCATATCATCTGCGTTCATGCAAAATAAACTACAAGTTGTGCTGAAACAAAAGGGAAGGTTGGTCACGCAGAACAAGGCTGCGTGATATGTGTAATATACAGTTTCTTGTTTGGTTTCTATTTTAAACTTTCGTTCGACTCTTCGCCCGCGTGGGAGGTTACTTGTTTCTTTCCGGTTTCTGTTTTCATTCTCGCAAAAAACGTTTTCACTTTTAGCCCACTGCAAAAGATGCTTTTTCTTATTTTTGCCGTTTTCGGACGAATACACTATAGCATAACTCACGAAACGTAACGACATAAATGATGATAAGAGAAGAGGAACTAATTTTGGAATCGACACAAAGAACGAAAGTAAACACCAAACACGGCCTCTAGTGAACTCATTTAGCCATACAATGAAGTGGGCAATTAAGTTTGCCCACAGAATTTAACTGCATGACAGGATTATAAAACAGGGCAATTAATATACAAGTTAGATGAAGATGGTTACTATTTGGTAACATGAACAGAAGGAAGAAAGTGAAAGAAGGAGACCAACAACAAGAGCAGATACACATGAAATGGACGACAAATTCAAGTGTGTGTGTGTGTGTGTTTACCCAAGACACCAAAGGTGAAAGCCCATGGGTGGTGAAGGTCAAAAACAGCCATATCTCCGACGAGAAGAGCTTTAAACTCTTACTCCTTCCTCTCTCTCTCGATCTCTCAGACCTGATCACCACTCCCACAATCTCATGCAGATGATGAAGCAGGTAACTCATGTGTACACAATGTATTTATACAGGAGGCGAGTGTGCGCATTGAACTCATCCCTGTTGCATGACAAGTGGAGGCTTAGTAGGTGGCGTAGGATTAAATCATTCACCGAACCAAATCAAACTCTCTTAGTCTCACGTGCCCTTTTGGTCGCGTGCCTCATGCACCAAATGAATCAACATCCCCCAATGCCACCCACACTATATCATTACACATTTTGTTAATGGTGCATTTGTCAACAATATATTATTACACATTTTATCAATGGTGCATTTGTATATCATAGTGAATCAACACATCCCCCAAAGCCGCCCACACTGTATCATTACACATTTTATTAATGGTGCGTTTGTATACCATTGTGTTTTACAACTATAAGGATCGTATACTCGTCAAAATATAGTTTTGTGATATTACGATCGGTGTCAGTTAATATTGCTGGTAATATATTATGAACAAACTTTGGCTCCTACTTGAGTTATAAGAATCTTCCTCCAATCCCGTGTATAGTGACAATTAATAGTCGCTAAATATTTCTAGTGACTTTTCTTCTAACACTTTCAGCGACAATTATTAGCAGCACTTTTTTAGAGTCAATAAATAAAAGCCACTAAAAATATTTAGAGACAATTGATTGTCGCTATATATATAGGGGGTAGAAGGAAAATTTCTTAAATCGGGGTAGCAGCCAATTTTTTTTTTCATATTTTATGTGCTCATTTAATAAGAGACCGAAAAATAGTTTCATCTACTAAAACAACTACTCCATGATCGTCTATCACTCCAATTTTACGGCACGAACACTGAATATCCTTAGGAAGTGTACCTAAATGTTGTTATATTACTGGTGCAAAGTTTCTAAATCAGTCGAAAATGTAGAGCTTCAGAAGCCAACACCATTACTACCACGAACTGTTTTTAATTTGTTAAACCGTGTTGTGTTTTCATGAACTTACCGTATGCGTGCTTTGACAAATAAACGCAACATTTTAGAATCGTCCACAAATTTCCTACTACAACTTCCTAGAGTTTAGAAGAGTGCTTTTGCACTTTCATGGTGTCAATCATGTCACGCACCCACGCTCCATAGACAAGCGTTTCAACGTTGGTTGCGCAGACGGAATTTTACGTTACTCAAAATATGTCACAAAAGCCTGGTTCACGTGACATTCTCCATGGAAACCCTTTTAGCCGTTTCTTCCATAACCCTATCAAAAGGAGCAACCTCCCCCCCCCACCCCCGCCACGTCATCGCCATTTCTGTCAAGCACAAGCCCATGTCTGCATCATGCAGCAGATACGTGTGTGTACATGGGCAAAATGATTCAAGCTTCCCTGTTAGTTGCTTATTTGGTAGCGCCATGGCCGAAGCCTGGTGCATTGGTAAAGTTTCTGAAGGGTTTGAATTGAAGGGGTGTTAACTTTTGTCTCCGGGAAGCCATAGTTTGAGCAGTTATGTAGGGGGATAGGACAAGAAGGATGACATAATACCAACTATGGTGTTGTTATTCTTTTTTGTTTCTTTTCACAGCTATGAATCCATTTGTGATGGCTAAGCTAGGTGGAGGCCAAGGAGATGGCCAGATAAATGGCGTATGCGTAGTCCATCAGCACTCTATATAGCTATCAATCCCACGCAGGTTGATTTTTTTGTTAATTTATTCTATCTTTGTCTCTTTTTAAAAGGACTGATAAAATTTTACGTCTTTTCCATATTCACATTTTGAGAGTAAAAGCATTTCCGGATCGATGTGTACTGTCACCGTTTCGTTTTAACGTTAAAGTTTCACAAACCCTTTACTGCATTCGCTTTCACGGGTGTTTAGACGACATTAAAACTCGACGACGGTTTTCCTTCGATTCCGTTACAAAAGTCGTTCTTATCGTATGTGCGCGCACTAGAGTCGAAATGTGTATATTTATGCTTTCCAAAAGATGGTTAATTAGGCTAGGCTTAGGTGAATATTAAGCTCAACGACGTGACCTGCTCTCTTTTAAGGGTAAGAACCAACTTTGCATCTCTATCTAGTATACAATTTTCATCCGAGTGCACTGACCAATTTTTAAGATATACATGGGTCTTTTTGACATTCAATTCAGTGATTGCAAATGTCACTGTCATTCCAATTATTGTACTGATGACAACCATATTCATGATCGATCGAGATACTTACTTCAATCCCGACTATATGGCAGATAATCGTCACATTCCATCATATATTACGCAGCTCATAAGGCAAAGGCAGCTCATCATACTTACATATGGTGGGGGTCGTGGAGCTCGAATGGATCCATAATGCAATGTAATGGTTCATAAGTGGCTGATTTGGTGCGTTTTGGGCCAAACAAATGTACCATTAGTATCTTAGGCTCTCACGCATCGTTCAAAGTTGTGGCTAGTCAGCAGCGCAAGGGGGTGCAATCTAGCTAGCAATCCTCTCAGGTTGGTACAAATTGAAAGGAAAGGAAAGGACGAGGAAGCAGACAGTGATGAGGGTATTAAGGAATTTGGAAATGGTACGCAGCTTCAGATTGGATGTCGTTGAATTGTGGTCACAAGCAACTTAATTAGCTGGCCAGGAAACAAACGTAAACGAGAGAATTTTGACTACCTCGTGATCATAAACTATGTTGTTGCAGTTAAACTTCTTAATTAGAAGTGCGATTCTTTTGGATTACGTGCAATTTAAGGAGGAGACCTACCTAGGTTCCTTAACTTCGCCTGAATGCAAGTATACATTTCCGTGCATGGCTTGCATAATGCATTTGTTTCTTTGATTGGAAGATATAGTGAATAATGAGATAGAATTGGGAGTTTTTGAACTGAAATCTCTACTACAACCATGAGCTCTATACAATTTATGGGGGTGTTGCGGTTAAACAAGTAACTGGGAGTTCTTCCAAAGGAAAAGAAATTTAATGTTGCCATGAAGAAAGGAAAGTGTGTCTCTATATCTCTTCTAGAAAAGAAGACAAGCACAAAAAGGGTAAATGAATACCAACCCTCCTAGTGGAAACCTGATTTAGAAGGGGCTGGCTCGATTTTCATACTCAAGCAATGGTGTATTTAATTTATTTTTTTTCCCCAAGAGATGGCGATGGCGTATTTCTCTCGAGTTATAATTAGTTAAGCAGGATTGTAGAGGAGATCGTATCAATAATATGTACCTTAAATGGAGTGAATATCAGGATTTCTACTCGCCTAATAGAGTCAAGAGAGTAACACACGTTTTTTCCTTTACCTTTTACTCCCACTATTACGAGGATAGAATATTGTGGCGTCGCTCTTCTTCCCTACTTCCTATTTTCAATCCCACCAAAAAGAGAATAAAATACACATTCTTTTAATTTTGCCATTACTCTCTTAATTTCCTCCCTAAACAAGCTTTGAGTTCAGTGACCAGATCGACGAGGGGACCTCTCATTCATGCATCATTGCTCTTACATTTTCAAAATTAAACACTACAAGAAAATAACCTTTTAGCAACGGATTTTTAGAGACGGAACTAAATCCGTCGCTAAAAGTGCCTTTTAGCAACGGATGTTCCCTCTTTAAAAGTCCGTCGCTAAAGATGACCTTTTACCCGGGTTTACCCGGTTATATGTCTATATATATATGAATTTTAGGGTTACATCTTATTCAACTCCTCTTTTCACCTGCTTTAGCCGCCCCAGCCTCTCAACTCTCCCTAACAGTCACAGATCCATTCTCACAGCCACAGGTTCCTTCTCTCAAATCTCTCTCTTTCTCACAGATCTACCAAAGTCAGTAAGTCACGACTCACGACCACCCTACTCAACCCACATCTCCGTGGTGGCTAGTCACTTTCGATCTATCGCATCTCCGCCGCCACCGATCGGTCTCTCTCACATCGTCGTCATGTCACCACCGTGGCCCGTCGCCATGTCACCATCGTCGCCCGTCGCCACCGATCTGTCACCACCGTGCCCCGACGCCACCGATCTGTCACCACCGTTCCCCGACGCCACCGACCTGTCACCACCATGCCCCGACGCCACCGATCTGTCACCACCGTGGCCCCGACGCCATCGATCGGTCCCCACTGTCGCTTTGTGGGTGTTGGGTAGACTGAAGAGTTTCAGTCAATGGATCTTCATGGTTGTCGACTCGTGTGTTTTTGATGTGCAGATTGATTAATTCTGTCACTAAAAATAATTCCGTCGACCGTAAAAAAAATACCCGGAAAATTCCATCACTAAAAATAATTAATTCCGTCGTTAATATTAAATTTTTGCCGACGGATTACGAAATTCCGTCGCTAATCTTTTAGTAACGGGGTTTTCACCCACGGACTTTTAGCGACGGACAGTCTGTCGCTAAAAGTTTTTTCGACGGAATATTCACTTTTAGTGACGGAAATTTCCGTCGCTAAAAGTAGATTTTCTTGTAGTGAAATTTCTATGAATCGGTAAAATCCATGGCAATTTGGGAAGTCCCTAATAGTTTTTCCTTAACATTTATAAATTAAGCCAATGCTTGCATTATGTTAATGTGCCCATATATATAACGGAATGCAAATTAGTGACAAATATGCTTTCAGTAGCATAAATGGCAAATGAAAAATGATAAACGCAAGTAAAAAATGAACTAGCTACTTCCAAATTGAAACCATTTATTTATGTAAGCAATTATCAAGTCAACTCGTTTGATTTTGAAGAACAATTGTCATTTTTCTGATCTTACTATGTATGCAAATTTTATGAATTCATAATGATGTAAAAACATCAAAATATCGTTAATTAAGCAAATCAAGTTCATAGCAAGTTTGTTTTCCAACATTTTGTGTGTTTTCCGGAGGTCCATTCTCTTCACTCGAGCTAGTTATCATCATCATTTAGTTAGCAAGTGGCACTCAAACCAAAGAGAGATCTGTGTCTGCACAATAAGGCTCGAGATGGAGCTGGATCGTCTGCTGTAATCAGGATTACAAACTGACATGTTGTAACTCTAGTTACAGTCGTTCAATTATAGATCGGATTGATCAGAGAACGTCAGGTTAACAAACCAGCAAAAGAAAGCCAAAAAACGTATGATTTGGAGGCATAACAAACAGCACGGCTTCTGCTACCCGAATATGACGAGAACTCCTAAGAGAATAGCCAGTCTTCTCTCTCTCTCTCTCTATAAATCAATCTCATCCTGAAATTGATCTAAACAAGACCAAAATCATTTGCTCTTCTTCTTCTTTTTTTTTTAAAAAAAAAATTAGTTCATTAAAAAAGAGAATTCTCGATCAAGTGCCTTCCATCCCAACAGGCTGCCTCCGCCCCTGCAGAGCTTGCAAATTAAGTAGTTCGTAATATATTAGTTTGGTGCTCTGGTGATGGAAACCAAAGAATAGACAAATTAAATACGAAAAAATGTTGATTGGTGCCACGAAAGTGGTTCTATGGTGTAGTGGTTAGCACTCTGGACTTTGAATCCAGCGACCTGGGTTCGAATCCCGGTAGGACCTTTTGCTTTTGGTCCGTCGTCACATTTTATTTTTTTCTGCCGCTACTATAATTATCATCACCACTTTCTATTTTCTTCGCTGAGAGCCGAAAATAGAAGTTTGACCGAACAAGCAAAAATGGGGAAATACAAAACCCTAGAAATTTCTCAGAGAGCGCCAAACTCCCCCGTATACAACCTTACCCTCAATCGACCGTCTGCCCGTAACGCCCTGTCACGTGACTTCTTTACGGAATTCCCTGACGCCCTAGCTTCCCTCGATCGGAACCCTGGCGCCGCCGTCGTAGTCCTTTCCGGTGCCGGCGACCACTTCTGCGCCGGAATCGACCTCAAAGCCCTGACGTCGATCACCGAGCCCGGCCAATCCACCGACCGAGGCCGCACCGGCGAGCGCCTCCGGCGGGACATCAAGCACATGCAGGACGCGATCACAGCTATCGAGCGGTGCCGCAAGCCGGTGATCGCGGCGGTGCACGGGGGTTGCATTGGGGGAGGAGTTGACATGATGACGGCCTGTGACATTAGGTATTGTTCGGAGGACGCGTTCTTCTCGGTGAAGGAGGTGGATTTGGGGATCACGGCAGATTTGGGGACGCTGCAGAGGCTGCCGGATATCGTGGGGTATGGGGCCGCGATGGAGCTGGCGTTGACGGGCCGTAGGTTTGGCGGGTCGGAGGCGAAGGAATTGGGCCTGGTGTCGGGGGTTTTTGCTTCCAAGAGTGCGTTGGACGAAGGCGTGGGCGCAATTGCAGAGAGTAAGTTGATTTGTTACAACTTTTGATCTCTTAATCTCTTCTTGTATGTTTCCTGCATTTTCTAGTAAATGAGTGTTGGCATGATAACATTCCTAAAGATGGATGATTTGGTACAAAGACTATTACGATGCACAAAGACTATACAGAGACCTTTTAGTTATGACGTGAATTGTGTCGAGCTGAACCTAGTATATGAGGTACTGATTGACTACACAGACCTTTTAGTTATGACATGAAATGTGTCGAGCTGAACCTAGTATACGAGCATTATTGTAACTTCAAAAACAATCATTGGAGATTTTATTGTTTACTGAAGTGGAGCAGCTGTTCTAGCTATTATTCTGCAGAACTAGGTTGCTGTTTAGGGCGTGATCTTTTGATTGAGTTGTTGTGCTGTTTGTTTTGGGCTCAAGGGTATGGTATGAACATTGAACCTTGTAGACCCTTTCCTCTTGTTTGCTTTAGTACAAAATAGAAAATTGAAACTACAAGAGTTCTGGGTGTATCTACTTTAGCTTCCCTTATGTCAGTCATCATCTTGGAGGCCTCTCAAATGGGCATAGGCAATTTTGAGGCCCATTTTTCATCCATCCATATTAGGAATCATCCCACAGCAGGTCAAAGCTGTAACTAGGCACTACTGTTAAAGTCAACGTAACAGCAACCCTACTTGTCCCTAAGAGTGAGCCATAGCTCGCCATTTCCACTTGCATTCACACTTTTAATATTCCTATATAATTTGCATGTTCTAACCAATATCTGAACATACAAAACGATACAATCTAGTCCCTTTGGGTGCTACCATTCTCTACTTCTCTTCTCCTATATTTATTCTATGTTTATACACAATACATCAACTATGGGTATTTTACATACCTCCACAAATCTTAACATGATATCAGAGCGCTAACGATCCGTCATTGTGCTACTCTGATTATCGCTTCCGCTACTAACAGTGACCCGTCTTCATCAGCTTCACTGTTGTCAACTTACTGCACTTGCAAATTGCATCCCATTTCTACCTATGTTGTTGACCATATAAGACGCACGACCAAGCAGAAATGGCATTTCCATTTCAGTCCATGATGCTGACCCAGTGAGTTACACAACAAACTCATTCTGGTGACGTTGAACCAGTGAGTTACGCAACTCGCCAGACTCTGCCCGAGCCAACTCGTTACCAAGTGCCGATGAGAACCCAACCTTGACCTCCATTGCCACGCCGCAATTATTGACCATCTCAACGCCATCGTCAAGCCAAAGACGGCTGCTTCTCCCGTTTGAAACCCGTCACAGATCTACTTAAATAAAAACAGCCATCGGCAATTGCGTCTCCATTACCGCTGCCGATCTAGACCTCCTCCATGGGTTGTCTCTCCCGTTGCCGTCCCTTCACACCACCGGCGGTTGTGTCTCCATTGCCGCCGCCATTCTGAACCTCCTTCGTCGCCTTTAATCTACTCCATCTTCGCGTCAGCTGTCTATCCATCGTGGCAGATCTGCTCCGTCATCGCCTCTGTAGCTGGGTACATATCTGCCGCCAACTCTTGTGACTCTATCTGGGATCTTGTCTTTCCCTCACCGGAAAAGCAACTATTGCCTCCCCGTTACTGCCGTACAAGATCTGCTACTCTTCAGTCTTCACCTTCTTGTGGAACCTCCACCTCCACTGATGTTGTCCTACCCCTTCATCAAAAGAAAATAAATCAGCCTGTCTTTTCCTCGTTGTCTTTGTTGACGGAAACAAGGAGAGGGGTAAGGGAAATTTTGTTGGGGGAGGGAAGAATAATGATACAGAGAAGGGAGATGATAGTGAAATAGGAAGAAGTGGCGAGATATGTTGGAGAAATTCTGCTGGGAGAGGGAAGAGTAAGAGAAGGAACGGAAAAGGTGAATGCGTGGCTTTTGGTCTTGGATCCGTTGTCAGGCACATTTGGTCAAAGTTGAAGTATATTTGGCTAACCATATACCAATCACACACTATGCCACAGCCTCTTACACGAAAGTATTATTGACTAGACATGCTACTGCTGCTACTGTTCTTGTTGTCAGCATTAAAGAACTAACGCAGCTTCTGGTCAAGCTGTAGACTTGATGACCTCCCATCAATAGGACATGATTCATCAAATGCATTTCCAGCATGGACGAAGAATCATTGCGATATGGATGAATATCTGTTGTGCACTTTAGCCATTGTAATCAACCTTAGCAAAGTAATTACAAGAATCTATGTCAGCCATTGTAGGTTGCATAAGAACCGATGATGCAAGAACTTTCACGCATCACAACTAATGACGCGTGAATCGCATATTTGTTCGTTGCCGCTTCTATGCAGTCTACGCAAACCAGGTCTAGAAAGACAACTGGAATCCAGCTCTCAGGGTACATATTCACAGTTGGCTTAACTTTCAGTTCTGAGCTCAACTGTCAACTACTTTTAGTCCCTATTAGCTCCATGTCGTTGCCAGAATTCACCCAGATCCAGGGTGTCTACCGTGACCTTAGCATAGATCGGTCACCTGATCATTCCCAGATCCAGATTGCTGGGTTCTCAAGTCAAGACCTCAACTCTCTTGGCTCATCAATTTCATCCCAGATCACATGGTATATGGCCAGGACCTCTGGTCTCTTGCCTCATCAGATCAAGATACAGATCACCGGGGTATTTTGGGTTATCAGATTGCACCTCAAACGCCTGGGTCTCATGTCAAGACCTAGCTATCTTGGCTTGTCGGATCTTACCCAGGGTATTTGTCATGACCTACGCACAGATGGGTCGGCATATCATACCCCATATAACAGGGTTAAATGTAGGATCTCACTCATTTGAGTTAAAAGATCTCACCCTGAACCCAAGATATTTCAATATGGCGTTTGCATAAGTCACGAGAAATCAAGCCATCCTTTCAGGCATCCTCACGCCATCAGCCGGTCCAAACTCAAGCTTGTTTGATCACATCAAACCTCAATGAGTTTGAGGGAGGGTGTTAAAGTCAACAGTACAGCGACCCTACTTGTCCCTAAGAGTGAGCCATAGCTCACTATTTCCACCAGCATTCACACTTGTAATATTTCTATCTAATGTACATGTACTTACTGATTTTAGAACATATAAACCAATACAATGTAGTCCCTTTGGGTACTACCGTTCTCTGCTTCTCTTCTCCTTCATTCATTCTATGTTTATACACAACAACATCAACTATGGGTATGTTAAATACCTACAGCCTACTCAAATCTTAACAACTACCATTGCGTTGTTCAGAGCAGATTTATCATCCTCTCAACTTATACTTGTATTTGCACAGCCTTACAAATCACGATGTCCAAACTTGTAGCCTGGCAATGCTGTCATGTGCACATATAGTTCCAGTGAGCGCTTTCCTTTTACTTTAAGAAACACTATAACTTACTTTGCAAGGATTCTCTCCCACAAGCAGCAAACATAGTTTAATAATTAAGATTTCGAGCATTTTTTCCCTGCACAGGGGGGTGGGGGGTGGCCATCTTTAGTTCTCCAAAGCACCTTATTGGCAACAACTTTTGAAAAATTATGTCGTCAACTCTGATTGCGATGGTAATGTAAATTATGAAGCACGACATTTGAAGGTTACTGCTAAGTCAGTGCTAACAAGATGTGAAGGTGCCATTGATTAGTGTGAAATCATATTCTGGTAGATGTTGCCGTGCTGTGAACCTACTCCATCTTTTCTTAAAAATGTTGTTGGGCTACGTTTATTTCATGGTAGAAGGGCCTTGTAGATGATTTTATGGTCCTCTCCAGCACCGAGTGGGAGATGTTTTGTTTCTTGCAAGGGCTCTTAACCTTGACGCATGGTCACTATTCAAGTCAGGTATGCTTGGCATTTTCACCACTTTTTAGTTGAGGTCTCCATGTCAAAGGACATTACTAATCATGCCATTAGTAGTCTATTGCGGAGCTTTGTAGAAGTTATTCCTAATACATAGGTGAAACATATAGAAGCAGAAAATTGACCGAGGAAAGAAAACAGAAGGAATAAGGGAGTGTAGAGATGACATCAGCATACTTTTGTGTTACTTATAAAGTTGGTGTTTTGCTTGGACTAACAAACTCCCACAATGCATGTCTATTGCATGTCTCCGAACAGTTCTGGTGGGGGCTGGTGGCATATGAGGTAATTGAGACTTCATATGTCGTACTGAGCAAGCGAATTCGTGTTCTATAAAACCGCATAGAATAAGGTTTCATGTCAATTTTGGTTTACTGGTTTGTATTTTACTTCTATGTTGCTCCTAATTGCAAATGGAGTTGATGCCCTTCAACTTGTTAGTCTATTACTTCCTTTTGGATTTCTTCAACTTGTTAGTCTATTACTTCTTTTGGGATTTCTTCAACTTGTATATTAGTACTTCTTTGTGGGATCACTTTTTTCGTACAAATTGAGGGAAGCTTTTGATTTTGAGTAGCAGCATAGCCATATGTCCCAATGAGTTTTATCAATATCAGAAACAAAACTCTGGCATAATTTACTATACTCTCCTACACAACTATAGACTGCATTTAGAGCCAAGTGACGTGTCTTGCTGGTAACTATAGACTGCATTTGTTAGTGATTGCTGTCCGACGGACCTAGTAAACGAGTAAGTGAATTTGTGATTGCTAATGTTTCTGGCTATGGCAGGCATCGGTGCAAAATCTCCTCTTGCTGTTGTTGGGACAAAAGCAGTGCTGCAAAAGAGTAGGGACATGACTTTAGATCAAGCTTTGGATTATGTTGCTACGTGGAACTCTTCCATGGTGTTATCAGATGATTTAACCGAGGCTGTCGCGGCCCAAAGCCAGAAAAGGAAACCTATCTTTGCCAAGCTATGATGGTGAGTACGTGGCTTTTCATACGTGGCTGTATACGTCCACTCCGGTTGCCCTTTCCAGCAAAAATAATGCTCTTTATCCATGGGAAGCAAAGTTGTCCCTTTACCTTACTGTGTAATAAGAATATGCACGATTCTTGTTGTTGTCAATGGAAATTGTAATTTCTGGGTGTTCGGGGAGATGCTGAGAAAATTTCGGTTCAAGGGCACGTGGTACAACCATTGGACTTCCAAGATTAATCTCACCCGTAGTTACAAGCTTGGGAGCCTCACAACCCAGAGGTTGCCTGCATCCTTTTAACTTTGGTGAGTGCAGATCGGGCCCAACTCTTGCAGCCTGACCTACGCAGCCTGGTAAAGCCCAACTTTGATACATTTGGTGCGACCCTAAAGCTAGAGCCCAGTCGTCCGCAATTCTTGCTTTAAAGTTTTTACGGTGTATTCAAATTGATATTTATTTTAGGGTTATTTACACTCAGGTTTTGAAGATAGGATGAAATTATACTGTGTGTTCATTAGTTTGAACAAATATCAGTGGTATCTTCTGACCAAACGAGTTCATTAGTTTTGAACAAATATCAGTGGTATCTTCTGACCAAACGAAAAACCTGTGTACATAATGGATTTTTAGATAATTGCAAAAATGCCCTTGTCACTTGTAAAATTACCATCTAGATTGGAATTGGTTTAAAGTGTTTGTGCGTGTGTGTGGGTTTTATGACCGGATCCCACAACCCACCACCGCCAAAAGCATCCCATAGAGAGCACCGCCGCATCTCAGGAGAACCACCAGTAACCGCCATCTGCAGTGGGGCACAAGGCCTTTGGCTGCTGGATCAGCAATGTCTCCTCAACCCATAATGATTTGTGTGTATATGCCTGTGTGGGTGTGTGACTGTGCCTGTGCCTGTGGCCATCCAGAGGCGCACGCTCGCAATGAGGTCGGCGGCCTCCACCACCCCAACCCCCTGCACCATCACTGCCAATGCAACCATCCTTCCTCTCCCTTTCCTTGCCTCCACCACTTCGACTGTCATTAGAGTGGGGTGTCATTTGGTGGTGGGTGGTGATAGCTTGTTTCAATAGTGGAAATAAGGAAAGGAAAAGACAAATCTTAATTAGGGTTTGAAAGTACTATATGTATTGTGTATATACAGTATGAGAAACGTCATAAAAAATGTACTTTTTCTAAACGGACTTATAAGAGATAGACACGACTGACAAAAATTTCATATCTTTAATCACATTCTATTACATCTTCAAATTTTTTGTCCCTGGACTATAATTTCATTCAACATTAGAGACGTAGGCATAATTAATCCTTCATTATGTTTTGTGTAGGTGGCAATCACTTTTCTAGAAGTTGGGATTAAAGCAGTGACAGCTCAAACTGTTTGCAATAATAAAAAGCTTAAACTCGTGCTTCATGTGTCAAACTTTTGGACTTTATCCGCACACGTATTTGGTCGCCTCTGTTTACGTACGAATACCGGTAAGAATATTCCTTCTTGCTTTTTTTTAAAAAAAAAAAAAGACACCCTCCCTTCAAATACCCGCAAAGAGGTCTACATGGTTGTTCTTCTTGAAATTTCCCGATTTCCTCGTAAATCACGAAGACATGGCTCTCAAGGCCGTTCATGTCTCACATGTACCCAATTTTAACCAAGTCCCAGATGATAATGCCACATTCCGGATTTCCTCGAAATGTATGCTTTTTTTTTTCATAACGATACACTGCCGATGTGTTTGTGCTTCATATGATAATGATGGTAATTTGTTTTTGCAGTATTCAATGAGGATGATGATGGTGGCGTTGATAGCAATGATAGAGGGGAGAAAGAAGTGATGGTGTCGAGGAAGTTTTTGGTGATGGGACACAGGGGAAGTGGGATGAACACGTTGCAATCAGCTGATGGCAGGATGAAGGCCATCAAAGAGAATTCCATTCTCTCATTCAATGCCGCCGGAAAATTCAACCTCGATTTCATTGAGTTTGACGTTCAGGTGAGGCATTTGGTCAACTCTCTTGTCCATTCCTTGTTACTGTTGTTTTTGTTGTTAGTTTCTCCTTTCTTTCTTGGTCGTCGTTCTTTGGCCTTGCTTCGTTGTTGTCATTTTCATGTTTACATTTGAATTCGGTTTATTTACCATTTTCAAATTCAACCCCCAATTGCTTCTAAAGATTAGACACAACCGATCTATTTTTCTTGCCCTGTAGCAAAGGACTGCAGCAGGGGATCTACAAATGACCTGAGCCCACCGCGTAGGGTTTGTGATTTTGGAAAACAAATCTCAATGTAACGGTGATAGTGATGACATGGTGTAACCGATGAGATGAGATGAGAAAATAATAAAACATTGATCCCCGATTGTCTAGGAATTCCTCCGTCTCTTTAAACTTAACCCGTCCAGTGCACTATGCCATATCTAAAGCCAACTTGCCTTTCTCATCAGGGGTGTTGTACCTTTTCTTTTTAGGAGCCCTTTTTTCGCCTTTGTCAAAATCTTTGCCAAGTTTTTGGGACACCTTTTGATGCTAGGAACTCATTAGCGACACTTTCCTGCATCACCATGCGTCTCACCGGTTTCATGGCTTCGTGCCTCAAGTGGGCAGCGGCCAACTTTTGACAACAAATTATTCTGGGCGAGTTGGCGTAGTATATTACCAAAAGACAGTCATACGTGGCTAAAGGTGATCCTTTTGCTAACGAGTATGGGAGCTCTTCCTGTACAAATAGGCCTGGGAATGCAAATCTTTCAATAAGGTTCTGATGGTAGAGTTACCAAATTTGCTCTTTGTGGTTGCTCTAGCGTTTTGTGCATTCTTCGAGATTCATCAAGAAGCTGCATCCTTTGTCTAGTGTGGGGTCATCTTCACCGATGACTCGATGTGATACATCTGATTCTTTAGTTGAGGCAAACAAGAAATTTGGTTACAATCACTCTGTCCATGTCCAAACATGTCAAATTTGTGAAAGTGCTTGTTCTTGGTTCATAGGCATATTTGCCTGATCATACCTTTTAGTTTTATGATCCCCACTGCCCAACCTTACTTTTGATAGCAGTGAAGGAGTTACGTGCGAAGGTGGTCAATTTGCAGCCTCAATTATTCGGGAGAAGTATATTTGTAGTTCTAAGATAACAAAGAAAGGTTTTGGTCTTGGTTACCTTTATGAACTACATTAAGAAAGGTTTCATTCTTCCAAAAATATTTTGCTTTTGTGTGTGCTATTTGTCATCACCTTCAATACTCTTATTTGCAATACAAATACTACTGTTCATTTTTGCTACTTGACAAAGTTCATTTAATACTTTTGATGCTTCTTAGCTACCAAAGTTTAGATGGTTTCAAGTTCAAGTTAGATTATGCTTTTGTAAGAGTATGTCTATGCGTCTCTAACATAAAATTCCTGTAATTACCTCACTTTCATTGTTGGCATTCTCTATGAATATATTCTTGCTCTCTTGGGCACTGATTGTTCGTCTTTCTGATTCTTTTCACTTTTTTTGCATTTAAGTATTGGGTGAGCGAAGAAAAACAGACGAAACTGTAAACAAACCTATTTTGTAGGTGACACAAGATGACTGTCCAGTCGTTTTCCATGATAATTTCATCCTTACCACACAGAAGGTTTGTTATTTTTCTCTTTCTGCTCGCAGTCGTGTCTTTCATCAGAATTTGCCTAGTTCTGGTTGTTGAATCAAATTGATAGTTTGATTACAGGGCTCGATAGTTGAGAAACGAGTTGCAGACCTAACTTTGGAGGAATTTCTTTCCTATGGGCCTCAAAGGGGTACCATTAATGTAAGCATTTAGTTCTGCGCTTGGTTCCTCAAGGGAAAGTTTCCGATTAATGTAAACTGATGGTGTGGCATACTGCTTTCAGAAACAGGTTGAAAAGCCTCTGTTTAAGAAGACAAAAGATGGGAGAGTACTTGAATGGAAGGTTGAAAACGATGATCCTCTATGTTCGTTGCAAGAGGTCTTTCAAAGAGTAGATCATTCATCGGGTTTCAACATTGAATTCAAATTTGATGACAAAATAATCTATAAACGAGAAGAGCTCGTGCATGCTGTTCAAGCAGTCCTGCAGGTACTTCCTTCGAAGCCTGATGTCTCTCATTGAAGCTAAAGTTGTATCTAACTTTTCTCCCACCTTTTCCGGCACTAGAATTTAAAAGCATTTAGTATTTCTCGCTCTAGGTGGTATTTAAGTATGCGAAAGACAGACCTATCATCTTCTCAAGCTTTCAACCTGATGCTGCATTGTTGATCAGAAAGCTGCAAAGTACATACCCTGTAAGTGCCCTATAATGATTTATGCACTTATTGCAGAATCAAAATTTTGCTTCCAGCAGTCGTGCTTTTTGTACTGTACTAGAAATCTACCGTTGGCTTTATGCAGTCTTGAGTTTGACTCGTGATTTGAGAAGCAAAAGGTGGGATGCTGACGAGTAATGGGGTTGAATACAAACCCTTTCAAAAATTCTTTGTTGCTAAAGCTGAAATTTTGTTGATTCACGTAGATAAATATCCATGGAGGGGTGTGTTTAACCCCACCTAGTTATCATTCTTCATCATAAATTTGCTTTATTCTCTTTTTTGTCTCCCCTTTTCGTTATGAAACTTTTTTCCGAGGTAAAACTTGATTGCATTTGTTGGGGGACTATTTGAATCAAGTTATATTGTCTCTGATATCACTTGCCCCACAATCCAGGTATATTTTCTTACTAATGGAGGATCTGAAATTTTTACTGACTTGAGAAGAAATTCCCTGGACGAAGCAATAAAGCAGTGCTTGGCGGGTGGCCTTGATGGAATTGTTTCCGAGGTAAAAGCCGTTTTACGAGATCCAGGAGCAATACCAAAAATTAAGGAGTCCAACCTTTCCCTAATAACCTATGGCCAATTGAAGTAAGTTTTTATCGCCGCATGTATGCATGCTCTACCCTCGTGTGTTCGCATATACATTAAATAGTAGGACAATGATCTGAAGCGCGAAAACCGGTACACATGCAGTAATGTGCAGGAGGTGGTATACATGCAATATTTGATGGGTGTTGATGGAGCAATTGTTGACCTGGTTCAAGAGATTTCGGAGGCGGTTTTGAACTTTAACAATCCTGTCAAGGAGGCTAAAGAAGATGACTTGTCTCGAGAGGAAGGGCAACTACAGAGCAGAAATCCCAACTGCTCACAACATGAACTTTCTTCGCTCTCAAAGCTCATTCCAGGGTTGATACAGACTTGAAAATGAAGCTTTGGGTTTCCATATCAACAATAGTAGTAGGAGCTCGGCATCATTCATAGATGCCACTGCTTAGCTTCTGCATATACAAGTTAACATTGTAGGTTCTACACCAGCAAGTAACAAAGCATGTGAATTTGGCCATAAAGAATGTGAATGTGCCGCTATGATTTCACTAATAAAATGGAACTTGCTGTAGTGTACTCCATTTTTTATTTTTCCTTTTGTATGGTGTCTTGCATATGGGCTTTCACACTTGGGCGAAAAGAGACCACATATACTACAAGGTTGGCCCAAGGTTTTGGGCCTGTAACCAGTACAAGCCCAATCGTGGTATATATATCTGCAGGCCCGATTGACCAGCAGGCTGCAACTTCGCGGATCGCATGGCTTACTGCACGTACCTGCCTTCAAGCTTCAACAGCACTTGGTCCGGTGGCAGTTGTAACCCAAACCCATTTACCTGCCCAAACCACCCACCCATTTAAAATGACCCAAAACCACCCATTTAGATAATTGGATCTAAATGGGTCAAGAATCTTGCAACCCATTAATTTATATGGGTTACAAATGGGTGCCCATTACCCATTAATCAATCTGTCTCATTCTTCTCTCTTGTAAACCACTCGAGTGGTTGTAGGTTAATCCTGCTACTACTGGTGTTGTCAAAATCTTTCCGATCTCGCTAAATATATTGCCAGTGGTATTTTTATAGACATTTTTGTCGACAATTCTTAACAACATTTTTTTATCATCACTAGACATGTTTGGCAACCATCGTTTGTCGTTGTATGAGAAGGTCGTAGGCTCTTCCTACAACCCCACCACTCTCGTTGGTTGCTGACAAAAAAATTTCCTTTTGAGATTTCACAATTTCTTTACATTAAAATTTGAGTATTTACGCATTGAATTCAACTGAAATAGTAGTTTACAAGTTTGAAAGTAAAAACAACGACAAAAATAAATGTTTCCGGTCTGTTTCCTATCGAGCTAATTTAATACAGAGAGCCCAATACTCGGTAATTTTACCGCTAATGATGTAGCTTTATCAACATTACTGAGCTAACTTGATACAGAGAGCCTGCATATTAAGGTCTAGCCACCCATGCTTATGAAGACAATTGGCGAGCCTCACCAAAAGTAGTAATGATTCCAGGTCTGTGTTCGTTGGCATCTATATTATAAATGGGCCATATCTCATTTGGAGATTTTGATATGCCTGTAAATGGGCCAACTCGAATTTTTGAACAATAAGAAACATAAAGTTCTTGCTATTTCCGTACCAATTTCTCACAAGCACACATTAGTCTTGTTTGGCACAATTTTGCGTTTATGATAATTGAATGTGCGTTTCCGAAAAGTGACCATCGATCAAGATTAAGACCATTATTTGCATAGCTTTCTACAATTGGCGTATTGCTTAATTAAGGTTGCCCAGATGGTTTCGTTAATAAGCGCGGAAAGATTGCTACTTGATGCAGAATGCGTGCAACAATTTATTAACGTGAAACTTTTGAGAGTTTTTAGGCCAAAAGATAGCTTACGGTTTTTTCAAATAGCGTTTTCCTGAAATAAATTGAGCCGAACATGATCATTATTTTAGCAATAAAGTTGGTATGCGGGTCAATTTTATATTGAATCACCTTTTCGAGCGCCGTAAAGACATTTTCACTCTAGTGAAAGAACGGAATCGTAAGGTGGCGAGCTTCGAGAATGAGGCCAAGGAACGCCATCCTTTTTGTGATGGTGATTAGCTCATGCGGCCTGGTCCGTTCACATGGCCGAAGTCACCCTATCTTCTGTTCTTGTTGCTGCTGCCGCTGCTTTTGTAGATGACTTTCTTGAGGAAGCAACTGAAGTCTCTAGATGTGGATTGACATTTCTAAGTACGAAACGGCATGTCCTTTCTCCTTCGCTTGCAACAAACGATTCCTTACATGTATAAAGTACATCTTCTTGTACGATTACATGTGCACCGTATACGTACAAGATAGAATCCTTGAAACTAAGATCGATCCGGGTGTAAATAAGAGATACCCTCTTTTGAGAAGTCAGGAAAATAGACTACTTGTTTCCTCAATTGAATCGTAAAAGTTTACCATCCCTTCATAATTACCATAATCGAAGTGAACAGCAGAATGCCACGTACAGATATAATGACACAACGTTGAAATTCAACTCAGGTTTCTTTAAAAGGGGAGAGAGATTTTTCAAACGAACGACAAACTTATCTTAATAGTTACAAAGGAAAAGACCACTTCATCAGAAGCTAGCCGGATTGACTATCATGTATGCCATGTAATGCTAAGGCAGCTCAATAGTTGTGGTAGCAAGTCAAATTCAGGTTTACGTATCAAAGTTAATTCCTCAATAATTAATGGAGCAACCAGATGAGTAATTAAGCTACTTCATCATCCTTGCCGCGCATTAACTAATGTTCTTTATGAAGTTCCTAATTAAACCATGGATGACTCAAAACAGAAGCAAGGCAGCTATCAAAAAAGTATCTCAAACGTCTGTGTAATGCAAGGATACAACACTCTCTCGTGTCTTGGTTGCTTGTTGGATAGAACTTAGGGAAAAATGTGCATGATTATTCTGTAATCAAGCCATGTAAACCTTAATTAATATGAAGGCATATTTTCTATGATTAGAACATATCTTGGTCAACCTTGAAATCAAGGGTGACTTTTGATTTTTGCCCTCCCTTGTTCTAGAAGTTATTTTTATTTATTGGTTTACTTGTTCAATTTGTGTGCCTATGCATTGAATATTCTCAAAGGAATACATATACAAGCATGATATCTTGTGGTTGCTTGTGGGTTTTTCGGAAGCTTGAGATCACTATGTCACACTACCTACATCCGGCATTAAGATCTGATAGAAACATCAAACTAGTAAAATATCAATAACTTGTATCCCAATTTTTGTTGCTCAATATCCTCAAAAAGCTTTTACAAAGATCCTCGCTTATCTTGAATAGGTTCGCTATGCCGCCAACGATAGAGAGGTTATACATTATGTTAACTTGTTCGCATAGTTTATTTATTAAAAGTATATTTGACGCTCGACGTTCAACACGATACTACGATACTTACACACAAGAGATCTATAACTATTATTTATATGTTTGCTTTATAAATCACTGTCGTAGTAAGGTAGACACCCGTTGAAAGTTGAAGCATGGCAAATGATGCCACAAGAGAAACTGAGCATAATATAACACATGAATGATTGACAATAAGGGAACTTAATTCTTCTTCAACATCATTTCCTCTTTTACTTATGCACCTCTTTTCACTTCATGATGGTGGTATATTGAAATCCTATGAACTCGTGCCGTGCTTAAGTTAATTATTCAACGCGATACTTCCTTTTTGGTTAATTCGGCAGTATTTTGTTGGACTTTACCCCAATTCGGGAATGTCCAATCACCACTTTTAACTTATCTAATAATAATGATGCTCAATGGCTGCTCCTTTGCTTCTAATCAACATGTAACTTCATGCCCAGACTTCTCATCTGTTCATTTATAATACAGCTCCTCTGCACCTGAGCCTAATTTATACAGTGAATCTACGTAATTCTCAAGATACTAAAAACGTCGTAAAAACTCTCTATCAACCGGTGTGAACAGAACATGAGCTTTAAGCACACGACTGACCTCCCTTTATTTGGTGTAAAAAGATGTAAATAGTCAATGTGCAATCTATTAGACAATTCAATCTGGGTACTCAAATGCTTCAGAGGAGGGCAACCTCAAAAAGGTAAAACCAACTTTGTTAGAACACAAAACCCATGAAACATAATTAAGGGTTAGAATATAAGAAAAACCCACAAAAAGCAAAGTAAAGGAGCCAAGAGAGGGAGTCGTTTGATAAGATATTAAAAAGAGGGGGCACAAAGGACATGTTCCACTGAACCAACATATATTTTTACTCAAAGTACAATAATTGCAGGCTTTGACGTTTCTCTCTTTTCTCCTAGAAACCCTCTTCAACACCCACACGCAAGCTCCTTTGACTCCTCCAAACCAAAAAATATAAGAGAGAGAAAACAGCAGAAAAATCCCAGCCGCAATTTGGCTTACGAAAGACAACTTTTCTTTCCATACTATTCACCAGTGGGGGCGAGGTGAAGTGCATTTGCTTGTGGGCATCTCTAGATCCTATATCTACCTTCATATTTTCAAATCCTTTCTTATGTGCGTCACTCTATCAAATATATATATATACACACACACATATTGTGTGTGTATGTGTCAGAATAAGTCCATGTTACCCGTTCCTTGAAAGTCAGAAAAATACTGATCATTTACTGGAGTAAGTCGATGTTATTCTTTCCGTTGAAAGTAAGGGAAGTGGTGACGCTTTACTCTTATATCATACATCCACAGCGATGAATTGTATTAAATTGTTTATGAAAGTATTTAAATACATACTTTTATATATTTATCTTCATTTTTCAGCTGTAGCTAAAATTATGTACCGTTATTATTAAAATAACTTTAGCGATAAATATAGAAACATACAAACACTGGACAGCGTACAAGAACAGAAGTACCCTTGTATAATATAGTTGAACATTTGAGCTTTCGATCTTAAAAAATTGTCGAAGAAAGCAGTTTCCCTTCTCCCTACGGAATCAGGTTTCTGCAATTGTCAATGTTTGAGGCTCCAGCTTAACTAAATCTCAACCGTCCCACGTTACTCAAACTTGCTTTGATCCCACAAAAGTCCCCTGTTCTAACATCCATTTACGATGCTGCCCATCTGGGCTATGTTTATATTTATTTACTTTGGTGCAGTGTCAGTACACCAATGACATGGGATCCAATCAGACCCTCGAGGATTTCTTTGCAAACTTACTTTATGTTGGCCTTTCAACTACTTCAATATATATGGATTATGACCATATACAAGTAGGAACCTTTGCGACAATGTTGCGTCTTCAGTTGGATTTGAAACATGCCTGTCCAGGTTCTACATTTTTTAGTGCAGTTTAAAATAGATGTTCTTTGAGGATTTTGGAAAGGGACAGGTTAAATTTATGGAACTTGACCAGGGTTGCTAAATTCGTATTCGTTTATCTTTGAGTAAGAAGACTAATTAAATTTTATGGATCTCTTGTACCGAATATGTGGGTTTAAAATAAGAGCGTAAGTTTGGTCTCGTCAGACGGATATATAAGAGCCAACTATGGAATGAAAATGTGCGTCAAAGTTGATCAAAAAATGATGAACAGATTGTTAATTGCTCTAGACTAGAACTTTAGAAAGCACAGCTTTCTTAGGGCAAGGGTTCTTCATTGTAATGATTCCTCATAGTTGAAATCAGCCATAAAAGGTTTGTTCACAATTCTTTTGCCATGAAAACTACTCCGTTCTCTGTGTTTGCTTGTAAAACGCCCTTAACAGTACCTTGGGCCCTTGGGTGTTTTTTATGTTGTTTATAGGGCGCCGTCGTGCCAGGTTCTAACGAAATGTTGTGTTAACACAATTCTTACTGAAAGGGCAATGTGGAGTTTGGTGAATGTGCTTTCCTAACTTCTTTTCGAACGATCTAAATATATATCCTCTGAGTTCTTTTGACCTAATATTTTAAGACTTTTTCGTTGCTATTCAAATTATTCCGATACTACACAATTTACTTCTACTCCTAATTAGACCAAGTATATAAGTACAATGAATAAAAGCAGTTTACCTTTGTCGTATTTATAAAGACCAACTTTTATCAATTAATAACGCTTTGAGAGTATAAAAGCTCAAATTCAAGGATACGATACACTTTGGTGATTTCTTAAGTATATTGAACGGTGATTTGATGCATCTATGACAGATTTATTTACTTAGATTAATCAGATGTGCTAGTGGAAACTAGGAGCTTCTTTGTGTGTGTTGCTGAAGAGACTTAAATGATACAACATCAATGGCTTTTATAGTTGGGCTCTCTATCATTAGCCTCAAGTCGATCCAATATAGAGCTCCCATGTGTTCGAACATGCCTGTTAAATTTATCCTTATGTTTGTGTTAAGTTCTCTTGATTTGATTTGACCTTGTGGCTTGTTAGGACTGGATGAGGCCTCATTTTATCTTATTGCTTAAGTTTTCATCCATTCCTTGCCACGGTTTTTACATTCCTTCCCATGATGACACGTTGTACAGTTGAAACTTCACCCGGGTGTAAGTAAGTCCCCGATGTAAGTGAGTGGGTGTAAGTGAGTCACGTGTCTTTTCTTTGCCCAGAACTGGCCACGTGTTAATCAGTCATTGTTGTCATTGATTTGACAATTTTGATAATAATCACCAACTTGTCTTAAGACGAATAGCCCTTGAGTGGGTTTCTCTCTAGACCGGTCTTCAATTTCTTTATGACGTGGAATGTTGAGATCTTAGGTCGAATTAGTCTTACGAGGGTGAGTCGTAGACTTTTCCTTGGTGTAAATACGCTCCGTACAATATTTTCCATTTACATGTGGGTTTGAGCAGTTCAGATTATTCATAAAATCTTGTTTTTTGAAATTACTATTTGTGTTCGGTTATAAAAAGACCGTATGGTACTACAGGTCACTGTTTGCAAAGGTTACACGTTCAAAATAGTTTTAACACTCAACACTCAGTCTACGTCTTGGTTGGGGGTGCATCTTGCAAAGGGGTGCATTGAAAAATTGCTTTAAAATAATATTTTGGTACGCTTATTAGAATAACTTTCTCTAATCCACCTGGATATGTCCATAGTGTATACTGTCATATTATAATTTGGATTCATCAAGGTGAGTTATAACGTAGTGTTACTCTTTTTGTCATGTAGACTAGATCAAAAAGCAGGGACAACTTCTAAACCATTAGTCAGTTTTTTAGTGGGTCCTAAAAAATAGTCTTAAATTTCTTTGGTGCAAGATATATGTTATGTCAAGAGGATTTTTGCCCTTAATAATTGATTCTCCTAATTGGTAATACAATCTTTGTTGTCATAAGTTACAAGTTGACATGGTGATGGTACATCGAGATCAAAGGTGGCGAAGATCTCTTTCTTTCAAGTACAGTATACATAGCGGTTATCGTAAATTACCAACTTCAGTTCGTGATGTGAATAAAAATCTGACATGAATCTCGTAAAAAGCGCAAAAACTCTACAACAAGAGTTGAGACACTTCTTTGCAAAATTAGTAAGGCTTTTGAAGCTATCATATCATGGGGAAATTGTCAATAACAACGACAGAAAATGATTATAACCTGCCCTTGAATACACACCATGAGGGGCTGAATCGAGGGCACACCTCGGAGATTCTTAAAATTGATCTCTCCAAAATTTGCCATCTGATCCGAAGCAGTGAGACAAGAAGATATGAGGAAATCTTAACATGGGGCATCACTTGAAGTTGGCCTATTTGTCATTTACCACCCAAATCCAACGTGGGTGCCCGTCGTTTTGGAGGCAACTAGGACCCTTAAACCTTTATTCCCCCACCCACCCACTCCCTCCCTCCCTCGGTCACAAAACGATGTCCAGTGACCGAAATTGCCCTTTTCCAAATATCGTCTCTAATTATTTTTTCCACCAATGAAAAAGATAAGATAATTAATGGGGGAAGAGATGCCCATATGAACCCTCTTTCTTGAGAATCTCCAGCGCATTGTCAATTTCAAGGGACCCCCTCCTCCTCCTCCTCCTAACAAAGAGCATCTTTTTACCATTTTCTAGGAGTATAATCAAGTTTATATTTAAAGATGCGTGCACCCTATGATTTAAGCTCTAGTATTTTTCCCCTTTCCTATGTGTGTTGAAGAGCTTTTATAACCTAAATAAATGTTGAATCATATAATTTATTGCCCAATATTTGATCCAATGGAGTTGCCAAATAATGTGGCAGCCATAACAACAAACAAAAGGCATTGAAGCATAACAAAATCCATAGATTTAAACATTTCTGTGCATTATTTGAGCTAATTATCTCTCCTATTTCGTGCTTTACGAGTTAACCTCGAGTTAATATTAACATTCATAATATGTGGGGAGCTTAATATAGCAGGAATGCTGGTAGCTCTGAGGAGAAGGGTGGTTGCCGTGTAGGATTTGCTATTTGTTTATCCAAGTTATGTTTTGGCTATGTATTTAAACCGTGGTGGTTGTACGAGAAGGAAGTGGTGGTTCAGTGTTGATTGTTTTGGTGGCAGGAGAGGGGGTGTCGATAGTGCGTAGCAAGAACGAAGCCACCTTGTAGTGAGCTTGATAGTTATGGTCCCAAAAGACCGTGGTCATAGTGATAATTTATTTGATGGGACATAAATTGCATTTTTTTATCAACGTATGAAACCCGATTGAAGTGATCAAAAAGACGAAACTGACTAAAAATGCAAATTAAATGATCAAGAGTGAAAAAATTAATTTAGAGACTAATTCAACAACACATTGATTGTTCCCGGATTATAAGGGAACTTCTGCTTCTTAAGGAATGACTCGACCAAATTTAGACGGAGACGAGAAAAACAACGGATTTGGCTAACGATATTGAGATAAAGGACTATAGTGGCGAGAAAATTAGTTGAAGAACTAATATAACGAAACGGCTGTTGGTCAAGAACGGTGCGGACATTTGTCTAAATATAAGTAAAATGCATAGCTTGAATAGTTTTTCTAGTCAAACTACTTTTGATTTGGTGTGTGTCATTAAAGCCTTTTGAATTGGAAAATTGAATGAGCAATGTGCATGTAAATATCTAAACATGGTTTTAGAAAGTATTCGCTAAATCGCAACTAAAAAAACGGCAAAAAACATATTCAACTTCAAAGAAGAAAAAGAAAGAAGAGGGTGTCTAAATGTAGTCTTATTCTCGAATCTCCATAACAACAAACCAAATATAAATTGTAGGTCTATCAAAACAAAAAATAAAAAATAAAAAATAAAAATGTATTGTTACTCTTTCTATCAAATCATTAGTGTTCTCATGACAGTTTTATCATTTGTCTTTTAAAAAAAAAAATTTTAAGGACCATACGAACATATGTTTCATAACAGGTACAGCTCAAGGACCATACATACATATGTCTCAACATACATAAAAGACACGGCTTAGAACAATCTTTTTATTCAAACTACTTCCAAAAATTAAAGTGCACCTAGGTGGGGTGAGTAATTAAAGCTTTTTGAATCGAAAAAATGAACGAGCACGGCGCACGTAAACATCCAAAGATGTTTTCACGATGTAGTATTATCATTCGTCGTATTTTTTCTTTGTCGCTAAGAGATGTTGAAGAGACACCGCGCTTTGCTGTTATTATAGTAACAGCAGCTCCCGAGATTCATTTCGTCCAAGGAGTGTCCTCAAATCTGATGAGTAAACCCAGTTGGTTGGCCATGTAGCTTGCAGCTGTGTCTTCCCCGAATTGATCCCCAAGCTGTTGCAAAGAGTTGGTGCACGATTTTGCCAGCTGAGGTAAAAGGCAATTTCGTGGAGTGTTGTACTTGCGGCAACACGCGCATACACACACTCATTTGAGTCAAGACCCAACTAACTCTGTCCCTCTCTTGCAAGCATATCCCAACTGTATTATTCGTCACACCCCTCCCATTAAAGGGGGTACTTGTGTACTTTCAGCCCCCATTAAAGGCCCTTTGGTGAGCTCCAGCTGTAGCCGTGAGCCCGTGACATAAGCTGACTTCACCCTTACGAGGCCTCAACTTCTTTGTTTGTTTGTTTAATTAATAAACATCCCAAGTAATTTCCCCGGAGAATGACCAAAGCACCCATCTCAAGTAAGAGATGGTATGTACCATTTTACAGACCAGAGGTGACCAAACATATGTAAGGGTTGTTATGTTTATAATATAAGTCGCACAACGTTTCAGATAAAAAAAACTTCCGTCGACGGTTGCCTAATACCGCAAGTAAAAAAACTCCCGTCGACTGCTGACTGAGAGATGGGCTCAAAATCGAAGGCATTATTATGGTTGTGTACCTTTTTATTGCTTACAATTTGGATAGCGGAACCGGATATTGGGGTTCTAGCTTTTATAAATTATACACGAGAGAGAGTTAAGACGAAAACTAGGAGGACAAAACTAGACCTACGGATGCCCAGAGAATCCTTCTTGCATTACATTCCCACATTCTAGTGCCGAATAAATGAATCAGGAAAGTGAATTTTGCAAGAGGGGAAAACGTTCAGAAGTGGGTTTAACAGTTACGGGTAATCCCATACGCATAGGTCTAATACAACTCAGCTTAGGTTTAGATGTTTTCGTTTTCGTCTAGTTGTAAAAATGTTTTAACTTTTCGCAGAGGAACAAACCATGTCCTTAAGACGTTTGCTAAAATGCGTCAAGGAAGAGGAGATTGAGTATAGTTTACGCCAAAGCTTCGTCCTTATTCTATTCTCTCTCTCTCTCTCTCTCTTTCTCCCCCTCTATAAACCCACAACACCCCAATCCCATTACTATAAAGAAGCCCTACTTTCCCTCTCACTCACCCACCCTTGCCCCTTTTCTTCGTTCTCCTCTCTTTCTTTTGTTCTTGTTCTTGTTTCCTCTTGTTCTTGTTCTTCTTTCTTGCCATCTTTCTCTATATATTCTTCACTTTGATGAGCTGCGCATGAATTGCAAGAGTTCAAGCTCAATTGGGTTGAGTTTGGAGTCTTGAAGGCGACTACCAATTAATCAACTTCTTTCTCTGAAATGGACAAGCTTAACTTTGTTAAAAATGGTGTGCTAAGATTGCCTCCCGGATTCCGGTTCCATCCGACCGACGAAGAGCTTGTGGTGCAATACTTAAAGCGCAAGGTATTTGCCTACCCTTTGCCAGCTTCCATCATCCCAGAGGTCGATGTTTGCAAGTCTGATCCTTGGGATTTGCCAGGTTGGTCATTTACCTAAGCACACTCTTGAACTTCATTTTTGGACAAAGATAGTAACAAAAGGAGGTGTCATATTTAGCTCAATTTGTTACCAATTGTCATGAATTGAGCTTGAGGTAATTCAACATTCCACACTGTTAAGTTTGCTTGTTCTGATACTTGGAACTTTTGGGTGTTTTAGGTGATTCAGAGCAAGAGAGGTATTTTTTCAGTACGAGGGAGGTAAAGTACCCAAATGGTAACCGGTCGAACAGAGCAACCGGTTCCGGGTACTGGAAGGCAACCGGTATAGACAAGCAAATTCTGACTTCCAAGGGCAGCCAGGCTGTGGGGATGAAGAAAACTCTGGTATTTTACAGAGGTAAACCTCCACATGGGTCAAGAACTGATTGGATCATGCACGAGTATCGCCTCACTAATAACTCAACCCAAACCCAGGTAACCATTTAGTTGATTGTTCAAGCTTATAAACTCTGTTTAGTACTGTAGTTAAGTTTGTGTTCAATATTCTGCAGCAATTGGAAAACTGGGTTCTTTGCCGCATATTTTTGAAGAAAAGAAGCAACGGTAAGAATGAGGAGGAAGCCGTAAAACCCCACAATGGTAGTAACAGAGCAGCTCGAGGTGGTGGTGAAAAAACAAGGCCTGTTTTCTATGATTTCATGGCCGCCAAGGACAAGACAACTGACCTGAATTTGGCTCCGGCTTCATCGTATTCGGGTTCGAGTGGGATCACAGAGGAGGCCTCTTGTCATGAGCCAGATGATCACGAAGGAAGCAGTACTAGTTGCAATAACAGTCCATCCACTTTTAGAAGGAAACCTTCGCCATGATAGCTTATCCCCTCACTTCCTAGTGCTTGTTCCAGTAATTTACTTCTTTTTTCCAGAATAACCATCTTAGGGGAAAAGAAAAAGAAAAACCTGATGTATGCATCAGTCTATCATCTGTGATCATCGCTCAAAAGAAACAGAGATGAAAATTTGAGTTTTAGAGAGGGTAAAAAGGTCGGCATTAACAGATGGCATCATGTACCCAATACTGAAATTTAATTTGTGATCATCTTTTAAATTTCTCATTGCGTGCTCTCCTCAGAAAAAAAGAAAGTCTGTCGTTGAAAATGGAATTGATATCCATGCAAATATTTTCCTTTAAACAATAGGGCATTGATTTTCAAGGGAATCAGGTTGAAGAAAGACACGAGGGATAAAGAGAAGATGGAAAAGAGGAGAAAAAAGAGAGAAGGCATGTGCGCCCATGTATGTATAAATACTGTTCAGCTTTGTCAAAAAAGAATAAGAACATGATCTTTGCAAGATCACCTTCGCATGAGGTTCCTTAGCCTTCTTTGCAACCTAGAAAAGGCGTATTGACTTCAAATGAACCCTTTTCCCTTGGTGCACGGTCTCGTTGCTTCATATTAACGTTATACCATATACTTTGGACTTTCATTTGGAATGACGGCCATTCGCCAAAGATCAAACGCTTTCCAAGGCCATCTTATCTCTTAATCTGCTTTTTAAACAACGCTCCCCACGACTCTCTCTCCGATGTTCATAGGTTATAAGCAGTAAATTAGGCATATTTTCTTGGGGGACACTTGATGGAAGTTCTAATTATACAAGACTAGTAGGGAGAGTTAGGGGGCTGATAATCCAATGAAGGGAGAGAAGAGTTTCAAAATCAGAAATTGATCAAATAACGCAATTTTCTAGACGGATACCCTTTCTTCCTTCGTTGCAAGATTTGGTACGCATTACTGTCTAATTAGCTGGGAATATAGGAAAAAATGGTGGCCATGGCCCATGCCATCCCAGAAGTCTACGATCGCAAGGTCATAGATTCCTTGGATTGTACAGAAAGGAAGTAGACCCAATTTCTTGTCCAATAACATTCATTCCCGTTGAATTTGTTGGAAAATTTGCGAGCAGATATCAGGCGTGGAGACCCTCTCGCTAATCACTGTCTTCCAACTACTCTCAACTTTGACCTTAATTAAGCAAAAAGATACCAATCCAACCCGGTTTGTGCTCTTAATATAGTACTTTTGGTTTGTAAATTAAGTTATGTCCGTGCATACGTGTCCAACATGCAAAGGGTCACGGCCCCTGCTGCGGTCGACTTACCTATCATAAATAAATTCACAATTTTATTATAACTACACTAACTTATAAGTTTATACAATGATCAAAACCATCTAAAGCTGGTGATATTTTCAGGAGGTTTATAACTTCCAGCAACAAGAGGTCAGGCTGCCGTAGTACCCAATATTGATGAGCTCGTATGCTAGAAAGGGGTTTAAAAAAAAAAAGTGGGTCACAGTGTCTGATTTGAGAGCCAAGTGGACGCTAGAGGGATCAAGGACGGCAAATATTAAAGCTTGATTAAGTGATTGATTGTCCATTATATTAAGCTAATGCCATAAGAAGAAAAAGATATATATTTCAAGTAATAATTGAAGTGAGATACAAAAACTGAGAATTGCCGACCAGAGTTTCTTATAACAGTGGTTCAGAATCATCAAAGGCTGTTGGAGTTCTTCACGTCACCCTTTCTGTATACATGTTTCATTTTCATGGCTAGAGGACATGTATACGAGAGAGAGGCCAACAAGGAATAGATTGGGTTGTGGATTGCTGACTTAGGGCTTTATATTGTCAATCACGTGGGCAGCCCGTCATGGGAGACCACACACTTTCATCATATCCTCGAGTTCCAAACTGATTAGGTCAATCACCAACACATAAGAGCAACCCCACCACTCTCTGTCCTAGACTCGTATGATGGTATTTAGGTCCTTTCACGACGTCTGATGGGGCAATTTTCTGATTTTGTAAGTAGATGTATTTACCTCGCGGGCAGGGAATGTGAAAAAGGGTTAGCAATAATGTATGTTGACCACTTCCTTCCCCGAACCAACTACTCCTTTAAATGCTGATGGTTTGCACAAATTAAGTTTATTCAGTTGCTTGGTATCTCTGCAACAATGACATCCTTTACTTTTTTTATTTTCTCGCAACTACATTCAAGCAATATGGTCTGTTCGAATTTAAGACTAGCCCTTTAAATCTAGCCCAAGTGTATAAATGTAGTAGGTCCCTTATCCTGATAAAAAAAAGTCTCTCGAACCTCCTCCTACACTAACCACCAGCACATGCACTTTCCAATCTAGAAGTAGAAGAAATCATCCAAGGTACCCCCACTGGAAATATATGTTACAATGAATCTCTATTATGGAGAGCGAATAAAAGGAAAAGAGAACTGACATATTTAGGGGTATTTGTTGCGCAGCAAAACGGCAACTAGCCATCAACCACAGGCTTGTGCAGTTGAGCCCAACCGTCTTGGAAACTTTCGCCAACTGTTCGCAAGAGATAAATTGCTTAGAAAGGGAAGAGCTGAAAGGTCAACAAAATCTTGGGCTGTTGCCTAAAGCAGAGATTGTTCTATGAATTGAAAGATCTCATGACACAGAGGCGTATGGGACGGTAACAACCTGCATATGATGATGGACTGCAGCATCCCCTATTGATAACTAAAGTTGTCATGTATAACTTTCAAATAAAGAATGAAATGTGTAGCAAGGCATCTCAAAACTGCGACTGGCATGACACAATCACGGACTTGCTCAACAAATCAACCATTTTAACAAACAGAATGGCAAAATTACAGCACAGCAGTTCTCCGTATCACAGACACTGAAGATTCTTGCGTGCAGAAGTACAACATCCAACAAGAAAGTACGGGCAAAAGGATCTCCTCAATGTCCACAAGTTAGTGGGTTAGTGACGCTTACGAAAAGGATTTTATGAGCTCTATTCGGATTAATATCAATGTCAATATCAGTCTTCTTTTAGACAAGACTTGAAGAGAATTTTCAGCTTTCGGCGGCCTTCCCATTCACAGCAATATCCATTCCATTCACATTGATTTCAAACCTCATTTTTCTACATTTCCAAAA
This sequence comes from Escallonia rubra, assembly GCA_033065855.1. Taxonomy (NCBI): domain Eukaryota; kingdom Viridiplantae; phylum Streptophyta; class Magnoliopsida; order Escalloniales; family Escalloniaceae; genus Escallonia; species Escallonia rubra. The sequence continues at coordinate 325,345 of JAVXUO010000300.1, forward strand.
GGACCACGTCGTCTTATTTGAGAATCAGGCGCTGTTCCTATGGCATTTAGGAGAGCAAAGATTCCACCAAAAATCCCCAAGATTCCAGTCATTTTTCTACCCAAGAGGAAACAACAAACTCTTGCCACCTATCAGAAAAATTGAAGCAACCTAATCTTTTAGCAGGCACAAGGTCATAAATGAGAAAGTGCCCTCAAACTCTAGCATGACATCCCTTGCAAACATGTTCCCGTATCAAGAAGACAGAAGCACTCCAAAGTTTTTCAGGACAAAACAAAAGGACTTCTCTCTCTAAGTTCTACCTAAATAGGAAGTTTTCATAGCAAGCCTCTGGAGAAAAACAGATCTTCAAATGTTGTTGAGAAAGAATTCTTCAGTGGATACGCGTAGTATAATCACAAACTTTGAATGTTCTCTCTGATTTGCTCAAGTCTCTGCAGAAACATAAGATGTTCATATATGAAGTCTAGGCAGCTGCCAAGAGAGGGTGCTTACCACACCGCTTAAGGCATATCATTTTGCTGTTTCCAAATCTAATAGGAACCAAAGAAATGAGCAACTACAATACCCCATGCTTAAGGAAAGATGGGTACAATGAATTTAGTGGATCAAGTTCCCACATCATTGTCAATCATGAACTCTAACCACGTCTCACAACAAATTTGAAGAGGCATAAAAGAGGGCATTATCGAGCCACATAAAAAACCATTTGGGTTTGATTAGTATTCTTACTAATTGCCAATTTAATCTTGGCTGCTGGTGCTTTCTTTCAGCCCAGTTCCTTCGGCATCCACTCGTGAAAACTCTGAGGGAGATGGCTCAGAACATGCCCTCAGGACGGCTTCATTCTGCAACGCCACAAAAGATGAGTAATATAAAAAGGATGAGTAATTCTTTTAAGCTTTGTACTGCAATCAGAAGCCTCTTGCAGTTTCAAGACAGAAAAGTAAATCTATATGATGGCTGTGATAGAGGACCCAAGTATCATGGTTTTTGGCTACCAACACGTAGGGTGATGTTATAGTGGCATGGTCTTAGATGGAAGACATGAGAAATTATGACTCATGCAGTAAAACTACTATAAAAACGCATTTTTAGGAAGTTCAGTTTTAGTGTAGACTTTCATTGAAGCTCATGCATCAGCTAATTTGGAATTAAACTTCCACATTGCTAATAAGAGAAACGAATATACCATCGAGTAAAATCGGAACAGTTCACTCATCAGGTTTTAGCATCCAATATGATCACTTCATACTAATTCCTCTGGTCTTACCTAACTATTTGAATCAAGGTTTATATGCTGAATGGGACCTAATAATGGGAAGAATGTAGTTAAGACCAGTGGTGAGGCCACCGTCTAGTTACGTGGCAAACTGCCCGCCTTGCATTTTGACAAAGTCCTATTTCACTAGTACTCGATGATATTCTTCTTTTTTTTTTTTTGTATTCATTTCTGATAGGTGAAGCTATAATTAACCAGATACAATAATGGAGTGTAACCTATATAAAATATACACAAAACATGCAAGAGAAGAAAGTAAAAGTTAAGGACCAAGCTTGGGCCATTTAACTACATCAGAAATGAAAAGGCTCAGCGGGATCTGGCCGTGATCTAGGCCTGTTCTCAGAAAGAAGCAGAAGGTAGAGGCCCAAATCTGAACAGCTAGTTGAATTCTAGCTCAAATGTGAAAAGCAAAGGCTTGCCCGTTATACCAACCAAGCCACATCCATCCTCAGCAAACACGTCATCTTTCCCATCGCCAATCCTACAAGACAGTGCCACCACCTTCAACAAGCCAATACCAGGTACGACCAGAAAACCAACTCACCACAAGTCACCAAACCATACCAGGACTGATGGTGATGCCCTTTCTCCGAGAGTCCGACCAACTGTTTCCCTTGCTACAATATAATCAACCACCACCTACCACCAAAGCAAGGCCCATCTGACGCCCGAATAAACAGATCGTCCCTACTCCATGTTTGACTCTTCATCTCAAAGACATATATGAGATTCCACAACCCAACGCCAACAAAAGCAAGCAACCCAAACAGAAGACAGACGACAAGAAAGACCACGATACCCAATGATTGACGAAGGAGAATAGCCCAAAAAACCCCTAAACTATCAATAGGGGTAAAGCCTTCCCATCCCGTAACTCCTTCTAGAAAAAAATCCCACAAGGGATCAAATAGAGATATCAATCACCAAACTAAAGAAAGTAGCAAAACTAATAAGAGAAGAAAGAATATATTTCGGATAAAAGGAACGGAAGAAAGTGTTGTGAGAGGAGAGGTACAAGGGGCAGCTAGGATTGCTTTAGAGGGAAGCAATTCTAGAGTATGTTGTGGTTCCCTCACTCTTTTTATCCTTTTACGTATAGAGAAGTTGGAAAATACACGCCTTAACTTTGAAATTATTTTTACGGACATAAAGCTACACCCTGTTTAATCATGAATCTGGCTATTATGACAACCAGGAACTCATTACCCCTAGAGTTACTCTATAGAGAGGCAACTGTAGACTGTTCTGTTGCTCTCTCGGTTTAACTATATGCATCAAAGAGAGGAGTTGAATATCGTTTAGCTTTGCACACCTCAACTTTGAAAAGATTTCAACTGACATCCCGTTATATATATGGCCATTATGACGACCAGACAGCAGGTACTCAACACATATCCAACATTATCTACTAAGTGGTCATCATATCCAACCGATGGCTTTCAAGAAATAACACATGCTCAGTTGAGATTACATCCCTTAGACAGTAGGAAAACAGGGCCATAAAAGAGGGTGATTTCAACGTCCTTTCCTGGTGGGGATGCCTTCAGCATCATCTTATATAAACAGATTGGGTCTATAACTAAGCAAACTTTCATGATATACTTCAAGGGTTTGAAAACGTGACCAAAAAATTCCAGCATTTTAGGGCGTTCGTGGATTTCACTATGCTTTATCATCACCATAGTCACAGCGATCTACAGTGTGTCGTAGGCGATCTCCTTGCACTTAATTTGTCTTACCAGAGTCATTGCAGTACAATGTCAGAGACCTCATATTGCCTCATAGACACCAAGATTTGTGTGACTGGCATCTCATTAAACTCTCTCTCACACACACTCACACAGGCACGCATGCTCGTAGTGTTTCCGTTCTATGTATGCTGGTTGTGTTTGTGTTTTATATACAATGAAATGATTTACTATCATTCTTAATAAAAGACAAAAGCATGAATCTAGATCTTCATACATATATGTGCTTTACTGAGACTAAAAACATAGCTTAGTCCAAGCTTGCCTACTAAAATTAAACAAAGACATGCCTGAAATTAGACATAGTTTTTTAGCTCATGATGAGCTTGAGCCCAGTTCAAGCCTGCCTTTCAATAGACACACTGATGTCTGTCTCAAACTCGGCTGCCTGGCATGCAGTCCTAAATGCACACCATATTCATTGATCTTCTATAGTCTTCATATATCACATTGGATAACTCAATCCTTAGGCAATCTGCAGCAGATGACAATTGGTTTCCTACAGAAGCCCTAACTAAATCCTTAAAAATATAATACAACAAAAAAATAAGACCTAATTCATTTTTCTCGACGTTAAATATGAGAATCTGCTATTGAACAGCTCTGGGATAGTTTCGAAGCAATGTCCAACTAAAAGTGGCAATAACAACAGTTTTCAAATATAAAGACGCAAGACAAACATCATAACGCAAGAAATGATTGTGAGTTAACAGCAATCAAGGGCAATCAGTGCCAAATTACGGATTACCGTTCGCTCGTTGCCCTGACGACTTTAGCCATTTAATTTTGTCCACCTAATCCCAATTTGAGATCCGGTTTTCGTCCTTCCTATACTGAAAATTCAAACTCTCAAGCCTAGTAATGTTCATAAAAACATTTTGGGTTGCAGAGTGACCAAGCAGTTTGACTATGTGCGCCCGGGAACAAAGGTTTCTCATCTTGGTCATTTGCGACCATCACTATGGGCCGCTGAGGGCTGAGGACAGCATCTGGAGTACCTTGTGGATATGGAGCTATAAGCCAACCTATTGTCTATCTGAAAACCTAACTAGACATCGGTCACTTATAATGGAGACTACAAAAGAAACGAGAGTCATTTGTTTCAGGTCAAAAGATCCACCAGCCCACAAGGTAACAGCAGTAGCTTTGCCAAAAGTCATCGCTAAGAACGTTAAAGCTCGATATCTCTTACTATGCCACGAAACCCCACCAATATCGCCCAATTTCTACGTTACCAGGCTTATAACAATGAAATAACAAAGACTTATGCGTACGTTTACCAGATAAACTTTGAAAAAACCTTAAACGAACACTTGTGCGAATGCTTTCACTATTTTGTGAGTGAGCGAGTGCTGTTTGTGACTCTGTGAAAGATAATCAACACGAGAGCCATAGCACATTTCATCACCAGAAAGTAATTTTATACTTGTACGGCGAGCATTACAAACGCAACAATCTTCAGAGTGAGGGAATCATAAACCCTAATTGATACCTGCCAAACACGGAGCGTGCGCTTCTTGGCGTTGGCTTTGCGGGTGGTGGTGAGCTTGACTCGCTTCCAGAGCTTACCACCAGAGTCGTGCTTCTTCACTATCTCCATCACTCTTGTCCCCCAGAATGCGCCCCCCACCATGGCTCGGCTCGGCTCTCTGCTTCTTCCTCTCACTGACCCTTCTGTTCATTGTGTTGGAACTGGAGTGCTCCAAATTTGAAAGGATCGTGAGCGGCTTGGACTGGGCTCGGGCCCAAAGTTATAGGGCTGCAAGCTGAACGGGCTCATGACATTGTATCCTTTTTTAACGGACTAGTAAGCAGTTAAGGTTTCGTTTGGTAACACTTATTTTTTTAGTTTTTTCTAGTTTAAAACTAGAGAAAATAAACGCGTTTGCTACTCTGTTTTTTTTTTCTTCAGTTTTGAAAACCAGTTTTTATAACAAGGTTATTTTTGAAATTTTCAAAAAGAAGTTTTCGGTTTTCAGTTTTGATTTTTATTTTGAGACCACCACCACCCTCCCACCGCCGCGCGGCCGGCCACCACCACCGTCGGCCACTGCCACACCCACCACCGCCACCGTAAATCACCACCAAAGAAAAAACTTGATGCCAAGGAAAGTGGGTTCGTACCTACGTGGAGGTGCCACAAAGGCTGCAATCCGAGTCAGATGCCAAGTATGTTGATGTAGGACACAACAAGGGTAGAACAAGGGCAGAGACCAAGGGCTTCCCAGACAGAGCTTGCGGGTGGCAGTGCTGCGAGGTCGATCGCAGGATGAATACACGACGACAGTCACAGTCCAAAGCTTAAGTCCAGAGTCAAGGTCATGTATGTTTCTCTCTCTAGGATTCTAGAGTGAGAAAGTGAAAATGTCCAACCTCAATGTTCCGTCCCGAATGAATTCTCAAGACCTCTATTTATAGAGATTAAGATGATGATGTCATTAATCGACACGTGGTGCTCCCCAGGAGTGACACGTCACCGGGGGGTCCACGAGTGCCGGTGCTCCCCGGGTTGTCGGATCGCATATTCAATCGGCATGCCCCGCACAGCGTCACTCTGTCTGTCTGGAAAGAATGGCTCCCACAGCGTCAGTATGGCCAGAGAACCCCTTAATCTAGCCTTCAATCCAAGCCATTGCAGAGTCCCACAGGCCTGGCAGCGGTGGGGAAGACCCGACGCCCAACTGCCAGGTGAACTAGGCGCGATGCCCTCAGAAGACCTGCTCCCGTCTCGGAGTGACCCGGGGGTCATAGTCCCTAGAGGTGCCGACGCAAGCCCCCAGTGCCAGAACACGTAGGCCAGTCACGCAGGCACCATGATGGAGATAGTGTCCCGAATGAGTCGCCTATTCCGCAGGCTGAGGTAGCATCCCGGAGAAGCCGTCTACCTGGCAGAAAGGGAGTCTTCGTGCCGGAGCACTTGGAGCTCCCTGGCAGAGATAGTGTCCCGGAGGAGTCGTCTATCCCCGCGGGTGAGTCCTTGTGCCGGAGCACTCGGAGTGCGTCAAGGTAGCATCCCAGATGAGCCGTCTACCAGACTGGCCGAGGTAGTATCCCGGAGGATCCGTCTACCTGGCGGAAGAGGAGTTGAAGAGCTCTCTGGCGGAGATAGTGTCACGGAGGAGTCGCCTATCCCCGCGGGTGAGTCCTTATGCCGGAGTACTCGGAACATGTCAAGGTAGCATCCCGGAAGAGTCGTCTACCCGACTGGCCGAGGTAGCATCCCGGAGGAGCCGTCTACCTGGCGGAAGGGGAATTGAAGAGCTCCCTGGCAGAGATAGTGTCCTGGAGGAGTCGCATATCCCCACGGGTGAGTCCTTGTGCCGGAGCACTTGGAGCGCGTCAAGGTAGCATCCCGGAGGAGCCATCTACCCGACTGGCCGATGTAGCATCCCGTAGGAGCCATCTACCTAGAGGAAGGGGAGTTGAAGAGCTCCATGGCGGAGATAGTGTCCCGAAGGAGTTGCCTATCCCCGCATGATGATGTACACTTCGGAGAGTGGGTCGAAGCATGTTCCACGTCCAAGGCAAGGTGTGCATGATGTGGTGAATGAGTGTGGTGCCCGAGGGGCATGTAACATGATTGTGGCGCATGGGCGCGATGAAGTGCGTTTGGTGCCGGGGGCACGGTAGTGTGACAGAGCCTGGGGGCACGGCTGTATCAGTGGCGCGGCGGAGTGTTGAAGTGCGGCGCCCGGACGCCGGCGACTGGGTCGCGGAGTTATGTATGGTCCCTTGAAGAGAAGTGAAAATGCTAAGTATGGAAGCCAAAGGTCAACCCTTAGGGGAAGGTCAAGGCCAACCTCAAGGGGAAGGCCAAGGGCGAGGCCGACCCCAAGGGGAAGGCCAAGGCCAAGCTCATTCGGCAAGCGCCAAGGTGCACCGACAGGCAACGGGCGATGTGCGACAGTCGGAGCATGATGAGCAGTCGCGCAAGGATGAGTTTCTTGGTGATGAAGTAACGTAAAAGAAGTAAGAAGTGCACGTGACTTGAGCGTGCACGCTTTGACCGGTTGTAAGCGTTGAATGTTGACTATTGCTTGTGCGGACGTGTCATGCAAAATGGGACCGTAGTGGCCCTTTGGGTGCGACCAGAATAGGTTGGGAACAAAACTCAAAATAAAAATTGGATAATCAAACACCCATTTGTTTTTGTAAAAAATAAAAAATAAACTGGTTTTGATTTTTATTTTTTTGGAAACAGAAAATCAGAACTGGAAGTGCTACCAAACACTACCTAACTTTTTAACTTCTTAGAGCCCGCCTTCATGAAATTGATTCTCAAAAACAATTTTTTGGTTGTTAAATCATAAATACTTAAAAAAGATATTGTTAATCGGTTATTAGTGAAATCAGTTTCATTCGAAAAAATTGTGAAAACACTTTCTTAAAGTTGTGTAAGGTGTTTGGATAAAAGTCCTGAAAACAATGTTAGTGTAAGAAAATGAACAAAAAGGGTATCTGTAACGCCCCAAACCCAAGGGTCCGAACACGTTTTTAAACCAAAATTCACACATCAATGACATAACTATTATAAAGGCAGAGCAGAGCATCTAGGATACCACAAACTTAATTATCTAAATCTCAAATATTTAACTCCAAAAATAAATCAACACTTATATACAATCCTTTCAAAAACTTAATTCCAAAATACTTCAAAACTTTATTACAAGTCTCTTAGACTAAATATCTGAATATAAATCAACTAACCAATATTTTGTCTAAAGAAATCATAAGCTCTATTCTCAATATCAGAAATCAGAGCAATTCCCACCGCTGCACTAATATATCTCCCTCCATGCTACTTTTGGCCTGGAAGGGAAGGAAACAAAAAAACAAAGGGGTGAGCACGAATTGCCCAGTAAAAGATCTTACACACAGGTAAAAAAAATGAATACGAAACTAGAGTTATCAAATAGAGCCAATAAATAGGAATTTAGATAACTCAATCAAATTTCACAAACGAATGATTAAGGTGAACAAAAGAGAGTTACCAAAAACGAATAACAAATATGAGTTATCAAATAGAACCAATAAATAAGAATTCAGATAATTCAATCGAATTTCACAAGCGAATAACAGAAGCGGCCGAAAATGAGGTTAAATAACCAATAAGTCGAATACCGATTCAAACACGAATAACAAATCAACCCAAAAAGGGCTACATAACCAATAAGTCGAACATCAAAATATTTTTACCAAATCTTGTGGGTGTCACATACACAATTGCTTATTATTAAACATCACAAATCATGGTTATACCATGTCGAATATCGCAGCCGGCGCGTCATACATAAGTCACGATAATCAAAAGTGACTTTCAAACACAAATATCACCCGCAAAGTAATTTGATAAATATAATAAATATTTATTCAAAGTCCAAAAATAGTCATTATAGACTCAAACTGAAGAAGAAAAAATACAAATTCAACGAAACAAAAATCAGCTCAATCGGAGATCGGATGAATGAGATATCATCAAAAGAAGTTTTGGGTAAAAAAAAATGCGCGAAAATCGAGAAAGCGAAAGCAAATTGTTAATAACCAAAAAGAGCCGGCAGAAAGTTGACACGTGGCAAAGGAGACTCGGAATTCACACGTTAAGACCAATTTGATGGAATGCAATGATTGGAAAACAAAAATATGTTCATAACCTATTCTGGACCGCACCCCGGGGCCCGCCAAGAGATCCTAGTGGCACGACACGTCACACGCTCGATAGTCAAACTTGCCCAACATCATTCCTCGGTGAAAACGCTCCGATGATCGAACATCGCCATCGCTCGGTCAAAGCGCTCCGCGCCTTAAGCATTCGGACAGATGGAAAGCACCTCCCCCGAAGGGGGTCGGCCACCCCTTTGGTGAGGGGGTCGGCCACCCCTGGCTGAGGGGGTCGGCCACCCCTTTGGTGAGGGGGTCGGCCACCCCTGGCTGAGGGGGTCGGCCACCCCTATTGGTGAGGGGGTCGGCCACCCCTGGCTGAGGGGGTCGGCCACCCCTTTGGTGAGGGGGTCGGCCACCCCTGGCTGAGGGGGTCGGCCACCCCTTTGGAGAGCGGGTCGGCCACCCCTGGCTGAGGGGGTCGGCCACCCCTTTAGTAAGGGGGTCGGCCTCCACCTTGAGAAAGGGGTCGGCCTCCCTTGTCCTTAGAAGGGGAGGGGACCTGCTTACCGCTGCTATCGCACCACTCATCGCTAATGATCGCATGACGCCCGCTATCACCAGCACAATCAACCGGGGGCTCCGGCCCTCACCAGCTCAATTAGCTGACAGGGCTCCGGCCCTCGCGGCGAGACGGGCTCACAACCCTAAAGCCCTCACCGACGCAATCAACTGACAGGGGTCCGGCCTTCGCAGGCACGATCAACCGAAGGCTCCGACCTTCGCAACAGGGATAAGCTCACGGCCCTAAGGCCATCGCCGGCACAATCACCCGACGAGCCTCTGGGAGCTCCGCTCATAGTGCTCCAGCACGAGGACCCGCCGCCATGGACTCTGGGTATCGAGTTATGAGCATGTACGCCGATGTTTCCATCAATCATCGACACCACCAGGGCAATGCACCGCGAGCCACTCCGGGACGGGAGCAGGTCTTCGGAGGGCATCGTGTCTAACACGCCTGGCACTTGGCTGCAGGGGCAACCCTCACCGCTGTCAGGATCTCTGCGCGTCTCTTGACGCATCCCGTGGGATTCAGTAAGGGCTTGGACTGGAGGCTGGGGCAACGGGCCACTCTGACCATGCTACCGCAGTGTGGTCAGTCTCTTCAGACAGGCAGAGGGACGCTGCAAGGGCAGGACGACACGAACACGGGGACCGGCAATTCGACGGACAATCAAGACCGCGGGACCCTATACGGCGACGTGTCACTCCCGCAGGACGACACGTGTCAGCTGATGACACGCGCATATTTGTGCCTATATATAGTGGATTCTGGAGCTTATTCAAGAGTTCGGCCTCATTTGACACTTTTACTTTCTCTCTCTAAAACCTATTCTCTCTGGATTTCTAGTGAGAGAAAGACATTTGGACTTACGACTTCGAGCCCTCGACGCCGCGCCTCAACACAGGCTGTCGACTGCTGATCTTGTTCGTCGTCACCTTGCCTGCGCGACACTGCCAGCCCTCGTGACCTGCCTGACGAGCCTTGCTCTCAGCCCTTACGTCATCCCTGCTGTCTCCCACTCTGCCTACGTGGAAGCCAACTCAGACTGCATCCCTTGTGGCACTTCGACGTGGCAAATGACCCTCTTTCGGCATCAACAAAATACAATAGTACAAACAATGTGTAAGGACCAATAAAAACGTGACAAGTGGCCTTGAATGTTTGGAACTCTAAAAAGACCGGCTCATTGGCCGTGAAACTGAGAAACTAAATACCGAGCGCTAAAAGAAATTAGTATTATGGATTATAAGGATCCGTCTTTAACGCAAGTCATAAGACAATGGCAAATTTTATAGGTAACGTTAAAAATAAATTTGATGATCAATCATAGGCTCAAGGACCAATATATTTTTGAGAATCAAAGCACAGCACATAGATTTCGTGTATGAAACGAAAAGACGGCATAAGAACCCTTACCTCAAAGTAACGAATATCATGTCAATAATCTCCACTTTATCTTAGATATTTATTTCAAAGTAACAATATCATGTTAAGAATGTATTCTTTATCTTGGATCAATCACCGTTTTTTTGCTTGAATACCCAAAAGAATGCACTCGACTCTTTATCTTAGATCAATCACCGCATTTTTGCTTGAATACCCAAAAGAATGCACTTGACTCTTTTCTCTTTCTTCTCATTTGTTTCTAGAAATATATGAAGACTCTTATGTTTTCTTTCCCCTTATATAGATTGCTAATCTAATTCTAATATGACTTGAAATCCCAATTTCTAGTGTAATTATAACACAACTAAAATCCTTATTCCTAGTGTAATTATTATACAACTAATAGACCTCATTACTAATTTAATCACAATATGACTTAAAATCCTAATCTAAGTTGAAAACTTTTTTTTTCTTTTCCTTAATCCAATCAAATTAGCCACCCATACTATTAAATATTAATTTCATCACTAAAATGACTCCAAATAATCTATGTAAGGTCCATTACTCAATCCAAAATCATAATAATTTTTAATTATTCTTTACACAAGTACCCAAAAATCCGGGGTATTACAGTATCAAAGAGACATGAAAAATTCTTAACATTTTCTGTTAACCAAAAATTTCAAAATAAGTAACTTCGTATCATGGTTTTTTCTTCCCTCCTTTGTATATCATCATATGCCTATAAATATTTCAAAATATTTGTTTACCGTTTTCTTATATTTGGTTGTACACAATAAGAGTATAATAGCCCTAGAAAAAACAATCTAAAAATCATAAACCACACAAAACTATGATTTATGATTTTAACACTTCTTTTGATTTTTTTTTGCCAAAACACCACACAATTTTGTCACCATGGTTAATAATGGGTATAAATTTAGCAAGGCGATGTGTAAATTTAAGCCTAACTAAATCGGATGCAATGTGCTTGAAAAACCAAAATAAAATGATCTTGAGACCAAAATAAAATAAAAGAATTAACAAACGGAGAACTATTGGAACTCCTCCAATTGCGGATGGCAATGAAGCACGGCGACGGTAATTTGCGCTAATTTGATTGTACATAAAGTATCATTAGCAAGTCCAAATAAATGCCGGTAGAGTTATCTTTCAAGTATTTGGAGGATTGCTTTGCACCAATAATTTCTTCCTCATGAATTAGCTAACTTATCTCATAACTAAAGGGTGAAATAGCGTTATGCATCACTGTCCTTAAAATAGTGTCTTGAAAGTTAAAAAATAAAAAAAAATATATGGAGAAAACAATCCAGTTGGTGGTAGGTGCTTCGTGCTTGGTGGGCGCATGCCATAGCAAACCTTCCGGTTGTTTGGTCCCTTTCCTACAAATATAGAACAATAAATAACCCAAAATTAAACGGTTCAACATTCGGAATCGGCGGCTCTCCAAGCATCCAAGTGTCACCGTCAATTTTCGCAACCCATGGTTTCTTCCATTTTTGTAAAGGTTGACTTACCAATTTAATGGAGGTAAAAGATGTCCTGATGCTGGGCAAAAAACAAAAAAGTTATATTTTTGTGCAAAGAAATAAATAACTATATAAGTTACTGACTTGTGAAGCGTGATCATGAACAAGAACATACAAAATTAACACTTTTGTGGCTTTATTAATGTCTACAATGCGTTGCTTGTACACTATTTTTCACATATTAATGAGTCAAATTGACTGTAATAATTTTAACAACATACTCCTTCCGTCCGGGATTATTTAATCAGATTTAACTTGCATGTTTATTTAAAAGAATCATATATGTTATGATTTTTTACTCTTACTACTCCAAGAGTGGGGAAAATAAGGTGGGTTAGGAAAGAGAGAAAATAAGTTAAGACAGATTAAATGTGAAAAGAGAATTAGAATACAAAAAGTAAAAAAAGTAAATATGAAAAATATTTTAAAAAGAAATTAATTTAAAAAATGATAAAAAAAATTTGGAGCGGAAAGAGTATTTTCGAGGATTTGATGAATTATGTATCCTTATTGTTTTTCGTTTTTTCTAAATGATAGCCAAATAAAAATATCTAAAAACATGAAGATGAAAAAAAAAAGGGCAACTCAAAAGTATTGATGCCTTTTGCTGCGGAGATATTATTTTCCATGTCAACAAAGGACAAAAAATGATTTTACTGTCGACTAAAATCTATAATACTCCGTATTTATCAGTGGAGAGAGAGATCCAGAGGGGGAGAGAGAGAGAGAGGCAAATTACACCTGCTAAATTCGACTCAAAACATCGCTGACATCTCGCCGGTGCTCCGATTCAACCAGGTACATCTCTCGCTTTCAGAACCAAACCTTCCAATCCTCCTAATCTCTATCTTACGGTCTTCACCTCACGGTTTTCGAAATCATTCACATCGCGTTTTATTCGTTTTTTCTGTACTGAAATTGTTCGAATTCGATGTTTGATCTGTCACACACGCGGAAATGTCGGATTTCTAGTTGTTATGCTAATGATTTTCGCTGGTAAATCGATAACCGTGGCGAATTCCATGAATCTTGGTACAATTGAAATCTGTTATAAAGCGATTATCTGATTATAGTTATTGTTTTTTCTCTTGCTGTGTGATGCATAGAGTGCGAATCTTGAGCAAAAGCAGGCAAAATGTGGGGAATTATAAGGCAAAAAGTTGGGGCTGGAGGCATTTCTGCTCCGGTAATGCTGTATATCTAAATAACAGTTTTGACTGTCATTGTTTTGGAATGTCTGGTTTTTCATTTTTTCGCCTTATTTATTTTTTCTATACTCGGACAGTCGATGCAGAGGATAAGGCCTGCAGTGTCGGCATGGAGGAGTTACTCATCTTCGGGCAAAGAGGTGATTCAGTCTTATAACTGTTGTTGTTTTATTGGTTGGTTTTATTCATGTTTGAGCCATAGCAAATAACAGATGTCATCTATTTGCATCAACGGATTCTAGATAGCTGATATAATCTGTAACTCTTGGTATTTAGTTAGAACAGAGTCCTCTACATTACTCAGGCTAGTACCTTTGAGTTCTCTTGAAAAACAAGAACAGAGCTAACAAATTACTCAAGTTTTCAAACATCCAATTCAGAATTTAATTTTGTTTGTGGAACCATATGTCCAACTTTTCATTTTTCTTCCATCTTCATTTTCCAGTCCTTCCATACACTTAAAAAGCCATCCTATATGCCAAAGTCAATTCTCTGTTCCACCTTTTATTTTTTTGATTTGAGGCGTATGGGGACTTAATCCTACTTAAAATGTTTCTTCGAACTAGTGAAATAGTTTTAATGCTTGCCTTTCCTCTTGGAAGAACTGTTACTAATTGCTAACATCTTGTCCAAATTCCAAAATTTTGCAGATGACAGTGAGAGATGCTCTGAACTCTGCCCTTGACGAGGAAATGTCGGCTGATCCCAAAGTCTATGTAATGGGCGAAGAGGTGGGGTCGGTGTCATTGGTGGTTGCTTGGTTATATTTTTCTTTTTTGTTTCTTGTGCTTTATCCTCATGAACCTTTTCTTAATGCAGGTTGGGGAATACCAAGGTGCATACAAGGTCAGATTTGCTTACTGAGATACTGCCCTTCCCCTTAACTCTGAGAATGTACATTGGTGTTTCTTGTCACTTAACTATAGAAACTTTTAATCTCGTACAGATTACAAAAGGATTATTGGACAAGTTTGGCCCTGAAAGGGTTGTTGATACACCAATCACCGAGGTTCTAGCTTATCAACTTGACCTTTCCTTGCTCCTGCTTAATTTTCTTTTGGCATTATCTGAGCTCAAATTCTTCCATAAACAAGCATCCCCTTCCCCTGCCTTAGGACAGAAGATATTTTTGTTTTCTGTTCATGGATTTATACCATATTGCTTGTTCTCTATCTGCAGGCTGGCTTTGCAGGGATTGGAGTTGGCTCTGCTTATTATGGCCTTAGGCCTGTTATAGAGTTTATGACATTTAATTTCTCTATGCAGGTTAGATATATCTTGTATACTGTCTTTTTTTAATTAAGTTTTAAACCTACTATAGCTTTTTCATTGTATGTTGGGATATGTATTCACATGCCAACGTACTTAAGTATTTGATAAATCTTCGAGTACCTCCTTTCTTCCTTGCATATTAGATGTGTTACATGTCTTTCTTGAATTATCTGCGTTGATTCTTCTTGGTCTTCCTCACTTTGGATATGTTATTGCAGGCAATTGATCACATCATTAATTCTGCTGCAAAATCAAACTACATGTCTGCTGGCCAGATTAATGTCCCTATTGTTTTTAGAGGACCTAATGGTGCTGCTGCTGGTGTTGGCGCTCAACACTCCCAGGTATGGTTCCTTTTTCTTCTTCTGGCACCGGGTTTGTCCTTAATCGCCTCGTAGGACCTGAAAGGCCTGGTAAATCAATCTTTTGTGGACTTTTGTGTAATTCTTAAACGGAATAATTCATCAGCGTCTAAGCTTCTTACAGCCCGATTCTTGTGGAAAAAATTTAGTTGGTTTTGGTGACCCATGTGAATTGTGTTGATAATTCATCGTTGCCACTTCCTTGGTAGAGTTTGACTCTATTACTACATGAGCCATTCTAACAATGCTTTTGAGAGGGGGAAAGAGGAAGAGGAGGGGGAGGGGGTTGGTATCACTTTTGAAGGTTGTTCTTATATTTGATTGACATAAAGATTATCGTCTGTGAAGTAAAAATGTTGTTCTTTCTTACTAATCTTTAACAACTACTGGAATTAGCTTCAACTGCAACCTTTGACGATGCTTTATTGGACATATTATGCAGTGTTTTGCAGCATGGTATGCCTCATTGCCTGGTTTGAAAGTTTTGGCTCCATATTCGTCTGAAGATGCTCGTGGACTTCTAAAAGCTGCCATCAGAGACCCCGATCCTGTTGTTTTTCTTGAAAATGAGTTGTTGTGAGTATTGAAATTTGGTTTGTAATGGAATAACCTAGTCCTTTTATGGTATGAAAATTTATGAAATCCTATGTGAAATTCTTGCTTCAGATATGGTGAGTCATTCCCTGTTTCGGCCGAAGTGCTTGATTCAAGTTTTTGCCTCCCCATAGGAAAAGCCAAGGTATCTCACTGAAAGCTTTGAGATGTAATTTTTACCTACTTTGATTGCTGCCCTTATCAACATGTTTATTCCACGTTTGTCTCTTCTTTTTTGCGATTGACAGATTGAGAGAGAAGGAAAGGATGTAACAATTACAGCCTTTTCGAAAATGGTGGGGTACGCACTCAAGGTTTGTCTGCATACTTCCTCTATTTTTCTCAGATGTGTTGCTTGTCATCGAGATTTGGATGCAACCCTCTCGTGTGGCTGTGAGAATGCTCTGGGTGCACGAGAAGTTGTCTTAAACTTCCATTTCCATTTTTCTGTACACAAAAGGTCAGTTGGCGTGGGTAGGCAAAACCTATGTACAAAAATACATCTCCAAGACCCTAGTGTATACCTGGGACTGTACAAAAGTCGTAAGATTCCTATGAAAAACCAAAAAACATATGGAAGGCTGCACCAAAGCTTCTGATCACGTTCGTGTGCTTGTTGGCTAACTCGTCCTTTCATGATGGGGAAAGCCTTATCTCTATCTTTCAGCAACTGTACGGGAAGTGGCTTAGGATGGACTGACGAATGAGATGCGCTTGCCCAGCAAGAAAGGCCCTGACGCTGCCAACCAGTCAAAATCAAAAAGAAAGAAGAGAGCAATCTAGTGCCTCAATTTTGTTGCTGAAAAGTACAGTGTAACATAGCTTTTCGATGCGCATATTTTTGCTCCGCCGCTGTAAGCATTCTACTTAAGTGAAACACAGCTTGTGCATGGCCATTGCAATATCTTGGACTAAGAAGCTTCCTATGGAGTCGTCAGCTGCTGAAAGAAATAGTTCAATTAAGAGGCTCCTGTTTGGAAGGGGGCATGATCACTGTGAGATTTGCCAGATATATTGCTTTATTTCAATAAAGTTTGATATATGAGATGAGTCTATTCCTTCGACGCACGTTTGGTTTTGGAGCAATGTGTGGTGTGGTTATATCTAGCTTTACTACCGTTGTGAGCCTATTATGCCTAGGCTAAGTGAAGGAATGCAGGAATTTAGCAGCGAGCGAGAAGGTTTATAGGAGCTGGTTACCATAACAACCAGATTTAGATATTAAGATTTACTGAGTGGGTTGTTAGTTTATGTGGGATTACTTTTAGCCTGCTGAGGATTGTGTAGTTGCTTGCCGTGTTTAGTTCTGAGTCCAATTTCTGTTTACGTTGTGTGCCGTAAGTATCCTGCTTTCTCAGGATATTATTTACCTTGGATGGGGGTTTACAGAAAATGACTCTTTTAAATCCATCTTAGCATAGAGGATAATTCCAACTTTTTTTACTTCTCTATACTGGTGTATTTTATATATGTTTCAACTTGTTGTTTATGTTGTTGTTAATAGCTACTCCCTTCATCCCACAAAAATTGTTCAGTTTTTCTTTTTTGGATGTCCGAAATAAATTGCTCACTCTCTATTTAGGATATATTGATAACACACAATTCCCTCTATACCCGTAGAGTTATTTAATAATTTTCATGTCTCTTCTGTTTTCCCCCTAGAGTTATTTAATAATTTTAATGTGTCTTCTGTTTTCCATTTTACCTTTCTAGTCAAAGACCCAGACCTTTTCTCTCTTTCTCCCTTTCTGTCTTTCTTCCACTTCCTCCCTCCATCAGACAACACCAAGAGCACCACCGCCCAACACCAAGAGCACCGCTCTCAACCATCACCACCACCTCCAATAGAAGTTCAGCCCCCTTTCACTAACCACTGATCCTCACTACACCGTCATTGGAGACCCCACTAAGGCACCACCAAACCGTCTCCTATTGACCCGCCACCACCTTTTGTCAGCTACCGCCACCATTTCTTGACCACCATCGCCGCTTGAAGATGACAACGGAACTTGAGGATGACAATAATTTTGATTCAAGTTTATGAGTCGAATTTAAAAGGTTTTAAGATTCAGATATCAGATATGGTTACATCACAAAATACTTGATTCGATATTCAGATTTTTTTCCTTAATTCCATTAAAGGCTGATTGAGGGTGTTGACTATGGTGGTTTAAAGCGGCTAATTTGACTACCCAACACTAGGCTTTGTGTCAACTAGGGGGGATTCAGGCATTCAACTAGGCGTGAGTCAGGCATTCGACTAGGCGGAGACAATGCACGAATTTTGAGGAGGCAAGCTATGTGTGAACGTAAAACGTTTGTAAAGGGAGCCTAGGCGTTGTACAATGCAACGAGTAGGCATTGGGACTTTCTTATGAGTATTTCGCTGGGAGCAGATTACTAATTTTTGGTTCTTTGTTCTCTCGATCTTAAGTTGCTCAAAACTCAATGCAATTCACATGGATGAAGATAGTAAATATAAGGACTTCACTGATTTGAGATGCTAGTGGTATGAGTCAAATTTAAAATGAGAAGGAGAGATTTGAAACCTGTTTGGAAGCATAAGTGACAGGTCTCTTGAGAAGACTGACGGGTAAAGGGAGGGAGGGAGGAAGAGAGAGGAGGGGAAGGGAACAGAAGATTGGGGGTAAAGGGAAGGGAGAGAGGAAAAGAGAGCACTTGCTGTCACGGCATACTGCAGACGAAAAAAGAGGATACAGGGAAAAGGGCATCCATGGGTATTCCAGGAAACTCAACAGTTTTGACCAAGTTTCTTAAATTTAATGTGTGCAATTTTTGTGGGATGGAGGGAGTAATATTTTTCTAACTTTGATGCAACTGTATTGCTTGATTTTCAGGCTGCAGAGATGCTTGCAAAGGAAGGGATAAGTGCTGAGGTACCTATCAAGCTTACTCTTCTCTTTCTAGTTATTTAGATCTGAAATTTGTTAGAAGTCATTTAAGTTCTCAAGTCGCGTTGTTTGCTCCTTTTTTGCAGGTCATAAATCTACGCTCAATTAGGCCACTAGATAGAGCAACAATTAATGCATCAGTCAGGAAAACTAACAGGCTGGTAACAGTTGAAGAAGGATATGCTCAGCATGGTGTTGGAGCTGAAATCTGGTATACTTTCTTCTGATTGATAGTTACATACCTATTCATGAATCAATTTGTGTACTTTTATTTTTCTCTGGGTGGCACATACTTGGCCATTGCTGACAAAAGATCTGTTCTTCTTCTTCTTCTTCTTCTTCTTCTTTATAGTACATCGGTTATTGAGGACAGCTTTGGCTATCTTGATGCTCCAGTTGAGAGGATAAGCGGTGCTGATGTTCCTACTCCGTATGCTGCTAATCTTGAGAGAATGGCATTTCCTCAGGTCTGTTAGTTTGATGATTCTTTTTGATTTGGTGATCATTACGACATGTGGGTTCTTGTGATAAGTTCCTAGCTTTCTTGGTATCGTATTGCCCCTAGTTATTTCGAGGCTGAATTGTTTCATTCTGCGACGTTGTGACCTAAAATAGCATGATCTATCCTCTTCTCACTTATTTTGGTGGTCACTGTTATATTGCAGGTCGAAGATATTGTTCGTGCAGCTCAGAGAGCATGCTTCAGATCTGTGCCCATGGCTGCAGCCGCGTAACCTTACAGCTTTGGTTGAATGTTTTGACCACGTAGTTTTTGTTTTTGAAGTTTATAATGCGCGCAATTGGCTGATGCATGTGAAAGTCCCCCCGTGTTCTTCTAGAAAACAAGTTGTACAATTTTCATTAATCTCGTCAAAAGGAACTAGTCATCGTTAATAACTTGAGAGAACTGAACTACTGCGGGAATTTTCTCTCTTCTTGCCGTTATGTGCATGTGTGATGAGCATGGAACCCGATTCTTAAGTTGAAAGCTGTTTCTTCCTTCTTCTTTTGGTTGGGCGAGGAAGGAGGGAGGAGGGTGTGCATTTCTTTCTTGGATGTCGCCAAGGTTTTTCCTTGAAGAACTAATGCTGTCTTTACTTTATGATTTCGTACGTCACTGCTTTAATCACTCACTTTGCATTGGATAATTCGAGCTGTAGGTACATGGGTTGAGGTCTGTTCACCGTGTCTTGCTTTGTTTATGCTTTGGAAGAGCTTACTTGTCACTCTTTTTGGAGAAAACATCAATATGGTCCCGCCATTTCTTTTGACTTCTGGCTTGATATTAATTAGTAGCATTAGTTTCATTGTTTGACCAAAAGGTTATCTTGTTTGAAAATCAAAAGTCAAAAAGGCTTTTTTATGTTAAATTAATCGGGAGAATTTTTTGACATTAACATTATCCTTTTGGTTTCTTATTTACAGCTAAGTTACTTTTAAAGAAAAAGTTACATTTACAGCCATATCCAAGGCTACTAGGTCTCTCTACAAACTGACTGAAGTCACAAAAGGGAGCAGAGGGTAGGGGTCGTATACCAGATTCTCTAGACTTCATTAGTTGAGGTTGTATTTGGTGGTGGTGGGGGGGGGGGGGGGGCGGGTAGACGAGAAAACTGATGAGATTATTTAGGAGCGGTACGTTTACGCCATTTGTTTTCGCGTTTTATATTCTGTTTTTGTTTTTCAGATTTTAGTATTCAGTTCTAAAATCGGATTGTGTACTTTTAGTTTTTTCTGTACGTTTACCATTTTTATTTTCATTTTTACCAACTTTTTTGGATCCATTATTGTATGTTTTTTTAGCATTTTCTACACTATTTCTCCCGTGGTCCCATATCTGTGTGTCCCCCTTCCCCTTCCATTTCCCCTTCACGAGTTCCCTTTCCTCTTCCCCTTCCCACATCTGTGTGTCCCCATTTCCCTTCCCCTTCCCTTTCACGAGTTCCCCTTCCCTATTCGAGTAACATGATAATGGAATTGCTATCTGCAAAGCTCCTTGCAAACTTCGTCTTGCTCTAATGGAATTGCTATGTGCTTTCACTTGAGAATTCTCTCTCCTCTTCCTCCTGCAAAGAAAGAACAAAAGAAAGTTTCCATGGCCAATCTCTTTTCATCTCTCTTCAAGTCAACTATTTTAGCCCGTCCATGGCTCCTACTTTTACATACCTTATGGCCTATTATGTGTGTTTTTTTCAACCGGAAAGACTTGGGAAGATCAAAAATAAAATAAGCGACTGTACATTAAACCTGGTGACTATCAAACTCGACGGCACCCATTTCATTCTCTGGGAGCTCTAGCTTCCTCTGGTTCGGCGCGCTTCCCGCATGAGAGAGAGAGAGAGGCTGCAGAGAAAATTGTGAACAGTGGAGACAAGTGATTGTATTATCTGACACAGAGAATACGATCAGTGGAAAAAGGTGAAAACATCCCTCGGGTGTTTCCATTTTTTTTTCGCTACTGTTTGGATTTTTTTATCCAAAACGAAACTAAAAAAAGATAAAAGTACACGAAACAAAGCATATTTTTCATCATCATTACAAAAACGAAAACAAAATGATAAACATACAGCCCCTTAACAAGTTGGTTTCTTATAGTCAACAACATAAAGGTTGAAATATCGATAAACGCTTGTTCCCAACGAAAAGTTTTGAGTGCAACCCCGACTTATATGAAAAGCTTACAATTTCACCGTGTAACGACAAAAATCATTGGGAAATCAAAGTTGGTAAAAGAAAGAAGGAAGTTAATAAGGTCCAAGGGCCGAGCAGTCTTACTCGGATTTGACCCCAACGAAAGAAAGTGCATGACTGCAAGTTGTGGGGCTTGTTGTGCTCCTTCCTTCCTCAATTGGACGCCGCAGAACACGCTTTCTTGACCGTAAGTTATGTCTGTATTGTAGTTTTTCTTGCTTCCCCACGGGTTCTTGTGAAACTTCATCCGATTCCCATCTAACAAACAAATCCCATGACGCCATATATTTATATATATACATATAGTATAATAATAACTTATTCGTACGTTAGACGAGTTATCTATATTTCTTAAGAATAACCAACATTATGGATATTACTCAAAGAACAAACTTTGGCTGTTAACTGGGTTGTAAAAATCTTCTTCCAATCTCGAATATAGTAATAATTAATAGTCGTTAAATGTTTCTAGTGACTTTTATGCTAATACTTTCAGCGACAACTCTTAGCAGCATTTCTTTCAGCGTCACTAAATAAAAGCTACTAAAAATATATAGCGACTATTAATTGTCTCTATATGAGGGGTATGAAAAAATTTTCTTCGACCCGAGTAGTAGCCAATTTCTTTCCTTACTCAAATGGCCAACGATGGTACCGCGAACTGCTGCAAAATAGTGTTTTCGTAAGATAACGCTTTTATAATCAGTTTTATTTTTGGGAGAGCTACCATTTATGGCTTGTTGCTGTGAGGTTTAGAACCAGCGACTTTTCAGTTATCCTTATCCCTCAAAACCTCTGTTATTTCTCCCACCCTTGGAGTTTGCTTTCTCAGTTGTTTGAAGACAAGCTTCGCCATGTTTCTAGAACCAAAAGCAAAAGATGCTCACCACTGCTTGTCACCCACACCTATTACGAAAATCGTCGCCTAAGATCGAGAATCATCAGATCGCGACCCACAACAGTCTTTTCATGCCGAAATGCGACCCACAACAACCATCGTCGAATACCAATAATCACCAGAATGACCTCTTCGTATGCTCGAGCGCGAGTGCATGACCCGCGAGATTAATTCATCGACATGCTTAACCCGGTGAGAGAGAAGCTATCAACGACAAGCCACCGGTCCACCGCCATCAACGCCACCTCCTCCAACCACCGACATCAATGATGGTGGGTGAAGAGTATAGATGGGTGTGGTGGGCTTGGACGACCTAGATTTAGTAACCGCTGAAAAGGAACGGTTGAGATAACTTGGTCACTTGGGCCAGTTATGATGACTAGTGGGCCACCTCGCATAAGACATCAGAGATATATAAGAACCCACCTGTAGAATACTTTTGAGCTAAATATTCTTTTTTGTAATCCACCCTCGTGACTAAATGTTTGATTGTTCTAGTCAAATATTATTAGACATCTCCAGGTAACTCTTGTAAAAAAATGATTGAAATCAAGGTCACCAAACCTAATTGATGAATGCTTGTTGAACCAATATGAGATTTTTGACTATCATTACGATTTCAATTTCACAATCAATTTCATTGGAATATATCAATGCTCTCTTTTTGTGTTGGTCAAATAGTATTACTGCGAGCCGTTCAGTGAAGCATGCATGCGATAGTATGATTAATCATCCTCTTATCTCATCAGGTAATAGTGTAAGATATTTTTGTTCTCACGTTCATTTTACTGATGGAAGAAGCTAACAAGAAAAAAAAAATCATCTTGAATGTTGTTTCAATTAAATTTTTGCAGCCGATCGTGGTTCAAAGAATTGAAGTTAGAACTTTTGTCAACAACGGTGGTGACTCATATTTTGTTTTTCTTAGAATTCATAATTAGCATGAAGCACGTGTCTGAATTACGGAACATGAAATACTAAATCATTAAGTTGTTAAATGTACAGTTCAAAGGTAGTCAAGTTGGCAAATAGTCGAGTTGCAATGAGACAGTACATCCTCGAGGTCTCACGAGATTAACCATCTTGAACCCCCCTGCGGGTTATATATGAAATGCTCATTTCAAATTTTCCATTGGGAAATTAAAAAAAAAAAAGTACAAATATCATATACTTTTTTAATTTGCGAGTTAAAGTAGTGTGTCACTTTATAACGAACAGACCATACTTTATAAACTACAACACTTGCCCAGCATTGCAAGAGTTTAGGACAAGTAGCTTAAGATGGAAGCAATCACACCAATCTGCATAACACTGTTGAAGGGCATAATGTGTTGTGTGAACACCAAGTTCTCATGAACAAAACCGGTTCAATAGCTAAAATATCCCCCACGTATCGCTAAAATATCCCAACGTATGGCATGATAGCAAATTTTCATTTCATTGCGAAAATGCACTTTATTCGATGATATTGGCCATGGACACCCTTGCAAACCCTGCCATACGTTGCTATATGCGTTTAGTGATTTTTATTAAGTGATGCTAAAAAAAGTGTCATTAAGGTTTGTCGTCAAAGATGTGTGCAAAAATGCCGCTAACGATATTTATTGACAATTAATGATCACCATATGAAAGATTGTAAGCTATTCTAACATCGCGATTGCAGTCAAAATCTTTCGTATATATTATTCTAAAAGAAAATAGAGATGACTTAGCTTCCAAGCACAATTAGTTTACTTCATATCGTACCATTGGTTACTTTCCATCCTTCGAGAGAATCACATTAAATTTTCATGAAAGGGAATGAGACTGCATATTAATATTCATTTGGCGGGAATCTAATGCTTGTGCCGACAAATTGGCCCAATCAAGCAAGAGTGGAGATTATGGGTTCCGAATTTTGACTGCTCCACCTCCAGATGTTTCTGATATCCTAGTGGCAGATGCTCGTGGCACACACCGTAAACGAGGGATTCATCTCCGGTCTGCAAACGTGAGAACAATCTTGTACAAAAATAACTGAACACCGAAAGATAAAATGCATTCAAGGAAATTACTAGGAAATAGTGAAACGAGTCCTTTTTAAAGCCTTACATAATGAATTATTTTGGGCTTTTTTTTTTATAACTAAATTAATATGTGTGCTTATTTTATGACTACATCCCTTCCATCCACGCTATGGTTCTCCCTTGCAATATCTCAACTACTTTGACCGTTTGACGTAAACCAGGAAAATCGAGAAAGAGGGCCTCAAGATGGCGATGGAGGAGTTGAACAACAACGAGAACACTTGCCTCATTTGACCCTGCTGCTCTCTGCCTCCTCTCAAATCTTCTTTCGCCATTGCAAAAATTTCGCAGAAACAGCGCAGTCGAATTCTCTTGTCACAGCGTTCTCTCTCTCTCACGCACACCGATTACACGCACGCAAATGAAGACTTCTCTGAAGAAACTCCGCGGATTGGGTCTCAACCACCACAAACATGAGAAGCAAGAGCACCGGCTGCAGCCGTCTCTCGCCAAATTGGACGAGCTTTCTCAGGCCAATCAGGTTCTTACGCTCTTCGACAAGTACTGCTTGTTAATCTTCAATCTGGCCTTCTTTTTGTTCCAATTCATGCCGTTCTCGGTCAACCTTGCGATATTGACCTAAATGAGCTAGATATGTGAATTTTTTTGCTCCACGTTAACGTTTTCGCTTCGCGGATCCGTAGTTTTTCATTCGCTGGAACTTAATATTTCTTTTTCTTTTTTTTTTGAAATTGATTGTGAATCCTAATGGTAATTTTTTTTAAACTCGTTGGATTACACGTGTGGCGTTATTGATTGTTGAGTTGTCAAGGATTAGAGGTTCATAACGGTGTTACCTTTGAGAATTTCACAAATTTGAAGACGTGCTCGTTGTTGTTGCTATCATATATGTGCATCACATGCTTGAATAAATCAAGTTCGTTGAACCTTTTATGGTTACTTATCGGATATAATTCAAGTCTTAGGAGCGCTCATTATACTGTTCCTTATTTGTAGTCCATACATTTAATGATGGATAATGGGTATATATACAGACGTTTATTTCCACCTTACGGGACCAGGAATAATGTGTCTGATTGATTCCTGTAATTTGAATCGTGAATCTTTAACAACATAATGAAGTCACTGAAATAACTATATTTGCACAAGGACGGTGCAGCCTTGCTCTTCTTCTTGAGCTAAACGTGGCTATGTGTTTAAAGTTTAGGCGTGTTCTTATTCGATGTAGAAAGATATGTAGAGAAATGAGCTTTGTATTTGGCTCAAGATGTTGAGTTTAGCCTAATAATCGTAAGATACCATTTTGTGACTCCCTATTTTTGGACAGCTCGAGAAGGAAGCAAAACTATTTGATTTTGGACTCTAATCGAAGAGCATGAGATTTCAGATATAATGGAGTCAGGATACTCGACCCGGACTTCGGAATAGTTGGTTGTATTAAATTGGAGAGAAGTGAACGAAAGGAATTATAGCTTTTAAATAAATGCATGATGGTGGCATGTAACAGTGTTGGGGATCCAAGGACAGCTTGAACAAGATATCGAGTATTGAAAAGAGCTTCTGCAATCATGGATTTTAGTGTACTTGGTCTTTTTCATTGACTGAAATGTGCCCTATTGGGCATTTATGGAGGAGGTCTGGGCTGGGGTGTTGCAGGTGTCCTAATATTCTGGCGGTTAGTTGGTGTTAGAAGCGCCATAGTTTGCAGCTGCGGTGGTGGTAACGGGGTTGATAGTGTCTTCTTTTGTTAGTTTACTGGTGATTGTATTCGGAAGTTTAAAGTTGACAGCGGTTGCAAGGTTCTGATAATGCTAATGCGTGGTGGTACTTAATTAGATGCTGAATATTAACAATGCAAGAATATTTATCTGGAGATGACCGAATAAAGGTAATTAGTAGCAAATGCAGAGATGCTAGCAATTAAGTTGTTACTGTAAAATTCGATACATAGACGAGGGTGGAAAGTGCCGACCAACAGTTCAGATCTGCAGTTCTTTAACTTTTCTTTTTCTGTAAAAATATAATGGCATGTGAAAATTTCGAAGTTTCATGTTGCTTGATGTCTTATACCTGGCTTTAATTACTGCAGGACATGCAAGACATGAGAGACTGCTATGACAGCTTACTTTCTGCTGCAGCGGCAACTGCAAACAGTGCATATGGTATATAATTTAGTTGTTATAACTTCATTTTGATTTATGATATGCCTCAGTATTCCTTAATAGCTGTGACTGTGCAAGTTTGTCATTCCTGAAATCCAACTTTGTCCGCCATAATTCCTTAAGCCAGTGATACCTTTTTACTCTGCCCAGCCAAAAAAAGAAAAGAAAAGATGGAAATATTCCTTGCTGCATGTTAGTATCCGGATTTGTCATTAATCAAGGCCATCTACTTTCAGAATTCTCAGAGTCACTACGGGAAATGGGTGATTGTCTTCTCGAGAAAACTGCATTAAATGACGACGAAGAAAGTGGTAAGTGAAATTTCTACTTAGTATCATTCTCCACTGGAATTACTTGTTCAAAGATTAGGTGAATACGTTCCTTTCAAATTCTGCAAAACAATTTGCGCTTACTATCACCTGTTATCTTTTCTTCTCACAATATTTTCCTCTTTCTATATAGTTATTTGGATTTTCTTTTTCCCTCGTTTGATGTTTTTCACCTGAAAATGCAACGTATTTATTTTTGTTATGCAGGTAAAGTCTTGCTGATGCTGGGAAAAGTGCAGTTTGAAGTCCAGACACTTATTGATAGCTATGTGGGTTCTTTATGTTTGTGACCCATTCCAAATCCTTTCCTTTTCGTGCTTGCTAATCAGTTAGTTTAACATGTATTTCAGCGTTCTCATATTTCCCAGACAATTACAGTTCCATCCGAGTCCCTTCTCAATGAACTACGCATAGTTGAGGTTCGTAGAATATTTTCAGCATTCGAGAAGGTTTACTATCCAATTTACAATTTCTAGATGTGTTGGTAATATGTATTTATCAACACAACAAGGGGCCCAAACTGTTTGCCGATTTATTCCATTTTCCAACCTACACCTTGTAAGAAATTGGTACCAAACTACAATAAGTTGTGGGCAGTACTGTTGGGTCCTTCCGTTAAACAAGGGCCAATCCAGAGACTGTTTGGGGAAGTTTTAAACTTATGGCCAAACATCCTACCTTTTGTTTTTGTATTTTTTGTATCTTCTGCAATTCCTCGCTCTTTCCTTCCGTCACCACCTCAAGTTGCGTCCACTGTCATCTGCGCTACCACCTTCAGGTTTTCACCCACTTCAGCACCTCATAAAAGCACTCTTTCATCAGCACTATTTTCTGACCGTCATGACACTCCAACCACCACTGCACATTATCTATCCCCACTTTCGATGCTTTCGTCCACCAGCCCCCACAACATAACCCTATCATCAGCATCGTTGTTCTGTTCGACTTCATCGCTGGGACTCCAACTTTATAGGTTTCTAATCATGTATGTGTTTGCTTGCTAAGAAGGGCGAGGGTTCAACTGTGTCATTTAATTCTAATGCCTCCAGCTCACGGTCGAGCTATGTTTTTCTTTTGCCCAGTGCAAGAGCGTAAAAAAGTTGTACACGCTGGTTCGGTCTGTAGATATTATGATAGCTACTCATTGAATAAAGGTGACAGGCTGTGAAATTGAGACAGAGCTGAGTAGACTCCATGCACTTTACGAAGCACCAAGAGGCTTTTGCTTTTATCTAGGAACAAGCAACCTTCTTTTTCATTCAAATAGGAGAGATGGATTTGGTTATGGTCTTGTGTTGCGGATCTGTGGCCTTTTCAAAATATGCTAGCGTCGTCAGATTTCTCTTTGGAAGACACAAAAGTCATAAACAAAAATAACGGGAGGCAGTAAGCGTCCAGCCTGCTTCTCGTTTTCTTTTTGAGGTGGGGAGTGGGCGACGCACATAAAAAGTTATGCCGGATCCATGAATGTAACAGTTCTCTGCGCTTTTTTGCTTTTTAGCTTTTAGTCCCCTCCCCTTGGTGTTCTTCTTGTAGGAGTCTTGCATCAAACTTTCTAGATCCTCCATTACCGGATGTTTGACAGTGTAATGTATTGTACTTATATCGTCAACCTTGCACTGTACTGCTTATAAGCTGATGGGATTTCCTTTCTTTGTTGATGCAGGAGATGAAGAGGCAATGTGATGAAAAAAGGTTCACATTTATCTGTTTTACTGGATATTTATTTTATTTACTTGATGAAATAAACCTATTTCTTATCCTGTATATGTGATGTGATCTTCAGAAGTGTATATGAATACATGCTAACAAGACACAAAGAAAAGGGTAGGTTGAGAAGCAGTAAAGGAGAATACTTTTCTTCTCACCAGCTGCAAGCTGCTCGTGAGGAATATGATGAGGAAGCATCATTTTTTGTTTTCCGTATGAAATCTCTGAAACGAGGACAGTCCAGGAGTCTTCTCACACAGGCAGCTCGCCACCATGTTGCTCAGGTGTTCTTCTTGTTCAATAGTATTTTTTTAGACCTCCTTATTTTGCTTGTTCATTGATTTTTTTAAGCTGCTTTCTTCGTGGTTGCAAACAGTTGTATTTGTTCAGGAAGGCTTTAAACTCTCTCGAGGCAATTGAGCCGCATGTCAAGCTGATCACACAGCAGCAGCATATCGATTATGGGTTCAGTGGACTGGTAGATGACCAAACCGATGGTGATAATGGGGATGTCGATGATGATGAAAGTGACAGTGATAGTGATGATAATGACAGCAGTGAAGCGCGTGATGACGGTGAGTTGAGTTTTGACTATGGACAAAATGACCGGGGCCAAGATGGTGCCACGTCAAAAAACTCAATGGAGGTGAGAGTACAACCTGTTTGCTATTGCCTCTGGAAGGTCAAACCTCCCTGTTCTTTTATGTAAAAATTGATGTGTTACTTGTCAAATAACAGAAAAGTAAGTCAGGGTGCCATTTAACATATAGCTTTGGAGCTGGAAAAACTTTTTCATTTGAGTACTGCTGTCCTGTTTTGTACGTTTGCTTTTGTATAGTTTTTTCGTCCTTTGTTTTGCATCACAGGCTGAGTTATAATTTTCTTATTTCTGCCATTATGTTAGAACACATAATTTTTGCAAGTCTATGCAAGGAACTTTTGAATCTTTCTATCATACTTGAAACTAGAACTTCTTATCTGTCAGACTATCAAATGAAAAATAAATTGTTCAAATGACAGCTCAACGTTGTAATGCTCATCACACATGTAATCTGCTGGAGGATGTATCTCATGCTCACCTAGTACACAAGAACTTACAACGTCAGTTAAAAAAAAAAAAAAAAAAGCCAGCCCAATGTACTATGTTTCTCCAATTGCGGATGTCTGGGGAGGGTTGATTTACTCAGCCTTTCCCCCACTTTTATCAAGAGGCTGTTTCCCAGTACTGAATCCATGACCTCCAGATCAGAATGGAGCAACTTATTGTTCCTGGGGTCGGACACTAAAGTAATCTGTTTTATTGGTATTTCAAGTAGTGTGTGTTGTCTTCCCTATCCTTTATATGTCTTTATGAAGTGCTGGTCCGACTTGACTGGCACGCTATCATGGTTTGTGTTGATGTGGTATAAAATCTTCTGCAGTTGGATAATGTGGACCTTCCACTTCCGCAAGTTGCTGCGAAGGATGCAGCCAAGGTATATTAGCTGCCCTGTTTAATTCATTCGCTTTAATTGCAACCTTATCTCTGTCTCTGTCGGTTCAGTTGTCTACTTGAACTTGGGGTTCTTTTGTCATTGTTGCATTGGAGGAGAGCTTTTTTGTCTTGAAATAAGAGAGATCATAATTTTAAAAGTACGAGACAACAATTTATTGTATTTAGATAGAGGTACTTTTGTCGGATCAGATGGTGTTAAGATAGGAGATAAATGTTTTTGGCAGATGTTATTGTGTTTGTCCGAAGAAGTGGAGCAGAAAGGATGAACTAGATAAGTTCATTTACAAGTCTTTTGCAGTCTTAGTGTAATCGGTCCTTAGCTGAAGGACCAAAGGACAAGTGTTAGAGAGTGCTAAAAAGGAAGTGTGTTTAGAGTGCAAGAAACACCATGATGTCCTGGTTTAGCTGCTGGTTTGGATTCATCAAGAACCTACTCAAGTGGACTAATGCATGTAGATGTAGTTGACTGCTTGTAGTTGGGTGAAGGCTAGTTGAGTCGAAATCACATCAGTAAGAAATGAATATAAGTTGGAATTACCTTTCATGTTTTCTTTAGTTCTCAACCCTGTATAGTTTTGTGTGGAGTTGGTTTAGGGTAAGTTTCCTGTGCATTTTATCTCCTTTTGTGTAGCCTTTTTATAGGAGATGAC
This sequence comes from Escallonia rubra, assembly GCA_033065855.1. Lineage (NCBI taxonomy): Eukaryota > Viridiplantae > Streptophyta > Magnoliopsida > Escalloniales > Escalloniaceae > Escallonia > Escallonia rubra. The sequence continues at coordinate 355,787 of JAVXUO010000300.1, forward strand.
TGTTTTGAAGCCACCAACTTTATGCCTCTGTTTTTGCACATTTGCAGGAAAATATAGACACAAACCCTGGTGGGATTTCTTTTCCCTTCCGTGGAGATGGGAATGCAGGCAGCAAATCTGCACCACTTTTAGCTGAGAAGAATTACGATAATGCTGAAAGATTTAAACAGATGCGGCAGTCGTCTACACGCAAGTTTCACACTTACGTGCTGCCTACACCAGTTGCGGGAAGGAATTCGGTTTCGTCAGCATTAGATGCTCAGGTTCCTCAAAGAAGGACGACCAACAATGGTGGGGGTACACCTAATTTGTGGCATTCGTCCCCTTTGGAACATAAGAAAAATGGAAAGATTTTGGGCCATGAGAGGTTGTCAGGACCAATCATCCTCAATGCACTGTCAGTTCTGAAAGAGAGCAACAGTAATGCTAGACCTGTTCGTTTGCCTTCTCCTTTAGCTGAGGGGCTCTCCTCGTCGCAGCTTGATCACCGCGCCACTTCAGATACCAAAAAAACGAAGAGACAATATTTCTCTGGGCCATTGACAAGCAATACATGGTCAAACAAGCCTATTTCGTCTGCCAGTGGTCCTATAGCCTCAACAGGGAAGCCCCAGCTGTTTTCCGGACCTATTTTGCGTACTCCTTTGCCCCGGCCCGCATCCACCCCGAAGTTATTTTCGAGTGCTTCCCGTACTTTCGTTTCATCACCTAAAATAAGTGAACTTCATGAGCTTCCTAGGCCCCCTTCCAACCTAGCGCCAAAGAGTCATGCAAATTTAATCCGTCATTCAGGTCCTTTGCCGTCCAGAGGTCAGGAACTTTCATCCACAAAACAATCGGTCGTGTCTAACATAGCATCTACACTTCCAGTGCCTCCTCAGACTATCCCTCGTAGTTACTCTATACCCTATAGAAGTCAAAGAGAGCCATCAGATGTGTCCAAGCCATTGGAAGCTCCTCACAGTTTGAAGATGGCTGAAGATATTGCATCACCCCCTTTAACACCGATTTCCTTGTCAAACATCTAGCAGACATTACACTTCTTCTGAAAATATTTTCCAGGTGGTCAACCGGAGGTAATTGTGAAACTGCTGGTTACTTATTTTCTTTTTCACCAAAATTACTACACTATATGCTTAAATTATCAAGAAGGAAAGGATACTGTTAAGTATGATCAGATTGTCATGGTGGTCGAGTCATATGCCAAGTTCCCTTCCCTTGCTTTTCTCAATAACCGTTATAGTTCATTAGGCTGCTGTGTGCTTCACAATACATAATGATTGTGTGAAATGTCTTTTGACAAGTTGAGCTATTTATAGCTAAAATCAGTTGTCCAAGGGTTTCATGCGTATAAAATATGGTGATGTGTACAAATCTCTCTTGAACTCTGTCTTGGCTGACATTCGTCAACCTGGTCTGTTATCTTTTCCATTTGACACCAGATCGTCATGCCATAGTAACTGAGTGTGCAACACCAGCTAGCACCTCTGCCTCGGTTCAACAGACAACTCAAGCTTGTTATAGCTTTATTGAAGACTTGTTTAGCTGAGTTTGAACAGGTTATGCTTGTGAAAAAGGATCTCTACTATGTAAGAGACTGTCATTGTAAGTCCCTAATATAGAAAGCCCACATTATCTTGCGGTTAGAGAAAATGCTTGGGGAGAAATGAAAGAAGAAGGGACGTAATCTCAAAAAGAAATCGTCTGTTTAGCAAAAGAGTGTTTTTCTGTACTTCAGTGAGTCTTCGCGCTGGCTTTCTTCTCCCTCTTTTCCGTTCCCTTCTGTTTTTAGATACTTCTTTATCTAGCAGTTGGTAATGAGCTTGAGCTGGCTGACCATCTGACATTAGCCGAGCTTGACTTGAGTCTCTAGCCAAAGCAAATCCTATTTGTTCTCCATTACTATATCCTCGTCGCACGAAATTCCTGAGATATGGCTTCCCTCAGGAAGCTTAATTGTTTTCAAAGTGAGGAGACACCAATTCCTTTGAGGATTGATGAAAGGGAACAGCTGGCGTAAAAACAGCCTTTATCTAGTCATTGACAGCTACGGAATAAGATCCAAAGAAGGTTGTGAAGATGGAGTGCCAGTCTCTATGATTCACGGACTAGCCTCGGGAAGACGGGGAATAGTTGATAAGGAGTGAAGGCAGGTTTAACTGGACCCAGAGGAATATAGGAACCATCAGAGGGGGTTAAAGAATCTATAGAGGAAGGCTTAGTCAACTCGGAATAGAGGAAAAAGACCGACTATAAATAGAACATTCTGAAAGCCATAAGTTGTCTCCATCAAAACATGGGATCCTTGTTATACTTGGTTGCATAATTATCTGCTTATATGTATTGTGACACTTGATGATGATTGTTTAATATCCGCTTAAATATGTGAAATGATACATAGAATATAAGTATCGATGTTACTTCGCAGATAAAGGTATGCATTTTACTGATATATAGAAGATCTGTTCATGTTGCCATTCTCTGTCTTTGCATTGATTCTTAATTGCGAGACTCTGATTCTGAGTGTGAATTTTTTAACTGACGCAGGTGTGGCTTAATGTTGATTGAGACTATCTGCGAGTAATTTTTGCTTTCTAAAATTTGTAGCAACTGAAATTACGGTGGGCAAATATGCTTTCCATTAACAGGTATCAGCGTAAATATGTAAATATTTCCTTTCCAATAATTTCTGTTCATTTTAGGCTTTGTACTCATTTTTTAGTCCTTGATACTCCTTAGCCATCAAAGATAGGCGAGGTGCGTAGGTGCTTCTAACTACCATATTGCAGTCCACTGCATGCGGAATTTTGTAAGGTTACGAAGAAAAATAATAGCAATTTTCCTTTTTAAGAATTTGCAAACATATATTGCACTGTTGCATGTTAGTCTGCGCTCAGCTTGATAAGGCTGCCCTCCTGTAAAAATTCCTTTGTGAACTTCTGATTTGCAACTTCCCATACTCCAGAATTCTAACCACTTGGGTACTTTGAAAGCACCAGGAAGGAATGATGGTTGTCGCCAGAAAATCTGATTTGATGTTATTTGATCAACCTTCCATCTTATAATGATGCTTGCGAAATTGTAGCTTCCTCCCATGATGTATGTCCGTAGCCATGTAATCCACATCCTCCTCATTTTGTAAAGGAAAGTTTAATTTTGTCGTAACCAAGTAAAGCATTAAAGTTGTTGAACGTACTCATAAAATTCATTGAGCATTGACCCCTTTACTCCAAGAAAATAGAATAGGCCCTGCAAAGGATGTGAAGGGTATGCAAAACTATGATAATGGTGTTTAATGAAAAGGGGTCAGCGCCCTATTCTTTCCCCTCCAAAACCCATCTATCTCCACACAGCTACCGTCTCCGCTGCCACTGCTCGCTTCCACCGGCGGGTGGGGGCGTGGTACTTATTTCTGTGCTTTTTAGGGTGTAGGTGGTTTCGTTTTTCCTTGGCTGGACTTCTCGCTCGATTTGCTTGGCGATATTTTCTAGGTTCGATCTGGGTAGGTGGCAGGATTGGAGGCCTGATCTGTGATCCGCCTATCTCAGTTGTCTCGGGGTGGCTTTGCAAGATGAGTGTGGGGTTAAAGTGTTGTTAGTGGGCGTGGCTGCAGTGGCTAGTGGTAGGTTTGGTGATGCTTCAGTGTGTGGTGGGTAGGCATGGCGTCGATGGCGATTGCGAAGTCTTTGGCAGCACCAGTAGCATCGACAGTGGCGATAGAGAAGACGGCAGCGGCGGTGACGACAGCAATAGAGGCGGCGGTGGCAATTGAAGTTTGTTGGGTTCTTAGTGAGGCCTTTGTAGAGGGTGTTGTTTCAGGATAGGGTTTTAATTCTCCTCCTTCCCCCGGAGCTCGATTCCCTTTTTTCAGGCTAGGAGGTGGTGTTTGATATGGTTGATCGAAGCAGGTGAAGTTTCAGCTAAGTTTTTGTCATCTTTTTCCCGCCTATCATGGTGACCATGATAGGTGGTTGAGTTTACCATGGTGGTTTGTGTTCTTGGTGGTGGTGGAGGCCTTGGTTGGTTAGCTGCTGGATTTAGGTTTCGTCGTCTCGTGCAGTGGCATGGGTGGGTAAAGCAACTTCCATGTGTTGATTTCGACTGTTGTCATGTGTTGGTGTTGCCCGCGTTGTGTGGTGGTGTGGATGGTGGGTGGCACTGGTTTGGGTAGATCAGATAGTTTTTTTTGACGGTGAGTGGTGGTTACATGCTTTGTGTAATCCCTTCTTGAGCATCTCTTTTGGTATTCGAGCTGCACCACCATACTTGGTTCCGAGTGGTGTTTCTCCCCGTTTCTTATCTTTTTAGGTAATATATTCAAGTTGGAATTCTTGTCTTTTCTGTGCAAAATTTTCCTCTCACTCCGTTTGATACTTGGTTCCTACATTTTAGTTAATGGAGAACGAAACGTGTATCATCTGTGGAGCGTAGCTGTGGCATTGCCGCCAAAGTTGTAGCTATAGCCATCGTTTGCAGCCGTTTTCCGGTTGGAGACAGTGGGGGACGGCGCCCTCTCGCCCGTAAAACGAGTCTTCTTTTGTAAAGCTCATCTTGGAGTAACTCACCAAGTTTCTGGATAAGCTTTGGACAGCAGCAGTAGTCTTTTAAACTTGAGAGGGGAGCCTATAGACTCAGCTTATGTTTTAGTGTACAAGTTTCGAGGTAAAAAAAATCCGATCAAGACATTCTTGGTGTAAAGTTTATGTTCTGTAAATCCATGAAGATGAGCTTCTCACGATATTACTCGCACCATTATTAGCTAAACAAAAATTCTAATATGATGCTAAATATGCTTTGTAGAAAATGTTTAAGCATGATCTAAATGTAATTTAAAGATAGGTTGATAATACTCCTTGTTACTCTATATTCAATATGGCTGTAATAGTTTTCCTGATTTCTTGATAGGTAGCACAACAAGTCTTGTGACTAAGAAATCAAATCTTGCTTACCAAGATCATTGAAAAGTAAGTCCACTTCTCTTGTAACCAATGGTCTAGTTTTTTCTCTTGATGCATCTCTGGTTTGATTAAACCAAAAGAAAAAGTGAACCCCAACTCCTACAACTACAAATTTCACCGTTCATAACCCAAATCACCTTCTATAGCTCCATTGCAGATATATCTATTAACATAGTATTACAAGGAAATTATAACATGGAGGTGAGTAATCCTCCATAATTATGTAAAAGGGCTTCCTGGTTGTAATAGGAAAGTTGTGGCATTGCAACACACTTCCGGCTTATTTGCAGCCTCCTATGTCGTATCTCACAAATCCCATGAGCTCAGGTCCCTCTAGTCTTGGGTTATTGACGAAGCTGCAGGCAAGAAATTACAACACAAAACCAGCGGAAGACTAGCTACAATTAAAATCACGAAAACGACCAAGTAAAAGTCTTAAGAAATCAAGGCATGATGTGAATTGCATCGCATACCTTTCCTCAGTGAACTTAGTAAATGAGCCAGAGGTTGGAATTGTACCACACAAATCGTTGTTCGAGACATCTCTGTAAATCGATAGAACATTGGATCACGATACTGGGTGTACGACATGAAATCATGGATGGTTGGTAGTTAAATGAGCAATAAGCATCGGCAAAACCAGACATCGTTTGACACATTATGAAATATCGATGGTTTTGTACAATAACATGAACTTGATTCAGTTGCAGGTAAATCTTTTATTATTTGCATAGTAAGTATTGATTATCAGATAGTTAAAAGTTGTCAAAAATGTAAAATACATCACAAACTAGGCCGAGAAAGGGAGGAAAGAAAGGGGGTTCTAAGTGCTTACAGGATCTTGAGGTTTCCAAGCTTGGTAAGCTCCCTTGGTATCCTTCCTGTCAGCTTGTTACTGTTCAGTCGTCTGGAATACACATAACGTGAGCCAAGCAGTCAACACTGAACTATCAACACAGCTAAGCGAAATAACTATACTACTTCGACGAAAAATCCTTGTATGGTTTCACGATTCAATAAATGCTAGATAGCAAAGTTTTTGGACCAATATTCATGGAAGGACTCAGTTTTATTTTGGTCAATAGTCAACACAAACGAATGGTTTAAGGACTCGGGGGGCAAGTGTGTCTATTAATGATGCAAAGGTTTGAGCTACTTAGTATTACCATAGCATAAGTATTTGCCGATTCTCCAGGAAAATATGTTGGCTTAGACTATACAATTAAAGGGTTTCAATTGATCCTTTCTGGAGAATTAGACGGTCTTCCTGAGCAGGTCTTTTATTAGGTATTAACTTGAAAGTGGAGAGCAAAGACATATAGTTGTAACTTAATAGGAAGTAAAACCGCTGAAAGTCTGAACAGAGTAAACAGTAAAAGGTCCACACTTCGAAAAGATTAACGACGACGATTTAAAAAAGAGATGTTTCGGATTCCATACTTCGCGTAAAGATTGATAATAACACCGGGACGACGTAGTCCCTAAAATGGAAACTTGCTAAAGTGCATTCAACGCCAGATTTTGACTTTCAAATGCACAGCATGAGGCAGTGGCTAAAATGGACTCCTACTGCCATACTTGGTGATGCATGTGGGACGATAAAGAATGGCAATGGGAGTGATCTGTTTGTCATTACTTGCTTAGGGATAGGCGTGACATGACAGTACATCTGCACAAGTGATGACAAACAGAGCTTAGGACTGGAGTGAAAAACTTACAGAAATCTGAGATTGGAGAGCTTGGACAGCGATGGAGGGATGGTGCCAGTGAGGTTGTTGTGGTAAAGATCCAAGCTTACAAGGCTCTTCAGCCCTCCCAGTTCAGCTGGTACTGAGCCCACTAAGCTGTTCATGTACAGCTCCCTGTACAGTAGAGATTTATATGCACACCAACCCAGTCAATTCCACCTTAAATGCTGTCTATATGCTGGTGAAAAGAAGAACTTGATCCATTAATTCAACAATAGAATACTAACTTACAGGTACTGGAGACGCTCAAGCTTCCCTAACTCCGGAACAAGATTGCCTGACAGCTTTGCATTTCCAAGATCACTGCACATGTTATGCCAACTCGTTGGTCATTACTCAGTCCATCAACATATGTTTTGTGCCATCCACAACATGTTTCCAGAAAGAGAGAAGGGCATATCAAGAGAGAAATAACCAAAATGGGAAGCAATTTCTTGATAAGTTGCCCTATTCGCGATGAGGGCTTCTATTCCTGCTAACTACGGCCTTTAGTGCCATATACATGGGTTTATGTAACAGAAATGGCAACAACAAGAGCTTGCTCGGTAAAATTATGACCTTCTTTTAAATATCCATGAAGGTAACAGCTCAGTAAAAGAACTCCTTTCCAGTTTTTTTCTCTTCATTTTCAAATTGTTTTTTTTTGGGGGGACGAAGTATCACTTTTCCCAGATCGTACATGAAGAACATATTTCTGTGAAGTTAATTTTGCTTGCCATCATAGGTACCAATCGAATCAATGCTAATTTCTTATCCTGTACTGTTTGTTTATTAGCCACACTTACCTTGTTCCACCACAATCAAACATATAGCTTAGCGGCCCTGCATGTATTGGCAAGTATTGTCCACACTATATGAAGGAGGCAACAGCTAGTTCTCTATTCACCAGACTAAGGGTACTTGACACAAGTTCACTAAGGTTCAAGTGATTTCAGAGAGAGAGGGGGGGGGTGGAGAACATACAGTCGGGTGACCCGATTATCAGAGTCACAGGTAACATGAAACCAAGTACACGGGTCAACCAAAGTTGGATCCCAACTCTGCAGTACGTTTTCCGGGTCATTCACAGCTCTCCTCAATGCATACAGAGCATCTCCTGATAACCCACAAACATTTGAGGGTCAGATGGTCGAAATGGCAGATAATATCATGAAAACCATTATGGAAATGAATAGGATCCATAAAGCGACGTGCTCACCTTCAGTATTGGCATTTGTGGTTGACGATAGAAGAGGAAGTAGAACGAAAAGATGAAACAGAACCCAGATCGCCATATTGAAGCCAAACTTTAGAAATTTGAAACCCAAAAGGCCTTTGGTCACTTAAGAGTCAAGCTTTGTATGGTGTGCTAATATAGATGCTCGCAGAGAGAGAAAGAGAGAGAGAGAGGTGTTTGTGTATTGTTTTCAAAAGCAGAGCAAAGGTCCAAAAGGAGGCAAGGAATCTAACCTTTGTTGGGGAATTTATAGAGCCCCTTAAAATACGAATGGACTGCCCCTTGTGATCAAAAGTTGATTTGTAGTAGTGGGTTTGTTCTTACTCTTGGGGCAGACGTGTGAACCTCATTTTTCTTTATTTAAAAATAGCACAATACTAAATCCAGTTTTATTGCATCTATATTCTGAATTCTAAGGACTCAAAACTTTCTTGTTCATTAATTTGAGGGACTCTGTTTGGAATATCAGGATTAGTTCGTAAGAGAACTTGTAATTACTCATCCCGCTACTGTATAATATATCTGATTAGCGACTACCCCACTTCATATATAGAGTCAGTTGGACTGAAATGATGGGAGTAGTACAGAAGGGAGTGAAGAACATGTGGAGTCGTAGCATCAAGTGAAAAGATTTTGGTGTGTTAAGAGTGGCTTATTTAAGCAGATGCAATGAGAACCCCAAAAGTTGTGCATGGGCAAAGGACCATGGTGGTCCTCGTAATGACAGAGAGGCAGAGAAAAGGAAGTGTTAGACCGGTCCTTAAATCACCGAACATGTTCAAGTACATCTTCTTTAATAAAGGTTTAAATGAAGAGTTTTTTTCAAACCCCCATGAAGTACATTTTCACTCATAATCATCTCTTCATTTATCTTCCTTTCTTCTCACCCGAAACTCACGCAAAGAGATTGCAAAGAGCAACTGGTTGCCCCAATGCTCAACTAGCAAGCTTGTGCGGGATTTTATTGATACCAAGCCAATCCTAAGCATACTAAAAAAATCCTCACACCGTATAGAGCTTGGGCTTCTATCGCAAGTGCCACATCGAGCTTGAGAAGCCTGGCACTCGACTTAGCTCGATGCATTTCCAACACTCTGCATCAAATCTTGCTCTATTCGTGCGATTTCCATCTCCTCGATCTGTAGTTGAGATATGTACTAGTCAAAGTTAGTAAATTGTAGTAAAACTTAATTCATTCTTTTTTTGTTAAATTAAAGACTCAAGAATACCACTGATGCGAGTTTAAACGAGGGAAAATCAAGAAATATTTGTGGAAGCCGGGCATGCATTAAAAGAAAAAGAAAAAAACAGTGACAATTAAGGCAAGGCTGTCGCATCCTAATAATTTCTGAGGTAGAAATGCAGACTTCCGAACCCAGGACTTGTAGTAGCTAATAAATAACTTCTCTCTAGTGCCATCAAGAAGCCAGACGCTTTACGTGCACCGTAGTACTTACTACTTACGCTAATGGTGTGACTGATGGGGAAGAATCAAAAACCCTTTGAACAGTGTTGGAGCAAAACCAGATGGAGGAATAACCAGAGGCAGAAGGGGAACAGTGTTGACAGACAATGCAGACATTGTTTATGCATATAGTGCAACAGTGTCGGTGTTTGTTTATTCAAAGCGTAGGGATGTGGAGATGAAGACAGTTCCGCAGAAGATAGACCAGACCCTAGGAGGGAATATAATTTGCCTTTCTAGGTTTTGGATTTGTGTGGTGGTCGGGCGCATACATTTCGATGTTCTTGTTTGGTTTTGGTGCTAAGATTGTGAGGCAGTGGGGTTTCTTTGGTTTATTCGGTTGGAATCTGATAATTGGAAATGTGTTATACTGCTGCAAAAGGTCTCAGGCATTGATGCTGTGTACGTATTGGGAGGATGAAATTTACAGGAACAGATCCTGGTTTAAAGCAAAGCGACCGAATCATTCGATTTCAACAAAGAAGTAGTATGTTTTTTTGTTGAAAAGAAGAGCAAAAGCAAAAGGTTCTCCCTTCAATCTTAGTCAACTAAAGTACTAGGGGTACATATGCTACAAGCATTACTAGTGAGTTTATAAAGTTAAGTAGTGGTCTAAAAATTATGGGCGGATAGAGGTGAGTGGTATTATTATTACATGTTTAGAAGTTACATTAGTGATTCTTGTTGGAATTTTAATGGAATCAGAATCACAGATAAAGACTTTGAGACGCGTGATTGATTTCTTTAACACTTTATTTGTCCTCACTCGAAATTGAGTTTACTGACGGGTTAGCGACAAACAATCTTCCAAGATATAACAAAGTTTTTGGAAATATGCAAACAGCAAATTCGAAAAGAAGCTGCAAATTTTGTAATTTTTAAAAGACCTGAAAATTGTGTCAATTTAGAAAGACACAACTGTTTTAAAAAACGGTTGTAACAGTTAAAAATAACTGTCAGAAATTAATTTGAAATAAATCAAAATTTGAATTTAAAGAAATCACACCTTTTTAGTAAAACTATTTTTTCAAAAAATACAAAATATTTTTCAAAAAATAAGTCACATTTTTTCGCGACCGCGGCAAGCGTTAAGTGTGCCTAATAACGCCCTTAAACTCGTGCATCTGTACGCGAGTAGCATGGGGACTAGCACACTCTAGTCTTACTATCAAGTACATTGTAAAGGCACATTTGTCTTTATAAACCCTTTTCAAAACTCATTTCCAAGTAATGTGAGACAAAGGAGTTTGTTTGTTATCAAACAACTCACAAACCCAATAATTCTATACAAAGCTATGTACAGAGGAATGGCAGAGGAATGAAAGTTAAAATATATTATGTGCTCTATTCAAGATTTTTTTATGTCCTCCTCTTCATTTGTCAATGTAAGTTTAAACAACTCTTTAACTCCGATACCGATGCCTTATTGCATCTGTTCCACCTTGCCACCATTTTATTGTTCATATCCAGTGATAGTAATACTTTTTTTTTTTGTGGGTAATTAGTATATTTTGTAAACTTATTTTAATAGACCCATTGTGGTTTTTCAGAAACAAAAGGCAGTAAGTAGGAGGTGTTGATATCACCTACGAATCCTATTCCTGGCATTGGAATGAAGGAGGACTTAAAAGCAAGCACAACTGTGGATCCATGCATAATTATGGTTTGCTGATGTGAGAACACATGCAGACCTAGAAGACCTAATTCAAGTGGGGCTTAGGGAGTATGATTATTATGGACTTCAACTTCATTTTGAACTAGGCTGGGGACTCAGTGTGCTACTAGGCATAAGGATTGCTCCCACATGCATGTGACACACATACACGTCTTTTCATGTTTAAACCAATTGTCAATTAGGCCTGCTTTTTGACTTCAATCTTTACCACAATCGCTACTCTCGTCAAATATGGTTAGCATATTTTAGAGATGGGGACATGAATCATATTCCGCCGTTCATAATTTAACATAAGTTATTATTAGTGATATATACGGCGATCCACGCTGACGAGTCAAATTATAATCCTTTTTAGAAAACTTTTACCGTCCGCAACATTATGTTGCAGACGTGAAGTTTCTATTTACTTTATTCGTTATATTCTTAAGAAACCCTTTCAACCTAAAAAGACGTAGTTATGCGATAAAAAGACCTACTTGCCATATACACCGTCCGCAACATTACGGGCGGTGAAGTTTACTAATTTTCCCTTCCCCCTGTTTGTCCGTGCTTTCCTTCGAAATCACCACGTAACGGATGACGAGAGAGACTTAAATAAAACTCAGATCTGGCCCGCTGGTAACCTCACTTAAATTGCCAACTCTAACGATAGATTAGGTCCCTTCCAGATTCTATTAATTTAATTTCTTATTTCTTTATTTTTTGTATTAAAAAGTTAATATTTGTCAATAAAATATACTTTTTGCGACAAAAAAAGAACCCGAACAAGCATACATAATTTACATGTAGTCATCTGTTGGAGAGAAAATTGCAGAATGAAAGAAGAAAACAAAAATTCTATGGCTTGAAGCGCGTCTAAAGACACTGTTTTTAAGGCAATATTTACCCCCCCACTCGCTCCGAGTTCGCTACCCGGGTTAATGGCAAATCACCTCCAAGATTACCCAAACCAACAATCTGCAGATAGCAATTCTGAAGATTCTTCGAAATTGTGTATATAACTGAAAAATATGAGATTTGAAAGTTGGAATGCAAAGAAATAAATTATTCTGAATTTTCAGAATCTTATATATGGACTAACAGTTATCCTTTCATGAAGGGACACAATCAATCAGAAATAACTGTTACTTCTGGTGCCTTTCCGGAATTACTTTAAAGTCACTAAAAATAAATGACTGAAAGAAATAATTTCGAAAATTTGTAAAATATGGGCCGTTAGATCATATATAAATCAACGCACCATAAGTGCTAAGTGTGCCCACTAAAGCGCACACAATGCGCCGCGCGTGTGCGGTACACCGCATAATAGCATTCTCAATCTTCCCTCCAAAACGTCTCAAAACAGTTTAAACTTATGTATCATGTGCTTACTTATAAGGAGAAAGAAAATTAATTTTCTCTACAATGTGAGACAAAGAACAAGACATTTTAGATCTTGAACTTCACTTACAATACAAACACATTACATGCAATCTATCACCAACATCATCATCAATCACCACCTCCTCACTTTGACTAAGCTTTCACATTATCAGTGTTTGCCCCCACCGGCAATATAAGATATAGGAAAGTGAAAAAGGTAACACCATGATAAGCCTTCTTCTTCTTCTTCAAAGGGTATACGGACCACTAAGTATACAATCACTCTCACACGAAGTCACCCCCTTTCAAAAAAGGCAAATTGATATATGGGTTGACCATTGACCACTGATTAAGTGCAAAACTTAGCTGTTCTAGCCTCCACCACACGCATAAAGATGGCACACCGATTCAAGTGCAAGATTTCAATCTCTTACTAGCTCTTCATCTTTCGGAAAATGGTAGTAATATGGTGTAAAACATGTAAATTAATTTAGAAAGAAACATGGACTAGATCAAATAACAAAAATAATCAGTCAGATGAAGATATAATAACATCCTTTTGTGTTAAATTCTTTTTGTCATTAAAAGAAACATGAGTTACTAGCTCTTTAGTGACAAAAGAGTATTAGTTTTTAACCTCTCACATATGAGAACTTTGCAGGCCTTAATCTTTGTATGACTCTAATGTCCTTGTTATGGGGGCTACAAATATTAAAATTGAGACGAAAACGGACAAAACGACATGTGTGCCTAACGTTTGCAAGTCAAAGAACCATAGGGTGAAAAACCACGACGATCTCTTAGCTTTTTTCTCTTGTATTGAGTTAGTTTTCTTTTTCTTAATAAAAAAAAAACGCCATGGGTTTGGATTGTACGAAGATCAATCTTTTATTCATCTATTTTTACCCCAGAAGTGTCTTGATTATTTCCTTAATTAAAATTGGCATTTATACAAAAAAGTAGATGAGCTAACTATTTGGCTTGAAACCCTTGGCAAGTAAAGGGTGAGGAAGGAACAAAAGAGGAACTCGGGGAGGCCTCTAAGGTAAGCCCTTGCTCTTAGTTGAACAGCTCAAGTCAATCACAACTTACACCCTATGGAGAAATCTTTCTAAATCTTGGAGATAAAATCATACTAGAGCCTCATACTCGTATATAGCTGATCGGATATGGTGCGCATACGTACCCGGAATTCAGGCGAGAGAGTTGTGCCCAGGAGCAGTGAATTAAGCAAAGGAAAACAGAATGTATTTGTCACAAGAACCAACGATAGGACAGTCACTCTTATTGCATGCAAATATATGAAACCTGTCCAACATTATAGTGTATACATATGGAAGCTGAGGATGATACATGTCAATCGGCAGAAGTGCATGCACAACTCTTTATTGGAGTGGAAGAAATTAATGGCAGCTCAATCTACGCCTCTAACCGGTACCATATTCAGCAGTCAGTTCTCCTCAGCCCTACACGTCTTGTATCACCGTTGTAATGGCAACTCCTTCAAAAATGCAGCAAAGGGAATAGGAGGTTAGCACGTTCTTTATTTGCCAATATTTAGACACTGTTGGTAAGCAGTAAGCAAGAAAGGATGGGTACCTGTGGTATTAGTGCCACGATTATATGATAAGTTCCTGATACATTTGTCAACACCAACCAATTAAGGTGAGAAAATGTATACGTTATGATATTGTTTGCAGAAAATTAGTAATTAAAGAGGGTTTTTTCCCCTAACTATGTATCGATATAAAAGCTATCCAAATTGGTTTATAAGTAAGAATAGATCTTCGCGGACCATCTTGCATAGGAGAATATGAAGAATGAGCCTTCTTTCCTATCGGATGTACGTACGAGAGAGGTGTGTGTGTCGGTGTGGGTGTGTGTGTGTGTGTTCATATACTAAGAGGAGATGTTAACAAAAAAATTTGAAACATACATGATCTGCAAATTGCCCGATAAGATGAGTTGAATGAGTTGGATTGGTGCTTTGCCAGTTAACTGATTGTCGTTCAGCCTCCTGCAGTCAGATTCATGAATCATGAGAATCTAGCTTATGGCTTCATGACCTCTTTTCTTTCTATAAGTCATGCTTTTAGAGCAAAAAACTTGTAACCATGTTATGCAATGCGCATCTGTACAATTTGCTTCCGCGGTTGTACACTTACTTGGTTGACAAGATTTATTGCTCTAGCTAGCAGTAAGAATGCCCTTCTTATGTTTTGTTGCAGATGCAGAAGTAGAGAAGATAGACGTACAAGTATCTTAAAAACTTCAAATTGCCAAGAGTTGGAGGAATGGAACCAGTCAGTTGATTGTGATCCAGGTCCAAGCTGAACAGATTTGTTAGATTGCCAATCTCGCTCGGAATAGGTCCACTCAAGTTATTACGAGATACTTCCCTGCGAGTCAAACAACATTATATACACAAGTTTCTCTTTTCTTATGAATGAAAACATGAAACTGCCGTTGACTAACGAGATTGGAGGAAAATTCTTACAACCGGGTAGAAGTCAAAATTTGTTCAATCATAAATCTCGATATGTTAAGTGGACAGGGAGTGTCTTAGCAAATATGAGCGTTAGGCCGAAATAAATTGAATTTTTGTTCCGTATTGTCACATTTGTCCCAAAAACATTGAAGGTTGCTTGCCTCAGTTCAATATTGAACTTATTTAGTTCAAAAGTAAAAGTTTAGTTTTAAATACCGAGTACTTAAACTAGATATGGTGTATACTTTAGGGTATACGTTTGACATTGACCCACGTGAAAATTAAAACTAACGAACTTACAAATATTCAAGATTGCGAAGCATTCCTAGCTCGGGCACAAGAGGCCCCGATAATCCCGCATTGCCAAGGTCCCTGCAGTAGCCAAGTCAGGTTTGCTTAAAAAAATTCCTAATGTTTTTGAGGAAAAAGGCACATACACTCTTACGACGCTGTTCTCGTTGTTGCAGGTGATATGAAACCAGGTGCATGGATTCACCAAAGTTGGATCCCAACTCTGAAGAACATTGTACGGATCTCCCAATTGGCTCTTCCACACATTCAGAGCATCCCCTGCTCAAGCAACAAAAGATGATGCATTCATGAACTTACTAGGAAGCAACAGTAATGCATGTAATGTCTTAAATACATCACTCGAGACGTGCTTTCAAAATGACACGATTGAACCAGTTCATAAAAGGAAAGCTAATATTGATGGCATATTTCTCGCTCCAATTTTGGACGCGGACGTACATGGAGACTTAAAAGTGGCACTACAAGTATATTGAGAAGCAATCAAACATCATCTGGATTGAAGCGGTGAAACGATAGAGTAAATTTATCGATTCTCATGAAACAAAGGGCAAAGCTGTATAAAGATTGAATTGTATACGTACCTTCGGAATTGCATTGTACAGAGACAACAGCAAGGGCAAAGAGAAGGAAAAACAAGGCCTGAGACGCCATTCTGCAGTTCAGTTCAGTTCACTTCACAGAAATGCAGACAACTTGTTTATATAGGCACCACAGTTCTGCTTCTGCTCTGTAAATTGATGATGACTAGAAAATGATAACTTGGTCGTAGTCAAGGGCTAAGATTTGGACTTTTCAATGCAATTAAGATATGAAGGTAGTCGACTCACTCAAAGCCGTCAAGTGTCTAGAACCCATTGACGAAGGTTTTAAACCTGTAATCTCATAGCGTTAATTACAAGATCATACCAAAAAAAAATTACAAGATCATACCAACCATTACAACAATACAATTATACTGCCATCGTTTTTGTAGCCATCGTAGATTACTAATTTACTGACAATGACCTTGTTTGGCGCGGGCAAGATTTCAATGCGACAAACGCTATGCTACGATTTTCGATATTGTTGAGTTGAAACTTTGCCGAGAAAAGAAACACTTTTTTTAGATGTCAAAGAGAGAGATATCCTAGTTATTTTTTTCAAAGAATGAAAAAAAATTGATAACCATTTCTTGGGATAAAATGGCAAATTCCGATGACCCTTCGAGGGCGATTAAGGTATACGATGATAAAATATGTCATTGGTGGTGAGAGACGACAAGAAAATATGATTATTAAACTATAATTTCTTTGACCTCGGGAGCTTTGAGTGTAAGTACCCCCAACTTCTTCTCTAGAAGAAAACTACAAAGTCGGGTCTCCTAATCTTACCAAAAAACAAAAGCAAAGTCTTCTAATGAAATGTTGACAAATACTAACACCATGTTAGGCTATTATTTTCTTTGTTTTGGTCTTCATGTTCTAGAAAATACAAGAACAAAATGCCACATTAAAAAGCTTAAAAACATATATTAACTTGTTTGTATCCCCGTTTAAGATTACCAAAACAATAAAAATTTATTTGGAAACAACATCAAAACATATAAAAACTTATCTATGCTAATTTTGTGCACGTATATATATTACATCAATTTCAATATTGTTATATTTGCAAAGTCTTCGTGAATTTTGTACAAATTCAATGTTTATAAAAATAGGTTATAAAAATGATAAACAAAACAGAAATACCGCAAAACATGAAAATGAAAACAGAGAAAACCGCGACCAAACCTCGTGTAAGTCGCATTACAGAGCCATCGAGGAGTGGCAAGCACCTAGCCCATCGGGGCTGATAAGCGAGCTAGGGAAGTGACTGCAGCCATTATATAGGAAAGGTTGAGCATAGTTTGGGTTATTATTCATTGACTAACACCTTTTAATCAGATGGAGTAACTTTCTATTTGTCCCTTAACTTTGCCTTTGTGACGCAGTTGGTCCTTTTTTTTTTTTTACTATCTACTTGGTCCTTCAACAAACAAAATCTCAGCAATATCCTGCTAAAATTGTTAACTAATTAAGCATGTGACATGCAAATGACTATTTTAAAGACGCATGAAAGGAAACATACAAAAAATGTAGCCAAATAACTTTTCTTACACCTTTTAATTTTTTTTGGTGCAAAAAAGGCTGTACTGTAAAGCTTTAATCCAATCGGCATGGAGTATTGCGCATCGAAGACCTACAAGGCCGCCACATACATCTGAGCCCGATTCCAAAATTCTGTAGCTAAACAACACGTCCTCATTATCTCCTTGGAAGTAAGAAACACCGCCTTTTTCCAGCCGAGTGAAAAGCTGCCACCAACACCTCAAAGCCCAATCGCACCTTCCACTGCGGCATACGCCACCCCAAGTTCGACCCCAGAATGTGATTTTAACAACACTCAACCAGCTCCCCAGCGCTGTGACAAAAAAATCGAATCCCACAAGCTCAAAGAGTGGTGGTGATATGGTATGGTGCTTTGCAGTTTGTGGATTTGGTTATATCGGTGGTGGTGATTATCATGAAATAAGGAGTTTGTGGGATTGTGGTTGATGGCGATGGTGCTCCTTGTATGTGACTGGTGGTCGGCTTAATATATTGTGGTAG
This sequence comes from Escallonia rubra, assembly GCA_033065855.1. Taxonomy (NCBI): domain Eukaryota; kingdom Viridiplantae; phylum Streptophyta; class Magnoliopsida; order Escalloniales; family Escalloniaceae; genus Escallonia; species Escallonia rubra. The sequence goes on from JAVXUO010000300.1 coordinate 373,638, forward strand.
GTTTGGATGTTTGTTGTTGGTGCTAGTGCTAGGTATAGTTGTGCTCGTGGTGGTGATGGGCAGCAGTGTTGACAGGGATTCATCAACTGGGCTTGATAAAGAAGTGAGGTGCCGAATTTTTCTAGAAAAAGCCCATAATTTAGAATATTTAACTTATGAATAAGATTTGGTGAATTGGATTTTTAGTTGTATGGCCTATGATTGTGAATAAAAATTCTCTCTTTCTAATATATATATTTGTTAAGAGGAGAAATATATATTAAAAATAAAGAATCGTCTGGAGAAATTTTCACAAGATGTGCGTGCGTGCGTGTGTGTGTGTGGGGGGGGGGGGGGGGGGGGGGGGGATCGGTAAAGGGGAGTTGGAAGCTAAATGTTGTCCACATATGCAGAGTTAGATCTAGAGTATCTATTACAAGCTTGACTTGTTTCATAGATATTTCTGATCTAGCATTGCAAGCAAAAGTGGCTAAATCGGCCATTTCAGTCAGCAGTCTTTTTCTTCCTCGTACTAGAAGACGACAAGATTAGAGTTGCAGTTACATTAATCTCCTCCGACTGTGTCATTTGGGAGGGGCTGCTGCTAAGGAGGGAGAGAAACTTTAAGTCTTAGCAACGGATGCTAAAGAGTCCAATTTATTGAATTGTATTGTTTTCTAAGTCTAATTTTTAAATTTTTACTGTGAAACCAAAGTTTGGCAAAGAACAAAACTCGAGTTTAAGGACGAGGAAGTTTGCCAAAGAATAGACTGGAGCTTAAGAAAAGGCGCGAGAGGAGGTTTTTCATTTTTCTTTTCCCTTTTTTCGGGTTGGGGGGTGGGTGGGGGGAATGGAAGGTATGGTTAGTTTGGTTTTGGTGTAAGCCTATTCTTTTTTTGACAACTCAGAGAATTACATAGATAAAAAAGTTTTTACAGAGATAGTCATTACAGCAAAATAAAGCAAAGTCACGACTCTGGCCGTCATGAGGTACCAACAAAGTAAAGATAAGAGAAATACAAGTGATACCAAAATCAGTTCTCGCACAAACGAGGAATCACAAAAGATGAAGGATATGTTTCCTTTTTTTGCCTTTTGAATTGACTTACAGTCTTATCGTTTTGGGGTGCTCAACATAGTCCTCTCTTAACTTTTTCTATCAGCAAAGTAGACAGAGCATTTAATACAATGTAATTTTTTGATTGAAAGTCCAAATAAATATTAAAAACAAAAAAGAGTAAGTGAATTATAAATGCAACGTTAAGGGGCAAATACGGAATCACATCATATGATTGGTTTAGAGCATCTCCACGAGTAGATCTATTATGAACTGGTACTTGCATCAAAAGAAGAAAGACGAAAGCTGGATTGGAATCACGTGACTTGTTCAATACTGGTAAAATTCGCATGCGTTTCTCAATTAAAGAATTTCTATGTAAAAAGTGAATTTTTTAGTTTGAAATAGTTTTTTTAATGTGATATTACAAAAGTATAATCAGTGACTTCATAATGTGTCTTACTAATAATTTCATCAATCACGTTGATTACACTCCTGCCATGAATTTTTTTATGCCAGAATAACACGTTTCTCCTATACCAAAAAAATTAAAAAAATAGGACTTGCACGTTTTCCGCAAGTGGGTAAAAGAAGGAGCAATCAAGTTTCCCGCATTCATTTAGGCAATATAACGTAAGGAATTGTCTGCAAATCGTGTATAACTTCTGCCAAAGCAATGTATGTTTTAAAGTGATTGTATCACCGGTTTCCGTAACTATACATTACTTTGACAAAAAAACACGTCCTCTGATAATAAAGCTTAACTGTAACGTACTAACGTAGCAATAACATGTGATATTGGTCACTAGTTCTTCCGAACGGTACATTGCGATGACCTATGAGTCTACAGATAGCGCCGCATTGGCCAAGCTGCTTCATCGTTTGGTAGCTCCACTGCGATCGGCTTCATAACACAGTATCCGGTTGCTGAACAAGAACCCATAGCCATTCCTCTCTTGATACCACCACGATCACCATTTGTGTTTAAAACATGCCTTCTTTCCATCTCATGTCTTTCGGCTCTTCTTCTAAGCTTTTGCTTCCTGATGATGGAGCTCAGCCTTTCCTTGCTACTTATCGGTGATGGCACGGCTTCAAGACCCATCAATTTTGCCACCACGCCCGGTTTGCGCCAAACCACACACTCTCCTGCTAATGTTGCCGGCAAACACTGCATTTTCTCTAGTTCTGAATCAAAGCCATCCTTGTAGAATACTCTCTTTAACCCGTGATTACCACATGCCGACTTCCTACCGCCTGTGCATACGGGTGCCAAGTTTCGGAAAGAAGATCGATACATTGCGTCTTTCCCATCGAGGGAAAACCGAGGGTACTGATTTAACGCGTTCCTTGCGGATCGTAGGATATCGGAACTGTTAACACTCGACATTCGATGTTGGATTTCGCCGTAATCGTCTAGCTTAGCCCTTCTAGCCATCTTCTCTTCCAAGTCTAACTGCAAGATCATCTCCTCTAAAGTTGGCTGACTTTCCCTTAAAGTGGAATCATCCAAGTAAGGTGAAGAGTCACCTTGGTCAGTCTTTTGCTGGTTGAGGGTAGAGGTTGAGCTATCCCCATTGCAGAAGTTTTTGAAGCCTTTCCTCATCTTGGCGCCGAAGGAGTTCTTGAGGAGAAAGAAGGACAAGTCCTTCATTTTTGGAGTGCTGCTACAAAGAAAGAAGCTTGAGAGGAAGCTATGGAGGTAAAAGGTGGGGCAGCATTCAAAACTAGAAGGTAGATCAGGTGTTGAAGTTATGGAACGTGAAAGTAGTGAATGGGGGAGCGGTGTGGCTTTTTGTTGGACTTAATAGCACTCACGTGACACGAGGGATCTTTTGTCACAGGTTTTCCCACCCAGCCTCTCTCTCTGCAAACCTCTCACGATCAATGCACAGCTAATGGTTTTAAGGATCTTTATAGTTGTTTGTTGGGTGTTTCATGATTCAAAGAGTCGTCCTCAAAATCTTCAAGCAAAGAGCACTGTGTGCTTACTTTGTAAAGTTGAATAACTCGTACTATTCATCTTCTACGCCATCACCGAGGGACGAGGAGTTGAACTCTACATCTCTAGGTAGAATGTTAAGTGCAACAGATATATCCGTCAGCAATATAATGTAACACTACCACGATATATGACTAATGCATGCATGTTATAAAGTAGTACGAAGATGAAAAATTATCAGCATATAGAAGTCATTTATAGAGCGCGTCTCCATACACTAGGCAATTTTAGAATTCATATATAACTCATTTGGGTCGTCCCAATACAAAATACCATCAAATTGATGATGATGGTGGCAAGAAGATGATAGCACGATTTACCATTTGCAAACGAAACCAAGTACAAGAACTACTCCATGAGGTACCTACACTCAATACTACACCAGTAAGTACTATAAAGCCATTAGCTCCATCCCTCTATGCCAAAGCTTTTGAGTGTATCTCCCCCGTCCCACCCCCACTATCTGCCCACATTGACGGACTAATCAACAAAATTAGAGAAGAATAAAGACAACAAGATCTAGTCAGTCAATTCGCAGACTTGTCAAATATACCAACTTGGGCCAAAATGTTACTCCAAATGGCCAACCATCACGGGCCTCTGATTTAGCCCATACTTATCTACATGGCATAAAGACCACCAGCCCCACATGCATCTACGACGTCTCTTTTGTAATTGACGTTTCATATAAATCAGAAGATTGATCCCACAAATGGAGAGATGTGGGGGGAGAGAGAGAGAGAGAGAGAGAGAGAGAGAGAGAGAGAGATCTTATCAAAAAGAGATAATATTTGGTTCAAAAGAAAGCAAAGGCTAGATTTAATTTTACACTTGACGTGGACAAAAGTAGGATATATACATACAGACACACAGAAGTCTGTCGTCAAGATCAAGAAGTCATTCTTGGTGAATATGACCATCCGGAGCTTCAGTAGCCTTGACAAATCGACCCTTTACTCTCTTCCTAGTGTCAGCTCTTGCTTTTCTTGACTCGTAGCGGATGTGCTTCTCATATCTATTGACAATGTAATTCATACACTCAGAAAGTGCTCATCTTGATTTTCTGTGGAAACAACTGTAAAAGATGATAGAAAGAAAGTGAGAACACTATGTACCTCCTTGTTTTCTTCTTCTCCTTGTATCGTAGCATAGCATTGCCTCTGTTTTTCGCCAGCAGCTCTATGTCAGCCTTGTTCATATCTGCGATCGTGCTATCACCTCTCACCATAACAGTCTGATCCATGAAGTGGATATCCTTTGAGCCACCAAAGCATTTGGGTTTACCAGCACCAGAACCCAACGATGCCCTTGCACTCTGTAAATCATTTCCCTTAGACGTTGCTTGCCCCTGGTTTGCTGTTGGGTGAATTGAGTTTTTCTGCATTTTCCCTTTAATGTCAATGTTGTGGGACTACTAATAGGTTGAAAATTCAGACATATGGTCCACAACAGACGGAGACGGGTTTATGACATCCAGTAGGAAAGATTTTACAGAACTAAATCAAATAAGAAATCTATATCCCCAGAGTATTATGTCTATATCAGGCCATCTACCCTTTGCCTAAGAAAAAATCTATCATTTTCCATTCCGCATGCCATAGATATTGTTAACTGTAAATCATAAAGAATTCTCTTCTGGTGAGAATAAAATTAGACAAGCAATTACCTGCACATTCCACTTCCACTAAAGCTAGGGAATACAGCGGTTCTATGTCCAAGAAAGAATTTAGTTTACACCTACCACAAAGATTGTCTTACAAACGGAGAAAGTGCCCACGCACTTCTCATGTCCTTCGTAATCCCCTTCTCCCACCCCAAAAAGAGAAAGAAGAAAGAAAAATCTTGCATGCTTGAACTTTAAGCTACACTAACAGAAGGGAGCATAACCTAATCGAAGTTTAGAGAATGTTCACGAGAGAAGAAACGGAACTAAAATAAAAGAACTACCAAGTCGAAATATATCATCAGTGGTCGAAATGACTTACATTAAAAGCTGCAATATCCTCGTGTACTATGGGGCAATTAGTCCTGTATATTTCTCCAAATCCTTTTGTAGTCGCCATGGATGCTTCTTTCAAAAGTTCACCATAACTTTTCATCATAAACCCCACATCTGTTGCACCATAACCTACTTCAAATGGACTGGAGTCGTCACGACCCCTCAAACGCCCCAAATTAAAATCCCATATCTGCAAAGGCAGTGGATGTGAAAAGATCACTAACGAGTCAAGGGGTGAGGAGAAGAGGGAGGGAAGAAAGGGATGATGGAGTGGGATACATCAGTAAGAACCCTTTATACTGAATCCACTAAATACAGATTTGAGTATTACCAATTTACCAATTAAGAGAAGGTTGGTTATTGAACACTTGCTGACTTTATTTCTCAAAATCAATGTAATAGTGGGCACATGGAAGCTCAAATTTTAACAAGTAGTAAAACAAGAAACCAATTAAGTCAAAGGAGCTTAAAGCTATAAATAGAAGCACGAGCAAGAAGGAGATTTTAGCAGTATTTTGTTCCACTACGACGAAGAGAGTGGTTCCTTACTTTCTAAAGACTTTCCTATTTCCATCGGCCTCCCAAGCATTTGTAATCAAGTTCATTGAAAACAATGAGACAGAAATGGCAAACTATAGTTTAAAGGGTTGTTTCCCAAGTCCCGACAAGCCTACATCCAGCGTAACACCATGACAATGACCCCCCCCCCCCCCCCCACAACCACATCCACACCCACCCCCCAAAACACACACAGAAAAGAAACAAAGAGAGAGAAAAGCAAGAAGAATGACCAAATAAATAAGCAGGTCACAGCATTTGATCACATGCTACAGTAATTTAACGAGCTATTAAAATCGTTTAGAGAATGCAACATCGTCTACGGAATGAGCAAGAAAAAAGTGCAATTTCCATCCAAACAGCACATGTTGGGCTCCCCCTATCGCATGCACTCTTAAGCGCTACACAAATAAGGAGTAGTAGACATCAGGTGCACTTCTATCCCTGAAATCATTGTTTGGATAGAATGTCACATTTTAACTATCTGTGCGTGCATGTTTGGGAGAGGATTCTTTCTCCCAAAAGTGGGAAAAAGAATAGGAAAGTCCTAAATTACCTATTTTTCTCCTAGCGTACTTGTGTTCTAGACAGCAACTGATTACCCTGTTTCATAACATAACAAAACAAACGTACTTCCTCTCCAGCTTCCTTGCAACTCCCGAAGAAGAGGAGAATTTCAAAAACCAACCATTTCATTCTTTTACCTCCCTGAATATAAAATTATGGGTTATCGTAATCCATTCTTTACACTTCCATTAGCTCTCTAATGATTAATATAATGTCTCTTTTACTTTTACCTGCATCCTTTCAATCAACAGAAGTGGACACTTAATTACTTTATTAGCAAAAGTATCGCAATTCACAAACCACAAACCAATGATACCAACCAAAATCTTCCAATCTAAATACTATAAGTAAACTATCCACACTCTCACTGAATCCATACAAGATAATGACATAACAAAACAAGAGATAAATGACTGATAAACGAGCAACAAGAAAGTCAACAATACCTGAGTGCCCTGATCACTAGGGTTAGTGTTCCACGACATCTCCCCCTCCACATTCTGATCGCTCTCTTTCCGATCCGCCGGGCCCTGCATCATAAGCAACGACGTAAACGGTGCCTGCTGCCTTTGCTGCTCCAACGGTTGACTCACGCCACTCACAACTCCATCAACCGGATCTCCCAAACCACCGCCCTCCCACCCATCGCCGTTCGGTGTCCCAGGAACCAGATCATCAGTCCCGCCACCGCCGCCGCCGCCGCCATCGGGTCCCACCAAACCCCTGTTATACAGCTGCGTCAGCTGCCTCAAAATAACCTGCTTCTGCTTCCCACAGCTCGAGCTCTGCCTCTTCTGACCGCAACTACCGCCATAAATCCCGGCATTCTCGCTCGGCACCATGAGGTCCTGCAGCCACGTGTCAAACACGCCGTTGGCGTTCGGGTCCCGGTAGCTCCAGCTCGGGATCCGCGGCTTCTTGTCCTCGACGTCCAGTCCCCAAGCCGTGCCGAGCTCGAGCGCCGTCGGGCAGCCGGAGAAGCCCTCCACGGGGATCCGATCGTGCGCGGCCGACACGGAGCAGCCGCCGTGGGCGTCCCAGTCGCACTCCTGGCACAGCACCAGGTTGTCGGTGGCGCAGCGGACGGAGACCGGCTCGGCGCCGCAGTTGTCGCAGATCTGGGAGCGGACGTGCTTGAGGGAGAGGGCGTTGGCGGAGTGGACCTGCTGGTCGCACGACAGGCAGAGCTTGGCCGAGTCGGCCCGGCAGTAGAGGACCGCGATCTGGTCGTTGCAGAAATCGCAGGGAACGCTCTCCCCGGGTCCCGATTTGGGGCTAACCATCTCTGCAAGAGGCTGTGGAGATTTGTTTCAGAATGAAGTGAGAAAATGGAAAGAAAGCAAGGAAGGATATCTCAGCCCAGGTGTGTATGTATGAATTATGGTTAATGTACAGAGAGAGGAGTAAGGAGTTGCTGTTTTGTGCGAGTAAAAGGGTAATGCACATGAGATGCAAGAGGCTTTGGCTGCACAGATACTGCTACTCTACTGCGGTGACTGGTGAGCGATGCAAGGGTTATTCAGTGAAATATAATAATAATAATAATTTCACTCTATTTTTGTCGCGCACACTCTTAAATATTAATACTATAAGAGTAGATACATAACAATTTTAGCAACTTTTAACCGAGTTTACGCTCTATCTTTATCCGTGAGATGTCAAGGAGAACGATTATAAAATAATTTTAGCGATATAAGTAGAAGTATGTTACCAAATTTAGAGGAGAATTACTGATATTCCTGTTTCTTTTGTTAGGAAAAAATAATGGGGTGGGACCACTTTGTCAAATATCTTTGCCTTTTTGCTGAGCTGGAAGGGGGGGAGTATCTTGATGGCATCTTGTTAGCTCATGCTCATTTCTCCATCCCTCAATTATGAGCCTAAAAGTGCCCTTTAGACTTTAGGAGTGGATAATCTCTTTTTTCTCCTTTAGACGATCATTCATCAACATTGGGGTCTAGAAACATCTATTCTATATAATAATACGATAATAACAACCGACGACAACAACAACAACAACAACAACGACAACAAAATTTCTTAGTCTTACTTGTCTTCGAGAGTTGAAATATTAGGAATTGATATTGAACATTAAATAAATAAATTCAAATTTACTGTCAAAATCTTAATAAAAAATTTGAATTCTAAGATAGTCGTGACAGGCAAGCAGGCGTTACGCCTTTAGACATTATGTACAAAGAGTTACAAAAATAATTTTAGTATTTTAATTACTTTAAATTTTAGGAAGAATAAATTTTAACTGTTATTCTAGTCGTAGAAATCTTCCTCTAACTCCGTATATAATAGTAATTAATAATCGCTAAATATATTTACTGACTTTTCTGCTAATACTTTCAGTGACAATTCTTAACAGTATTAACTGAATAAAAGTCACTAAAAATATATTTTTGCTGTATAAAAGATTAAAAAAATTCTTTCAAACATGAATATCAGCTAAAAAAATTTCTATTAGAAATGGTAAACAACAATCGTATCCAGGAGCGCGAAAATAGAAGCAAAGTCAGGATTCGGAATTTAAAATCACGTGTAAAGCATTGAAAGCAGAGTAAACATCATAATATCAGCTTTTTGCGGGAAAAAGGTTTTGGTCGACTCCCTGAGGTCCTCTGGTCGTCATCCGTGACGTCTTGCACCGACGTCCATTTTTTGTTTTTATGGGGACTATGTTGTCGGTTCTGACTGTCATTGCTCTGGTCAGGCCCATGTCACAGCTCTCAAAGTGACTGGGCTTTTCCTTAACGGGCCAGCTATTGGCTTGATAAATTCGGTCTTGAAAAAATACAGTAATCAGTTTGACAAATTACACGTGTCGCATTACTAAGTCCTTGGCTACTATCATCTATCTATATTTATTTATTTATTTGATAAAAAAATCCTTTATTATCATTAAGTTCCAACAAATCAACGTACATGTCTCTACTATAGTCTATTTTAAATAGAGATTACATCACCAAATGCGTCAAGGTTGCAGTACTGTGTTAGACAGTTTCCAATCTTTGCATAGTTGTTGATTGGTTGGTGATCTACGTGCTTTCTTCTAACTCAAGACTATATATTTAATTCATGTTTCCGTCTTGGCATAAACCTTTATCCATCTCACGCTTCTTTCCTACAAACAGTCTCTGGTTTCTTCTTTCCCGTAAGCTATATGCAGTTGTAGCTAAGGCCAGTTTGCTTAAACTTGCTCTAAAACTTTTCCCTCTGAATTTGCCAATAGCATATTGCATTAATTGAGTCCAGGTCTTTAGATCATGGTGTATATGGAAGTTGTGCAGGATTTTCTTCCGAAGCACTCTGGCAAAAGGACACTCCATGAAGAGGATGAGATGTCGTTTCTTGATTCTATACACATAGACTGCAACTGTCTTCAGTGATAGCATTCAATTTTTTCAGCTTATCCCTGGTTCTCATTTGCTCCTTACATAACATCCACAGTACCATAACACACTTAGGAATGTGCCCTGGGAACTATAATAATTTCATATTTTCCACCATGGAACAGAGGGTTGACCGGATCTGAGAGCATTCCAAGCTGAGCTTATATTGAATGTGCTTACCTTACGTAGCCATTTTAGTTGGTCCTCTTGGTCTGAGTCTAGGTGAGGAATGGACTGTAATTGCAAGCTTAACTCCCTGAGTGCTTGTGATCAGATAGGTATGTTCCAAAACAGTCATTAGTCCATGCTTCTTGAACTTTCATTTCTTTTGAGCTTCTAGCATCATATATGATACTGTTACCAAATTGTTGCACAATGGGCCCCTTTGGCTGCCAATTGTCCAACCAGAATCAGATACCTTGACCATTACCAATCTGATATTGAATGAATTGCTACAAAATCAGCCCATAACTTCCTCACCAACTGAATCCAATGAGTTTTTTTTTTCTTTCCTTTCTAGTCCTATTAACTCCTGTTCACTCCAATCTAATGATTTTTTTTTAATCTTAAATAATTGATAGGATTTGTTTGATGTTTAGCACTTGGGAGAAGGGGTGAATAATTTTTTTGATGATTTGATATTAGAGAAACCGTAGGCGTCATGTTTATAAATTTATTTATTTATTTATTGAAGAGCATTTATGTGTGGTAGCACATGCATTACGTGTGCCCCGGCCCGCTAGTAACTATCATGGAAATTTTTTGTATCCAAGTAGTACAACCTTGTACGAATACCTTGACTTTGTACGTCCCTATATGATTCACCAAAAATATACCAAGTAGTGTTTTTGACAAATTAGACATCCTTGAAATGGAGCATTCACATATTTATGTATACTTGAGATATGGAGTGTTCACCACCTTACGTGGTGATTGAGTAGCACTCTTTACGTGCAAGTCCCCAATTACACGTGAAGACATAAATCAAAGTATATCACCAAATGCATAACTATAATAAGATGGACCAAATATGCAAGTAGTAAAGAATTGAATCCAAAACATTGTCAAACTCAAGCTCTAATATCATGTTAAGTTATCATCTGGTTTAAAATTTTAAGATGTTAAATAATGCACTCAACAATGTTATCATACTCAACACCATTCAAGTGTGTGTGCGAGAAAATTAGACCAAGGTGCAAACAACCCTGTTTATACTTTTGCACGCTTGAGAGTGACAAAACTCTCTCGATTGCCATGTAAGTCGACCCTGCCGTAACTAGTCGAATATTGAGCAGACATGTTCACGATTAGGGGCAGAGGGAATGGGGGGCACAAGTGGGCTGGTGCCCACCTGCTTCTCGGTGAATTTTTTATTCTATATGGTATATTTTATCCTTAATGAAAAAAATGTCCACCTAAATTTTTTTAAAATATTTAAAAGAGATATATTTTTAGTAACTTTATATGTTAAGTTATATGAAAATTCTAAAAATGCTTAAAAACAAAAGTCTTTTTAGCCGTTAGAAATGTTAAACTTACTAAATAAAAAAAGTTCTACGCTTAAAGTCAACACAAAAAAATCCATTATTTTCCATTGTTTTCAAAGTCTCCCTATTTTCAAAGCCTGAAAGTCACATAACGGAGAGAGGCACGGAGCACACTGTCTTCTTTCGCCATCAATGCCACTGACTTGCCTGCAGCCTCTCAAAGGATCTCAATTCCCCACGCACGATACAGGAGCCACTATTTCTGCATGTAACAAAGCTAGGCTTTTCAAAACTTGTTTGGTTCCCAGGCAGTCACCCTGGCTAGCTTGACAGGCCCTTATTTCTCATGCTGGACTAGCTCTTCTTCCATGAGATATGCAATGCTTAGTATTGCTCCAATAAGCTTCGAAAAGGGACACAGAGCTAATGCGGCAGAACCGTGCAAGCTTCTACATATCATTCATTAGGTTTAAGTTCTGAAAACATACTCACAAATCATACACACAAACACAAACTTGTGTATGCCTCCATAAAGCTTATGTTTAAAGTTTGCATGTCTGCTGTACTTAGAGAAGTGAGGCTATGCTGCTAAAAGAAATGTGGTGAGTGTGCAACTCAGCACAGTGCCCTGGATGAGTTTCAACATTCATCTGATGGGGGTATCATATACATGGAATAGGCAGTCATAGGGCACAAGTAAATTTTAAGTGTGAAACCAAAAACTCCCATAGCAATAACTCCCATATGTTTAGATGGAGTTAGATTTGTAATAAAAGTCAATTTCAAAATCGAATAGGTAAACCAACAGGACACATATATCATAGCTTCAAATGAAGTTTTAGAGAATTATCCAACAACCGTTATTCACAGCATCAAATATTGTAGTTTATATAGCTTTGTAAGACAAGGAACAACATGCTAGCAGAAGAACATAGTGTTTATGGTGCAGTTTAATGACTTGTAAGGATGTCAAGCAGGTAATGCAAAGCTCTCTTCTATCCAGCGTGGAGGATCCATCACGGCACAAGGATCGGACTTCTCAAACGCCGCAAGCTGCCAGAGGAAGCAGGTAATATTATACATCACGATACAAGATAAAAGAAGCAATAAAATGCAAGTAAACATCTACCTTCTCATGGCAGCTAGGACAATAGTGATACTTATGCCAGAGGCAATCCATTGAAGGACACAGAAAGCATATTCCGAGCATCATCGGCATCATGCAACCAACAAATGCTGCCAAGCTTGGTTTAGATCTGTTTCCCATAGAAGGTCAACATCAGTTAGCGTGGAAGTTTTCCTCAATTTACAACTCAAGCAAAGCAGAGACTGCAGAAATGGGTAGTTTCTCAGCCTTTTCATATATTTAGTTAGACACATACATATTGTTCATCACTCTATGCATGTTTTAGCTGTTTGATTTGAATCTGCCGTTGCTCACTAATTACATATGGTAATATGAAGCAATATCATGTCAAGATATATAAAGTATCAAGCATTTTCTTAACATATAAGTAGGAGAAGGCAGAGAAAGGAAAACTTAACCTTAACAAGCAGAAAGAATAGGAAAAACAAAGAAAAAGAATCATGAGCAAAATGCATCGAGCAGCTCCATTGGAAAGTTGATAGGTACAGTTGCCATCAAGATCTGACAAGTTGCCACCACCATTTCCATGTTCAATTGAGTTTATTCCACTAAAATTTTGTGTCTCGTAAACCTAAACCATCTCCAGGGTACTGAACCTTCTCCAGGAAAAACAGGCAAGGTTTCTCATACACCTTCGAATGATCTCTATACAACAAGCAATACCTTCACTCCAAATCCATTGGAAGGAGCCTAAGCTTATCAAACGCCACGGAAGTTTTTTTTTATCTGCAGCACCTAGTGAACAGCGTTCCATGTCCACATATCATGACTGGAATGCCTTAGCCTCCAATGAACAGGATTAGAGCCCTCAATACGTGAAATGACCGAAACCAATCACTTTGACAAAGTCAAGAGTGTTAAACCAACCACCAATTCAACCGTGTAACTCCAAATCACTACTCTTCTCAATTTCTACTCCGAATCAATAATACATACGCGCACATCATACATATAACTCCCCGTGTTTCATAATATTGTCTCTTTGACTTCAGTTTTGAACATTGACTTGACTTCTTATTTTTACCCGCAATTTAACTTAGTAAAAAAATACACATTCAATCTCGTAAAATTTATACTGCTAATGTTGCAAATATTCAACTTATATCGTAGGGACGTGCAAAAAGTAAAAGGAGACAAAAATTCTGAAACGCAAGGATAACGGAAGTAGTAATCTTATTACCGGACGGCGGTGACTCCGGAACTACCGCAGAAAGCGCAATTAATAGGCGCAGGGGTGTCCCTGTAAATTGTCTGCTGAATCGGGATCCCCTTCGGATCGCCGAAGACGGCGTTCGGAGGGATGACACCGGCTTGGTACGGATTCTGGACGACATAGTATTGCTGATGATGATCGAATTGCTGGTGCACAGGAGGAGCCTGGTAACTTGCGGCGTAGGGGATGCCGATCGCCGGCTCGTCGTGCTTCGACGGTTTCTCGGAAGTCATGGCGAGGACTCGATTGTAAACCTGCAAAATTCAAACCTCTTCCTTCGAACACTCGATTTATTTATAGGAGCTAGAATGGAGAAAATTCGACTTGTAAACTCTTCCAGAATTTAGGCACCGGAGGCGAAAGTCCGAAGTCTTTATCTTTTTTGTCTTCGGTGAGTTGGGTCCACTGCCACGTGTCGTGACTTTCATTTTATACCTTTTAATTTTGTTTACTAAAGAGAATTGCCCGCCTAAGGGGAATATATCGCATTGGACTTACATCATGTTCCCAACCTATTCTGGTCGTACTCAAAAGTCAACCAGGGGTCCCGTTTTGCACAACACGTCACACATTCAAAGGTCAATTTTTCAACCGGTCAAAATGCATCTTTCATCGAACGTTCGCTGCAATTCATGACTAACATATTTTTGTCGCCAACGTAACAACGTCAACGACGCCAACACTTGGGAAAAGCATGCAAGTGAGCGACACCACCTCGAGAGCTCGGCCACCTCCCTCAAAGAGGAGGGAGGGGGGTCGGCCACTCTTGTCTTGGGGGGGGGGGGGGCCTGCATGCGCCTTCCTTTACATCTCATTCAACGCACTGTCTCAACAATGCTCACTCATAACTCGTGGCCGCACGATGCTTGTTGTCGCCCACGCAACGTCATTATGACAATTGTCGCTCGTGGCCGCGCACTATCGTTCGGGCGCCGTTTCGACGAAGATTGTTGCCAGCACTCTGTCTCCAACACTCCGCTGCGCCCATGCGCCGCGCCGCTAATACGGCCATGCCTCCTAGCTCCCTATCACACTACAATGCCCTCGGCACCATCGCCACGCATGTGCGCCACTTTCACGACATGTGCCCACAGCACCAGGTATTGTCTCACGACGGGTGATCGCCGCGCCCATGCGCCATAATCATGTTACATGCCTCCGGACACCACGCTCATTCACCACACCATGTGCCCACACCATGGACGTGGAACATGCTTCGACCCACTCTCCGGAGTGTGCAACATGCCGATGGGCTCTGCTCGTAGTGCTCCGGCACGAGGACCCTTCGTAGCGGGATAGGCTCGTTACCACAAAGTTATCGCCGTCTTCATTCCAAGGGGCTCCGCTTGTAGTGCTCCGGCACGAGGACACTTCGCAACGGGATAGGCTCGTTACCACAAAGCTATCGTCGTCTTCAGTCCGGGGGGGCTCCGTTCGTAGTGCTTCGACACGAGGACCCTTCGCAGCGGAATAGGCTCATTGCCACAAAGTTATCACCATTTTCATTCCGGGGGCTCTGCTCGTAGTGCTCTGGCACGAGGACCCTTCACAGCTAGATAGGCTCGTTACCACAAAGTTATCGTCATCTGGGGTGACTTGCATGACACTAGGCACTAAGCTGCAACCATGTCCACTCACGTTACCGGTGATCATCAGTGCCCCCAGGACGATGAGCCCTCAGTCACTCCGGGACGGGAGTAGGTCTTTGGAAGGCATCACGCCTAGTCTGCCTGGCAGTTGGCTACAGGGGCAACCCTCACTGCTGTCAGGTTCTCTACGCGTCTCTTGACACACCTTGTGGGATTCAGTAAGGGCTTGGACTGGTGGTTGGGGCAACGAGCTTACTCTGATCATGCTACCGCGGTGTGGTCAGTCTTCTCAGACAGGTAGAGAGATGCTGTGTGGGGCAAGGCAGTGCGAATTTGGGAGCCGACAGTCCGACGGAGAACCGGTATTTGCAGACCCCCTGGTGACGTGTCATTCCCAGGGGATGACACGTGTCAGCAAATGACACATGCATACTTTTGCCTATAAATAGTGGACTTTAGGACTCATTTAAAGGACTCTCTCTCATTTGACATTTTCACTTTTTTTTCTCTAAAAACTCATTCTCTCTGGAATTCTAGAGAGAGAAACACATTTAGATTTCTGACATCGAACCCCTGACGCTGCACCCCTGACTTGAACCCTCACTACAAGAAATGAGGGAATTAGCGACGGACTTTTAGCGACGGACAAAATTCCGTCTCTAAAAGTCTTTTCAGTGACGGAATACACACGTCGGAAAAAATCCGTTGGTAAAACTATTTAACGACGGAATAATTCCGTCCGTAAAAATAACCGTCGGTCAAAGTCGAGGTTCGCCGCCGAACGTTTACCGAGGAGTGCGGTCCGTCGGTAAAACTGTTTAACAACTGAATACTTTCGTCGGTAAAAATATCAGTCGGTGAAAGTAAGGTTTTGCCAACGGACTTTTACCGGCGGGTATTTTCCGTCGGTAAATGCCTTAAATAGATCAGATCCCCTTCTTCTTTTCTTTCTCCCGTTGCTCTCTCTCTCTCTCTCACCGGCGATTTATCCTCCGTCGCCATCCCCGGCAACCTAGCCCCCGACGGAATATATCCTGCCACCGCCTCCGACGCCGCCACTGCCGCCCATCTTCAAAACCGAAGGACCGCTGCTGCGACGCCACCATCACTTCTGCGCCGCCATCACAACCGCGCCGCCCATCTTCAAATCAGCCCAAGTTTCTGTAAGTTTAAATATTCCATTTCCCTTCTGCTGTAAAGGTGCTCCACAGTTTCTCTTGTGACGGTGTTCCATTGTTTCTGAGGGTAGTTACTGAAGAGATGGGGTTCCATGGTTTTCATTTCTGATTTGTATTGAGCAGCCAAGATACAACTTGTATAGTTGCATCTTGGCTTTAAGAATTGCAAATGCCAGTATATTGCTGACAGAGCTCACTTTCATGCATGATCTAGGAACTGAAGGAAGCTTAGGAAACACAGATACACAGACACACGAATACTGAATATTTAATCCCTTTTTACAACTTTGATCTTAGTAGTTATAGCATTTTGCTTGGCTTGGCGGGGTTGATCGACTCTTGGAGGAGGGTTCACCTTTTGGCTTTAAAAAAAGGCCTGGGGAATACGAGAACACCAACAAATAAAATAGCTTCATGGCCCCTTATCTCATCTCAACCAAGTAACCATCCTTCTACTTCATTCGGTAAGGCCTAATCCCTTCTTATTACACTGTTTGGTTTTCAGAAAGAATAGCAAGTCAAGTCGAGTGCAAATGGGTGTGATTAGAAGCAGTTTCACGTTCATGGTTGGGGCTATTAGTAGAGCTTATATTGCCCAAAACTATCATGTACCCAACATCAGGAAACACTACAAAAGTGAATGTGTCATTGCCAAGCACGTTCAGGACTTATCGTAAAAAAAAAAAAAAAAAACATCTTTACAACCAGAACAAGGCTTCGACTGATTAAATAGTTGGTTGCACATGTATCGTACTACCCACCTAACTACCTACTCACGGCAGGCGCAAGTTTTCATCAGGATTAAGGAAGTTTGGTGGTGGCTTTGTAATTTAGGTAGATGTCGATGGTTGCTATCAGGGCATGGTGCGGGTGGAGCTGTTGGTGATACGTTGATGATGGTGGGGAGAGAGAATAAGATGATGTGGGTGCAAAGGTGTTCAAGAGTTAGAAGTTACGAATTTTCCCATGATAAATTGGTAGATGTTAAAGAAAATGTGGTCTTAACCCTAAACCCTAAACCCTAAACCGAACCCTAAATTGAACTAATTGAACCCTAATTTGATGGTCCCAATCTAACCGAACCCTAATTGAACCCCAAATTGAACCCCCTAATCCAACCGAACCCTAAATTGAACTAATTGAACCCTAAATTGAATGTCTCAAATCAACCGAACCCTAAATTGAATCAATAGAACCCCCTAATTGAACCCTAAATTGAACTAATTGAATCCTAAATTTAATGCCTCAAATCAACTGAACCCTAAATTGTATCAATAGAACCCCCTAATTGTACCTAAATTGAAGTAATTGAACCTTAAATTGAATGCCCTAATCGAACCGAACCCTAAATGAAACTAATTGAACCCTAAATTGAATGCCCTAATACAATCGAACCCTAAATTGAAATAATTCAAGCGCATCGGATATGTGAATTTTGAACATTTTTTAAAAATTTTGAACATTGCTCATTTGTTTGATAATTTTAGGTTGTTAATTGTGCGTTTTATAATTGTGATTATTGATCGATGATTTTAGGTTATTAGCTGTGCATTTGAAGTAATTGTGATTATGAATTGATGATTTTAGGTTGTTAATTGATGATTTTAGATTGTTAATTGTGCATTGAGCATTTGAGATATTGAGATTATTGACGGAGGATGGGACCCAATTGGATTGAATGTGTGATTTTTGTTAATTTTTATTGCATTGAGCATTTGAGAATTGAGAATTGAGATTGTTGACGGAGGATGGGACCCAATTGGATTGAGATACATGTTAGTTAGCGCAGACACGGACACCACGTTTGATCGACGGTGTCTGACATTTAGAAAACAAATTAACGTATGCCGATGTGTCCGGAGGTGCGTGTCGCTGGGCATCGGACACGTGTCCGGAGGCGTCGGACACGTGTCCAAAGGCGTCGGACACGTGTCGGTATGTGTCTGACACGTGTCCGGAAGTGTCAGAAACGTATCGGACACCATATCGACACCCTATATGAGGTGTCGGAATTGAGGTTGTTGAATGTGCATTAAATTTAGGTTAGTTAGGTTAATGCGACATTTTTAGCATGCACCCCCTGGAATCTAATCGTGGCTCCAGCGCTGGCTATAATTAGCCCTAATTAGTCCTGATTAACAATATTTTAGTAAATCAATTAACCCTAATTAGCTCTAACGAGCCTAATTAGTTTTAATTAACCCTAAGAACCTGATAAAATTCAAATTAGCTGTAATTACCTCAAATTAGCCCAAATGAACCCAATTATGCGCATATTGATTGTAGTTAGCCTAATTAGTCATAATTTGCACTAACATAACTCAATTACGCCTAATTAGCGCTAGTTAGGACTAATCAACACTACTCGGCACCATCAAAACCCTAATTAGGACTAAATAACCCTAATTAGTCCTAATCAACCCTAATTAGCTATAATTATTCGAAACTAGCCCTCACTAACATTAAATAGCTCTAACATAACCCAATTAAGCCTAATTAGCCCTAATTAGGACTAATCATCACTACTCGGCACAATTAAACCCTAATTAGTCATAATCAACCCTAATTAGCTATAATTATCCGAAACTAGCCCTCATTAACATTAATTAGCCCTAACATAACCCAATTAAGCCTAATTAGCCCTAATTAGGACTAATCATCACTACTCGGCACAATTAAACCCTAATTAGGACTACATAACTCTAATTAGTCATAATCAACCCTAGTCAGCTATAATCATCTGAAACTATCCCTCATTAACATTAATTAGCCCTAACATAACTCAATTAAGCCTAATTAGCCCTAATTAGGACTAATCATCACTACTCGGCACAATTAAACCCTAATTAGTCATAATCAACCCTAATTAGCTATAATTATCCGAAACTAGCCCGCATTAACATTAATTAGCCCTAATTAGGACTAATCATCACTACTCGGCGAGGAGGATGAGGTCACATTAATTAGCCCTAATTGGAGATGATGTGACCGAGTCTACTGATGAAGAGGATGAATTAGAAGATGAAGAGGACGACGAGTCCCACGAAGAAGAGGGCGACGAGGATAGTGATGAAGATGATTCGCAAACTGAAAATGATTGACTTGTAATGTTGTAACATCACGGGAAAAATGTAGTAACATTTTAGAACTTGGTGTTTATTGATGTGTTTTTGCACATTCGTTCATATATATATATATATATATATATATATATATAGTGCCGATGATGATTTATGCCAAATTATTGTTTTTCACGTGTTAATGTCTTTGTATATAATCTATATGAAGTCAGATATGGATAGGATACGGGCTATTCGTGGCCGGGCTGGACGCCGAGCTGCTTCCTCCCCGGTTAGTCCCACCTTGTCATTGCCTACTGATGACGAGGCACAGAGTGATCGCGGACAGCCATCGGGGGCCCAGCCCCAGCTGTCGCCGTCACCGTCGCCCCAGCCATCGCCGTCGCCCCAGCCGTCTCCATCTTCCGCGGGTTCTACCTCAGGTATAGTTGATAACGGTGTTTCCTACATTTTCGCTAGCCCCATTTTAGAACTGTATTAATGTCTGTGTTTTGTAGGATCTCGACGAGGCCGTGGTCCGACACGCGGGGTACGCATCGACCCCCAGCGTAAACAGAGAGTTACGCTCACGCAGGAGGGCCTGTAAGTACTAAAAATATCATCTCATGCCTTATGTTTAAAAATTTTGGGTGTTAATTTATATTTGAACTGTATTAATTAATTTAATTACTTCTTTGGCAGGATCCTGGAGAATATGGCGAGGACGAAGATCGGCGTTCTTGTGAAGGGCCGATTCTTCGAGCCACGCCTGTACTGGAAGGAATGGGATGCCGCTGCGAGGGAGGCCCTATGGGAGGAGTGGCTGGTACGGTGAAGTATTTTTTTCAGCGTTAGTAAATGTTAAATTACAGTTTGTTTTATGTTGTTAATTTGTGTTATTGAATGCATTACAGGAGGGGTTCACGTTTGATACGCCTGAGCAGCAGGGACTGGGGCAGCAGGCTTTCTTTGCCTACATCGGCAAGAATTACCGCCGATGGCTCCACGATGCACGAGACCGGGCGAAGAGGGCGCTGCCCGCGGGTGCCCCGATGACGGACATGACGAAATATCCCCCACATTGGATATCTCACCGTGTATGGGGGGAGATGATAGATCGGTGGGCTGCGGATCCAGGTTGGGACGCCAAGAGTAAGAGCGGGGCTGAAAACAGACAGAACAGAGATCCGACGCACACGGGGGGGTCGGTGCCACACGACATCGTCCGACATATGAACGCGGTCGAGCACCCGGATCTAGAGGAGGATGAGGTCATAGCTCTGACCTATACTCAGACGCACGTGCGGAAGAAGGACAAGGACGAGACGCACCAGGCGGGCGACTATATTTCAGATATTGCCCGGCGGATCGATGTGAGTCAATTTATTTAAGTTAATTTGTTTCTTTCTATCCTCGATGTCTGTTTCGTTAATTAATGCCATAACATATCGTTAATCCACTTTTTTTGCAGGCCTCGTATGAACAGCTAAGGGGGTTCGAGCAGCAGTCCGGACAGCCATCAGCGTCCACTAGTACGGCTGCGAGTACTGGGGGGTTGAAGCGATGGCTGGATACGCCGGAGGTCGTGAATCGGCCGAAAGGCCGCATACGCGGCCTGCATAGCACGACTCCTCGTGCCGTGATAGGAGCGTCCTCACCCCCTGCTGCCCCTCCACAGACACCGGCTCCTCGGCCTCAGTTGCGCGAGGAGGATATCGAGCGCATTGCTACAGTGGTGTGCCGGATGATCAGGGAGCAGGGCACGGCTGGACCAGCCGCCCCGGGCCCGGTTCAGCAGGATCCAGATCCGGGACTCGGGAACCCCTGATGAGCCTCTTCCCGTGCCCGTTCCTAGCTTCCCCCCCCCCCCCCCCCCGCGCCCGGGTTGTACTCTTCTCCCCTCCCCTAACCGGCTATCTCCGATTCCCGGCTTGTACATGTATTAGTTTATTTTATAATAAATATTTTTTATAATTGATTATATATTTTTTTTCTGTATTTCGTTTATTGCGCGTTGTTGTTGAGAATTGTATCGGATTTATTCCGTCGCTAAAATATTCCTTTCAATTAAATATTTAGCGACGGAATATTCCGTCGCTAAATATTTAATCCGTCGCTAATTGGACAAAAAAGAAAATAAATTAAAATTTTTAAAAATATAATTAGCGACGGATATTCCGTCGCTAATGAAAAATAAATCCGTCGGTAAAAATCACATATTTAGCGACGAATTTAAAAATTCTGTCGCTAAACTATTAGTCACGGGCTTTTATACGAGGAATTTTTAGCGACGGTGAATCCGTTGCTAAAAGAATTAGCGACGGATGTTTGGCTTTTAGCGACGGATTTTCCCGTCGCTAAAAGCCTGTTTTCTTGTAGTGCCTAGCTTGGATTGTCGACTGCCGCCCATGTTCGTCGCCGCCCTGTCTGCGCAGCACTACCAGCCCTCACGGCCTGTCTGGGGAGCCTTGCTCTCTGCCCTTACTCCGCCCTCACTGTCTCTCACTTTGCATACTTGGAAGCTGACTCGAACTGCAGCCTTTGTCGCACCTCACGTAGTTACGAACCCACTTTTCTTGGCATCACATCATTAAGGTACCACTAATTGTACGTGTAAGAACGTCGCTGAAGCAAGAAAAAGTTGTATATCCTATGACTTTTCAATTACTTTTTTTGCAACAATCTTAGCTCACCTAAAAAATTTGACCGAGTTGAAATTGGTAAAGTAAAAAGCTTAAAGGTGGAACAAAGTGTGATTGCGATTTTTTTGAGTTGTTGCCTTAGTCCAGTCCTAATAAAAGGCTTGGGCGGCCCAATAAGTTCCAATTTTGCCTAATTCAAAGGGAAAGGGGTGGACAATGGCATGAGTCCGTTTGATCAGTCTGTGCGTCGAAGGATAGAGGACCACTCCAGTCCAGTCTTTGTTTCTCATCTAGTTGGGCTTATGTTTTGTGTTCTGGCTCCAACAACTTGGTTACGGTTACAAGAGCAAGTGAGGTTTATGAAGAAATTGTCCATTGAAAACCCAAATATGTTGGAGTAAACAAGGTTAATTGGCTAAGTATGCCCACCTTAGACTAATCAAAGCAAATTCAGGAAATTTTTTTTTTTTGATGATCTTAGACTTCCATTTCAAAAAAAAAAAAAATTTTATTTGAACAAATTCAGGGTTGCGCTTGTGGAGATATATTATTTCATCTCCAACTTTTTAATCTTTTTAAATATGTTGTGCACTTGAAAAGTAGGGTGCAAAGTGCTAATTCACGTTTTTTTTTCCTTGCTTAATAACAAAACCACCATAAAAAGTTTTTCATATGTAACACAGACACATATCATCATATATTATGATTTCAAGTAGCGATAATAATGCCAAAGGTACATTCGCACACCTTAAAGAAAATTAGGAGGTAGACATAAGGAGAATAGACGATCGATGATCGATATGCATTTTATCGGACTATTTTCATGAGTTTGCGAGTGAGCTTGCTTAACTTGGCTATTTAATTTTTTCTTTCTCCAACTAACGTGGAACAACATTAGAATAGTTTGCTTTCCATAAAATTTCTAATTGTTCTAGTATGTTAATACTTCGCATTCACTTATATGACCTCCGGTATTACGTAAGCCTTAGAGCTCTTAAAAAAGGCTACTTAACGACACCCGTGTACACAAGTGATTTTCCGTCACTCTTCAATACGCTTCGATAGCTAGGAATCTTTATTGAAAAGGATACAAAACAAAAGTGGAGAATCATACGAAGGAGGTGTTTTTGGTTACAATTTACTTTGAATTTAGGGCAACGAGATGTCAAATTATCTTTGACTTACATTAGAACATAAGTCTAGATTAAATATTTACCCTCCCCATGTAGTTGGCTTCATACATTATATTTCCCTTAAACATAGTCTAATCTATTGTAGTAGTATGAAGTTCGAGGTTCCGGACTCATTCCCTGCACTGCACATTGCACGATGAGGTTAGTTATGCGCACGAAGGGAACATACTCTAGTGGCCTGGGGGTCTCCCCTTGCTAATGCTCTTGGTGCTTGCTGCCGTGCTGGGCAAACACATTCTATATTTCTGCTACTTATATTATACCTTAGTTTGCTGGAAGGTTGGAAGGGGAGCCAAACGGAGCTTCTCGCTTCAAAAATTCCTTCAGTTTAGAGTTGTTTACCTTTCCCGAGTTTATGGTTCACGCATGGAGTTATCATGGACTGGCATTGTTATCCTGACCCAAGCTGTATGTGTCATAGCAGAGAATTGATATGATTCAACCTATGTTTAAGTAAGAAGCTTGACTCATCTGAGTTTCACTTGCCTAAAGATACTCATTTTTCTCCGTAATTGTTATGTAAGTTTAATTTCATTAACTGTTACATGTACAAAATAAACTTATCTTAAGGTTTAACAAAAAAATCAAAGAAAAATGTAACGAGACGAGGTAGCATAGAAGATGACGACATTCAAAACCCATGATTTTGCTTCATAAACTAGCGACACAAATCGGGAGTCTCGTGCTTTTGTGGGCCAACACATATCTGGAATCATGCGTTTTTACAATTCACACGGAGTACAGTGCTTAATAGGTTGGAAATACAAGACCATATCTCTCGTCGAGAAGGTGCTCCTACCCGATGCTTTTACTAAATGGAAGGGCAATTCTTTCCGGACTAGGATTAACAGAGTGGTCTTAAGTAACGATCATTGTTTTTTAGTATTTCGCTAGGAAGGTATTGCACGATCTTTCATCAAAAGAAAACATCAACATCTATTGTCCTGTAAGAAATCACTCACATGCTTAGATGGAGGGCGCTTAGTTGGAAACTTATAAGTAGGTCTTGTCAACATTGGGTTCTTTGTGATTGGTGACAACTACTCGAGTCCATAATAAAATAGTCCATAAGTTTGAGGATTTTTTGCTTGGAATATGCTCCTTGTAAATGCATCATGTTCGCTATTCAACGATAAACTTGAAAAAAATGACTGAATCTCAAGAGTTTATCAATAAAACAGATCACATAATGATGAGCCATATCTGTCTAAGTTTTTCAAAACGACTCAAGTATGCTGTATGCAAGATGGTAATCACCAGCTGGTCATGTTCAAGACTTGAGTTTGACTAATACACTACCTTGTGGAACGCCCCAATCAGCTCATTTTACAGCCCTAGTATGGGCCTTGGGGTAAGAAAAGTGTGTGTGTGTGTGAGAGAGAGAGGGGCTGCAGGTGAGGAAAAAGAAAACTGCAAAGAGTTCAGATTTGATTCCACATCAGGAAAAATACGAACTTGCATTCGGCTTTTTCGATAGCACCAACACACCCTACCCACCCATCTCGTGAACAATTTTCTCTTCTCTGTGTCTCTGTGTGTGTGTGTGTGTGTGTGTGTTTGTGGATCATAACACTGTGTCTAATGGTAATGTATACGCACACAGGTATTCTTGAGGCTGCAAGCCCAACACATTCGGCTTGTCGACTTTCCTTTAGTCTCTTTTCACCAGTTCATGGCCGTCTGCTTCCCTTTGTCCACTTTTAATAGCTTTCACAACTATCCCATCAAAATTTTCTGTTTCAACTCCATCTGATTCTTTCTTTCGTCAATTTTATCCAGTTGTTCAAAAGTAGCAGGTGTCATGCACCAGTTTCTGCTCACGGTGTGGTCCAGCAGTAGACCCTCCTGGTTTTCAACGAATACTTTGTCAACAATGGTGTTATTGGCTCATATATATGTTTAAGCCGAAGTTTAACTTTGCACTTTATTTTTTTTGTTTTTAGCAATGATGATGAAAAAAGGATTTTCTGTTTTCGTTTTGGATAAAATTACTCAAATAGTAACAAACTGAAAACATAAAATGTGTTTTCAGCTGTTTTTCAAACTTAACCCAATATAAGAAATAGCTAAATTTTTTTTTGTGAAAATGATAAAAGTACAGTTTTCAAACTGAATATGAAAATCGTGAAAATGAAAACAGAAAATGAAAACAGAAAACAAATATGGTAAGCGTGATTAACTTTGCACTTTATTTTGCTCTTTCCAAAGAAAAAAAGGATTGTCGCTAAAAAGTTTACTCACGACAAACTGATAATGTTTTTACAACAAAATCTAGTCGTAATCAGTATAAGAAATCTATTATTCATGGTAAAGTTTGTATTTAAAAAGAATTTGGCTTAAAAGGAGAGATTAGGGTGATATATATGAGGAATATATATATATTTTAACCCCCTGATGATCAACATGAAGAACTTTGTGCAAGACTAAACTTTGATCCTATTCTTGAACATCTTTAACCTGGAGAACAAGAGAAAAGCGATCATAGCAGATGAAATTGGATCTAAAAAGCATGTTACAAATTTTGTAGAAATCTTTCAATTTTATCCTTTGATTGACGTAAAGTTTTGTGTGCGTGTGGAAACAAAAATATCATCCATATAACTTTCAAATGCTTTCTTTTGGTAAATACCTTACTATTGTTTACTTTTCGTTTAATATTCAACCATCGATCCTTTCGATGTAACTTGTAAGAATAAGTGTAACTTTTGAGAGCTGCAAATGTTCTAATATTTTTTTTTTTAATTTTCCCAATAGGGAAATTTGTTAGAACTACAATTCATATATATAATCCGCCTGTATGGGGAATCGAACTCGGGACCTCGAGGCCCCTTGCCATCTCCACCACCCCTTTGGATTGTTCTAATATTATTGTCCCTTTAAAAGCAACCTCTTACATTTTTGGCCTCAATGCAAAAATGTCCCTTAAACTATGGTAAGATTATGATTCCCCAGCAAGCTAATTTGGCTATATAACCCTCACTCAAATTATGGCATTAACTGCAAATTTATAACTCTGCTAAGAAAAAATCTCAATTCAAAATGTATAACTTTCCAATTAATGGCATAGCTAAATTTGCTATATGTTTAACTTAAAGGGGGATTTCGCAAGTGCGTCATAGTTTAATGGTGATAGCTACAATTATGCTTATTATCAACAACTTATGATACAAATTTATAGTAAGAATTTATGTTAATTGAATCCCTTTACACTTCAAATCGTTGGTGTAAGTTTAAAATGCTGCAAAAGGATAATTAAGTCTCTTTCAAAGAGAGAAAGAAAGAAGAGCGAGTGTAACAAAATTTAATACGAAAATGACATAAAGGTGTTGACTAGGTCATTTTAAGGCTACCATAATTTTGCCTTATGTACATGTATTATCGTCTGGTGAGTGCGTGATAAAAACGTCGTGGTAGCATGTCATAAGTTGCTTAACCTGCCATTGATAGGACCAATAACCTTTCTCAAAAATCACAATCTGTTAAAAGAAGCTCTGGCGTTCTCCTAGGAACTCCGTTTTTACCGGTTCTCAGCTTCTTCTCTCTCGCACACAGATAAGACGTGCACTCTACCGCTTAGCCTCTTCCCATGCATAAAAGAAAGAGAGAATTGTCAATCGAGATTTTCAGAGTCCTCCGTTCCAACTTTAAAAGTGTTACTCGTACTATTTTTAACTACGTTAGTGAATTTTATAAAAATGCAAACGTCTTTCATTTCCTATAATACAATTCATGAAACTAAACAATCAAAATTATTCATTCAAATGGCATGACATTTTCATGAACCGTGCGTGTGGCTTGACCATGGAGGGGTTGAACTGAGACAAAGTTCAGGAATGCCCCGAACTCAGTCCCTTCCCGGTGCGGACAGCTCTGTGCTTACCCATCCAGGAGAGGTTGAAGTTCCATAAAAAAGATTCCCACGCGCATTCTATGTTCTACGTGGGTTTGCCAAGTATTTCTCAAACATTTTAGTCCATCTTTTCTACTTCAAAAGCTCCATCATTCTCTTGTTTTATAAAACAAACCCCATTTCTTAATCTTGTCTTCCCTCCCTCTCTCTCTCTCTCTCTCTGCATTTCTTCACCACCCTTTTTGGTTCTTTAAAGCTTTGTGTTAAGGGTAAATGATTGAGGTTTTTCAGTTATAAAGGGTGGTGAAAAATGACAAGTCCAAACATGGCAACGATCACTGCATCATTGGAAAGATCTCTTCAGAACTGTTCCCTAAACCACCACCGAGGCAAAAGCGGTAGCAACAGCAGTAGCATCGGCAGCAGTGGTTCAGGGGTTGGGTTCGGCCGGTCAGATTCGCCGGAAAATCATCTGTCGAGCACCTCCGACGCCACCTTGGAACTCAATTCCCAAATCTCGCTTCCTTACCATTGGGAGCAATGCCTCGATTTAAAGGTACCATTTATTGCACCAAACCTTAACAGATCTTGCACTTCCATTCATCTCTTCTTTATTGTCCCTCCATTTATTGTGCTGTGTATTCATTTCTCGGCTTCTTTATGTGTGTCATTGCCTCTTTATGTATGTCCTTTTCACCCATAGAACCGGAAAGGAGTCACAGTGTAAAGCCTGATAATAAAATTCTTCTTTCCCCAGAAAAAAAAAAGAAAAGAGAAATGATATCTTTTCTGGGTATCCTTCGTTTCCTTGTTTCCTTTAGTGGGTACTCGTTGCTTTTATCAGTAAGCATTTGTCATATTGGGATTAGTAAGGGTAAAATCAAGAAGTTATACTAAGGCTAACATCGTATCAAGATACCTCAGATTGATTTTGGCGAGCATTCATGATGCGTGTTAAGACCGGATTATTGATTAGCGAACCCAACCCAAGTGGCGTCCCATGGACCCTAGTGGTGTTCGTTTTCTTACTTGTCATTAATGTGGTTTTAATTTGTTTGCAGACCGGGGAGGTGTATTACATAAACTGGAGGACAGGGATGAAGGTGAAAGAGGATCCAAGGACGAGTGCCGGTGATTTCTACGAGAGCGAAGAAGAAGAAGAAGAAGAAGAAGACGGCGATGATGAGAGCGAGAGCGAGTGTGAAAGCGAAAGCGAAGGAGAGTCCCCGTGGGAGACAAGTGATTCATCTTCAAGAGAACAACAACACGTCGAGTACCACCGTTATGGCCACCAGTACCAGAATAGCAGTCACAAGGTGGATGAAAAAGGCCATGTACTGGTGGTTGCCGGTTGCAAGAGCTGTCTAATGTATTTCATGGTGCCCAAACAGGTGGCGGATTGCCCCAAATGTACCGGTCAACTCCTCCACTTTGATCGATCCGAGAATGCCTCCCCTTAGAAACATTCTTATCTTCCATCTTAATCAATCTTCTCTTTAATTTATTTTTTTGGGTCAAATTTTAGGTTTTTTTTTTCCTGGGGTTTCAAGTTTTGTCTCGGTTTTAACTATCAATATTGACATTTACCCTTATATATTCCTTCTTCCTTCTTGTTACCCTTTTTCCTTGGGAAAAATTGTCCAAGAAGAGATGGATTTTAAAGCCCAGGAGCATGGTCAATTCTTAACCAGGTCTTAGAGAATATTATTGGTAGTGATCGGGATGTGTTGCACTTGCGTTTACGAAAGGAATTGTAGTCTAGTTTGTGAGGCATTGCTTCATAGTTAGTACCCTCTTGGGGTCTCAAAGAGAGACATTGTTGCAAAATTGGCTTATACTCTCTTTTTCTGTTGCATTTTCTCAATTGATGCATTCAATGGTTCATTTTGATTATGATACGAGGAAGGATTTCATAATCTATGTAGCGGGCTATTTTCTGGCCAAACTTGAAGTTCGTCTACAACTGTAGGATCCTTTTGCAGGCTCATGTGCTACTTTGATATCTTTGTGCTTAACCAACTTCTTGTGCTCATTTATCTACCACATCAATCTGCAAAGCAAGAAACTTGAGCGAACATGAACCAACTTTGTGCATCGACGTTCTTGAGTGCCTTAGACTTGGTTGCGATTTACATTCAATGACCCTCTTAAAAGGACTTTCTAAACTTGAAAGTTCCTAGGAATGGATTGTATTTCAATGCAAAAGCTGGTTATGCATGAAGTAATAAAAAGAGTTTAATATTAACCTTTTTCAATAAGCTTTTATGAAAGTAGTAGGTACCATTTCTTTTCACTTCCCTTTCCTCAGTTCTTCCAAATTCTAAACATCTTGATCAACAATCAAAAGCAACAACGCACCTGAATAAAGTCAATGCAACATCGTTGGCACAGTTCACCAATCAACCTCTTCCACCCACCACCCACCCTCCAAAAAAAAAAAGAACAAACTAAAACAAAACAAAAAAGAATCATTCTTGGATGATTGACTCAACGCAGTTGCGTGTACATTTGTGCGCATGGGACATGCCATACAAATGGTTGACTTGTAAACCTTAATTACAAATGCTGATGAGTGTGATGGTGCATTGATAAATTTGTATTATTGACTCCATAACTGGATGCCACCTATTAATATAAGTGAATCAATCATTCGATCACTTTATATTTGAATCGGGCACCTATTCCCCTAAAACCCGGCTAAATGTCAGCTTTGGAACCCTTTAACATTTAGCTTTTGAAAGCTGGTATGCAACTAACCCAATCTGAATTTATTGGCAGCATTCAACTGGGGTTTTCTTGCCAAAGAAATAGGATTTGGGATTATCTAATTCCAAATGTAACAAAATCTGTTGAATTTCAAATAATGCCATTTACGCTCGGTCTTTGATGAAGGTATGTTATATGGTCTAGCATCGCGTGGTAACTTCACATGGTATCGAGTTCATGTTCATCCAATAATTTCTACTTTGGTACACTTGCCATTCACACCCGATATCAGAAAAAAGTTCTTCACAGCGAGAACCCGAGCTAACCCTTGAGAGTGAAGTGAAATATCAAAAGAAAGCTAAAACATTGAGGCCAACTTGACAGCATAGAGAGACATCGAATGCCATAAGGGACCTTTAGGGGGCGGTGGGGGAAGGGAACCAACATGTGAATTCACTGGCTTCAAACTTGTTTGCTATGAGAAAGTGAGGCCCTCTGTCCTTTCAAGATTCGATTTGTAGAGAAAAGGATGCATAGACACAACACAGCTAGAGAGAAAGAGAACAGCTGCTGTTACAGAAGAAGGAACCAAGAATATGGTCCACAGAAAGAGAAAAAGGGTCTGGGCAGAGCAGGAAGGGAATCTAAGCAGAAAGGCCTACACCCTACATCAGTAGTACTGCAGATGACTGGAGAAAGAGATAGATGGCGAGAGAGTGATATGACATATGTACCTATTAGAAATAGAGAGAAGAGTCGCTCTCTTGCAGACCAGTTGAGTCAAAACAGAGACAGAGTGCTTTGTTTTCGCCCATATCCATCTTTCGTTTTAATTTGTGTTGTAAAACGGCTTTCATCAGCATATAGAATCTCTCCTTCTCCTCTCTCTTCTCGTCTTGTTTGTTCCCTTCTCCCAATTCGCATCTTCCAGGCAATCTTCACCTTCCAACCCAATCTGGACCTCTCAGAGGTTGCACATCTGTACAGATAATTACTTGTCATCTGTTATGGGTGGGTGCTGCTGTATAATCCATGCAAATCTAGTAGCAGTACCTATGTTTGTGTATTTAGCTTGGACCACGAATTCAAAGTTTGAAATTTTTGTTTTTTATAAGAGGACAAGATTAGGAAGAGATTCTTAATTAGACAGGGATGATAACACATAAACAATGAGGTCCATGGTAACAACTAATGACAAAGAGACTGTAAAATTTAAAGCCCAAGGTAGTCTGAATCGATAATGCCTAGGGAGTGGATAGATGGATGAGAATATTTTTGATTTTAGGTATTCTGCTTCCGGTGTTGTGTGTGTAATCTTGAAGGAAATTTTTTATAAAGCGGCAACGAGACCATTAATATCGTGTGGTTCATATCTTGATGCACGATGCATATTGTCACCAAATATGCATATCTTGATGCACGACGCATTATTGTCACCGTCATCTACACTTTTGTTTCAAACTAATTGGAATTGGTTATATGAAATTTCTTCAATTTCCCCTATCAAAGCACATGTTCCCTGATATATATATAAGAAACAATCAAATTTATTTCACCACTTCTCCTGATGATATCCTTGGTCTAACTTATTTCGCATTAGCGAGCCAACTTAACTCCTTCTAAATAATTGTTGGGATTGGCGGCACTTGTTTTGATGGGTAAATTTATTTAAAAGTTGGTATTCAACCAACATAACAGGTTCTGTACTTTTTTTCCTAACTAGTACAGTGTGTTGCACGCGAATATAATCGAGAGTAATGTTTGATGTGATATTATTATCTTTTTTAGAATCAAAATAATGTAATTCAATTATGTTCTTATTTCTTTTGTGACTTATTTTGGAATAAATATATGTTTGATATTCGCAATTGTAATCAGTTCAATGTTTAAAAATATTCTTTGTAGACTTCTAAATTGAAGAAATATTTGATGGTACTGCCGAAAATGAAAGCAAATGGAGAAATTAAAAAAATGAATCTACGTCTTCTTTTGTAATCTATAAAATTGGTTTATGGTTAAGATTTGTAATTTTCAAGATCTCGTGTTTTGCATTTCAACAATAAGAAATGCAAGACACTCCGTCTTTAACTGCAATAATCGAACATATTTTCAGTTCAAATTGACACCATATATTAAGCCTTGTTTTTATGCATATTTAATCCTTTTTCATTTTTTTCCAGTTTTTGTTCTTCCAATAATTTTTTGTTTCTTAATTGAGTTTTCACGTATTTCTGTTTTTTTATTTTTCAGTTTTTCAATTGGTTAATTGTTTGCTAACCTAAAAATGTAAGAAAAAAAATCACATCTCATTAACCAGTTCAATATCTAATGTTTATTTCATTTTAAGCAAATTAAAAAGAGAATAATAAAGAAATTTCTTTGTTCAGTTTTTCTTTCTCATCACACTTTTTATTTTTCAATGTATAGAATATATTCATTACCCAATGTTCTTTTTATTTCATCAAAATTTAAAAGGGAGTAAGTAAAGAAGGGTAAGAATGTAATTGACGTAATTAACGGAAAACATAATCGTTCAAAAATGATTTACAAGATTCATACTTCTATAGGTAGTATAGATTTACACGCACACACACACACACACACACACACATACATATATATAAATATATTTTTTGCAATCACTTATTTTGTTTCCTAATGTGTAAATGTAGGTTTTGATTAAATTTATGACCTAATGTTCATTAAACACATTACAAAAAAAAAAAAAACTAATTAGGTAAGGGTAGAGTTGTCATTGGAATAACTAACGGAGGGCGAAAGCGGGAATGATTACAAAATTAGTAATTAATAATAGTATTTATGAAAGGGTATGATTGTTATTGGAGCGATAAACGAAGGATAAAAACAGAATAAAATGATTTACATGTTTATATTTTTATAGGTAGTATATATATCGTCAATATTTTTGTAATTCCGAAAATAGTACCCAAATAAGTAATTGCATGTTTTCAAAGTAGACAGTTCTATATCGTGTTGGGCCTTATCCTTTTTTTTCAGTTTTCTTTGGGCCTTAGTTGGTCCTCAACCCGTGTCCAACTCACCTACGTCCAAAAGGCTGCCGACGGCGAGATGCCGTTGAGTTTTACTCGGAACCAGCCTGCCAATTGTTCGACAAAATGACTGAACGAAGAGTTCCCCTATGGCTATATCTGAGCAGACATCGCCATGTTTCGAACATTCTTGGCCGTGGTTGTATTGCTCAGGTACTTCGGTTGTGCATGCTTACTAGCTGTAAACTTACAACACAAAGTAGAACTGATAATGTATCACGTTTATGCTTTCACAAGTTTGGGAACACTCCAATAGAATTATTACTTGTAAATGTTGACTTCAAATTATTTTTATTAGCTTGACTTGCCAAATGATACTTTTTTAATCTATGATTGTGAATTTGTTATTTCAGTTTTACTTGATACTAAATTTATCATAAGAATTCGCAAAAAGTTGAATGAGAAAATCAATGGATCATGTCATTTTCATGTTTTGATTCTCATGTTAGGCAAAGTATGGTAGCAACAATGTCTGAATTCCTTTTAATGGAGCGTGATTTCTTTAACCACTATGGGAGTGGTATTTGTCATTTTTGTGACTTAAAAGATGCATTGGGATTAAAATTGTTCAATCTTTTCTTGAGTTTGTTCCCCTTTTGTGTGCCTTACTTCTTCCTAGGAATGTATAGGCTAATTTTTTCTGAGGAAAGGACAGCAAAATGCTTAGAATGAGGTTATGGCTGCACTTGTTTTAGTATTGTGCAGTTGAACTTGTTTGAAGGACACAGGAGGGACATCGTAGTCAACCCGATCCCCCAAAGGTGGTTGGCTTTTACTGAGCAAATCGTCGTTAATTTTTTTCAAAAGTCATCCTTTACCGAAACATGTGTGCATTACATAGGTATCCTCCGTCCATTTCATTGGCTTTCTTTCCCTTGATTTTTTGCGAATTCCTGTGATAGATTTAGTACATGAAAACGTCAAGTTTCCTAATTAATTGTTTCTACCCTTGCTTGACTTGCCAACCAGTACTTATTTAATCTTTGACTGCTATTTGAGTTCAATTCGGTGCTTAAATGTATCAAAGTCTATCCTAGGATTTTGCAAATGAAAGGAAAAAGTTCAATGAAATGGAGTGAAGACATCATATGCATGTATATGTCTTGTGGAAAGCTTTATAATCTTGGTCTTTTTTTTTTTGCTTCAGTGGATCTCATAATTTGTATAACCATATGCTAGTGGTATTAAATAAGTAAAAGAATTGTAAAATATGCCACATCAGAAGTTTTACCTTTTTGGTTACTTCTATTTTTGTTATATTATATGTGGAAATGTTAGTGTCAATATAGTAAGAAGCAATATAAAGTTCCTACATCGCAACGGAGCAGCACCTTTTAAAAACAAAAGAGATTCCACAAGTATGAAGAAAGGTTTCCGTCGCGTAACAGGACCTGAAGTCAGGACACATGGTAAATAATAACAACATTATCTAGAGTCAGCTTATCATACAAGTCTCATAGGGTGGGTGACATTGATTTTTTACATTGCGAGTGTTTTGGTGGCGATACGGGATGGATGTGATGAGTTTCAAAGCACACTTCATTCTCGGTTGGTGGTGGCAGAAAAGTGAGATTGTTTGTTGATTAATGGTGTAGAGAATTCCTGTTGCGAGACAGGTTCACGAGTCCTATTGTTGGGCCATGTAAAAGGATGCCTGTATCTCAGGTAGGCATGCCATGAGGAACCCAAAATTTGGAAGGTGCATTCTGGAAGTTTACTTTGGGATTACAGTCCCTCCGGATCGGAGTGATGAAGTGAAGTGAGCTGGTTATGTGAGTGTAAGCTTTTCTGTTGGCTCTCCATATCATGTCCTCATTCACCCTTCCTTGGCAGTTTGCACGCTATTTCGGGTTTGAAGTCACATTTGGGAGTAGCTTTTCTAGCCTGGGTGCTTCATGTAGAACTATCTCGACTGTTGAAATCTTCAAAAGAGGGGCGAGGTTCTAGACTACTTGTCCACTGGTGCTTCTTCTGCAACCAGGAATCATCTGCTCTTGCATTCCAATGTGGGTTCCCGAGCTTTGGCGTACTTTTCTGCGCTGTTGGAAGGGTGAAAGGGTCGTCAAAGAACATCTTAGGAGGTGGGGCATTGCACTTCTATGCTTGATACTAGGTGTGGAAGGAAAGGAATAAGAGTGTCCTTGCTCAAGATCAGCGATTTTTTATTATACTTTTTGGTTTTGGGCTGGTGATCCAGGCTCTACTGTTGTTCTTTGGAGTTTTTGGGGGAGTTTTCTCTGGACCCTAGTTGCAACTCATCTCTGAATCCTTTTCCATTTTTGATTTAGCTAAAGATTATGTTCTTGGAGCTGGTCTGTTTAATTCTATTTCATTTACATCTATTGCATATAGGAGGCACTCTATTTGGATGCATTTTGTGCTAACAAAATTCTTTTACCTATCAAATGTAACAACAGAGGTTGATGCCTTTAACCTTAGTATGACTTCTGGGGGGGTTCCAGGTGGAGGCTGGTGAACACCTTTATGATAAATAGCAAGCCCATCTGGAGCTAAGAGTCCTAAGTTCAACTTCTGTTTATCACAGCAAAGAGTAGACTAGTTCACTACGTAGATGCTCTTTCAGATGCTGATTTGGGATCATAATCATTTGCATGTTTGCTTATATTTTGAGCATGCATCGGCTTGATCTTATTTCACGGAAGATTATATTGATTTTCGGAATAGAAAACATGATATTAAAGTTTGTATGTAAATTTTAACTGTTGATGTGCGTAGGTGTTTCATATGTAAACCATGAACATCAACCTCATGGTTTTCACTACTCATACATGCCTGACACTTCCTATGAATCAAATTGAATTGTCAAGACCATCTTTTTCGAGGGGAAGAAATTTATGGGGTTTCGGGTGCTTCTTTGATAAAGCTAGCATTCGGGTGCTTCTTTTATAAAGCTAGCATTCTTACTTCCACAAGAAAGGTACTTATACATTCTTCTCCACTTTTATGTTTGCAGTTGCATACATATTATGTATAAGCATAGCTGGAAATGGCCTGTACATTTCATACACAGAAGTCTGGTCATCAATGTACTCTAATTGGGTGCGAAGTAGTTCTGATTGTTCAATGGGAGGAGTCGACAATTTCATGGTTGTCACCTAATTCCTCCAGCCAGTTTCAAAGGCCAATATATTGCTCCCTTCATATCGTACTTTGGAAACACCTTCCGTTTTAGATGTTTCATATATGTGGTACCCTACGGTGGAACTACAAAGTTATGACGTGCCATGTGATGAGAGTAATGATTCATCTTAATCATTGGTCATAAATGGTGAGGGTAAAATTCGTAGATATAATCGTCTATAAAATTTTGAGTTTCAGTTCGAAAATTATATGCGGAGTAGTACTTTTAGGAACCCTTGGGGAGCTTGTAAAATGAGATTTGAACAGGAGAAGTTTCCCACTGAAATTGATTCATGCATTTCAATCTTTTTTTACCAGTTAGTTTGAAATATTTGAAATGCATGCTATCCGCTATCATCATTCATCATAAACTAAGAGCATTGTCTGAGTCAGAGATTAGGATAACATTTTTGAAGAGTTTTAAAGTAAACTTAAAGAAATGATTCTCCATATTGAAGTTCGAACAGGGAAGAGACCATCCTTAATTGTCCTTCCATCAACTCCCGATGAGAAAATTATCAGCCAATCTTCTACTACTGAAATATCTTCCATCTCTGTATTTAATTTTGGCAGTTAATGCAGTTTCCTTTCAGATGATAGCATTTGTTACTAGCACTCAATAACTAGCGGCCCTAGGAGAGAGCATTATCCTTTCTGGATATTTTTTAACTTTTGAATGAATTGTGTCACTTACTATGTTAGCCCCTCATGTACTGATAGTGCTCTTATTTGATATAAGTAGAGCAACTTCTGTAAGTACCTGTATTTATGCCATTGAGACTAGAGCTTCTCTTTTGCAGCTTTGATAATAAAAGATAAGAACCAAGAGTAAAACACATTCAATCTTTTATATATGCTTCATTCATACAAACACCAGAAAGTCCAACATCTGAACATATCAAAGCTATCAAGGTGCATATATTACAGAGAATCGCTGATGACAGTCAGCCTCAAGTTCTCAAATATACAAACGCAGAATTCAACCATACTAAAGCAATCAAGTAGTATGTAGTACAAAGGAATACACACACACAGAGACAATTCCTACCCCATTGATACTCCTATAGACATGCAAGCGATCAAACTGACACAGATATTGTGGTCGACCCAACAGAGAAGGCAATCACTTGCTAACTCACTACTACTGGTTGTGCCGTGTACCCCTGTGCTCTGAAATCCGACAAACTGTTTAACAGATTATCTAAAGCTTTCTCAAAATTCACAAATCCCATGAACCAAAAGTTATGACCATCTATGGTAACAATTTGAATGTACTTCTCTGATGGATTCTCTCTCATATTCACTGGGTTGATGGTGCCAACATTTGGGAAGGGTATCATAACCTGTTCAATTGCCACATTAGATACACAGTACATAACCAAGTGGGAAATAGTCAGTCTAATCACCCAACTAAGGAGGTGTTAAATTCCTCCTTATTTTGGAATAAGTGTCTTACGCGAAGTGCAAATGATTAAAACAAGATTGAGTAATAAAACTTTTGTATGTTTGTCTTGATAAATGATTATGAGATGATATCAAACTTATCTAGGTTTGCCAAAGTTAGAAGAAGATCAATCACTGGTCTATGCAGAGAGGAAAGAGTTACCTAAGATCATAACTTTTGAGATTCGATTGCTTGTCTACGAATCCTTCTCAGCTTCTTCTTTCATACTAATTCAACCCAGTGAATCATCATCTCTTCCAATCATTTTTGCAATTAGCTTTAATTTAAACTTTTTGTTAAGAGTATCAGCAACATATATAGTTTTCTCTTTCGAAAAAAATGCTTAAAATTTAAATGTTTTCGCTTTAAGGGGCTGTTACGATGTTTGTTTTACCAATCTTGTTCATTGGGAATTTTATGCTTGTTGTTCGCACCTTGTAATAGCTCCAAGCCTCTTGCCCGGATGGAGCTCTGAAAGACAAGGGGCGATCACTGCAGAAGGCCACACGAGCAGTTGACAGATAAAGGGTTCCAGCAACCGGCCCAGTCGTGGTGGAAAGATAACAGGCAAATGTCTTCTTCAGCTTCTCGTTTGGCTCAGTTGCAAAAATCTGCTTGTAGAAAGACTCAAATCCACCCTCTGTTATAGCCTTGGCAGTTACATTAACCTTGCCCCATGCAGCTCCCGTCACAGATGGCCCCGTTTTCACTACAAAATTCAGCCAGAAAAGCATATGGGGATCACCTTCTATATACTTATTCACTAACAACGTGCAATCTATATCTATGTGGAAGGGACGTGGCAGAAGCAAAACTAGACATTAGCAATGAATATGCCACTTATTACTTCGCGCACATAGTTTGTTCAGCTTTGTTTGTACGTCTATAATTATTCTTGGTATAATTCAAATGTAACTCTCAATTATTGGGAGACACTAGACGTTTTTAGTCAAATTGAACCAACTACGGGTTATTGGATAAACTAGGGTTCTTAAAGGACTTGTATTAGGATTTTCATCCATGCCTATTTAAAGGAGGGCCTCCCCAGGTATGTGGATAATTTTACACATACAAACGTTGTATTTCATTCCGACTTAAGCATCGGAGAGTTCTCCGTCCGAAATCCCACCGGGCGGTCACTCGTTTGGAGAGAGATCTGCTGGGAACCATCCAGCAGTCACTCGTTTTTCCGATTTTCCGACGCTCACTTGTTTTCTGTCTCGAGCCTAGAGATTCGGAACATATTTTTAGCAGCAATAATCCTATTTCAACATCTAGGAATGCATTCGCCTATCCGGCTAAACATCTATGCATGCATGTGCCAATTCGGCTAAAATCTAAGAAATTTCACATGCATCGAAGGAGGCAAAATGAAATATAGAGTAACGAGGGCTATACAGTTATGCCAGATGTTGCGGGCAACGGTCTCGGCCTTGCTGCTCCAGGAATTGAACATGTGACAGACAGATTCGAGAGGGTTGTTGCTGGGCTTGTCTACCGGGGAGTGAACAAGGTAAGGGTGCTGATGGTAGAGCTGCTGGTTGTTGTCGGCGTTCCACAAGGCCGCCTTCTGATTGTCCGGGTGGATTGTAGGAACCGCCGGGGGACCCATGACGTGGGTCCCCCACTTCTTGGTGTCTTCATCGGGTGGCAGCGATGATGATGGTGGTGCTGCTGAAGAAGATAAACCAGAGGCTTCAGCCGATTCTGGTTCTCCAGCTTTGTGTGGTGATGGTGGAGCTGGTTGTTGGGGCTGGCTTCCTCCAGGTGTGCCTGTCATGATTTATGAAACCAGAGTTCTTCTTCTTCCTATCCTATCTGATAGAGCTTGATCCCATGTGAAGGGCCTTTGAGTTGGCATTTGATCACATATATAGATAGAACCTGTAGGGATCAGGAACACGTAATCTTTTCTTTGCTACGAAGCTTTAAGTTGGAAAGCTAATGGATTTGGTTGAGGAATTTTAGCTGCATCCCCATTCTAGAATGGTCTGTCGAGCACACGTACCCACGACACATATTCATTTCAAAAGACCAACAGGCCCCTTCTCGTTGACCAGATGATATATGTTACACAGGTGGAAGGAAACAGGGAGTTCCTTGCTACAGCCTACGGTAAACCATCATTATCTTCTAAGCTAAGAACTGTGCAGATTTTCGAATGATCATCACGACTGTCACTTTTTATCTTTCGTGACATCAAAGCACTGTAAGATGCCTTTTCTTACAGTATTTTGTAACGTTTGTAAGGTCCAAACAAGTCCTTGTGAATAAAACATGCCACAGACAATAATACGAAGTGGCAAGTATTACTCTGATTAAGAAAGGTATCATTGTGCCAAGGTATCATTATGCGAGTAAAAATTTGTAAATAAAATTTTAAAAAAGTTCTGGTTGTCACTTTCTTTACGGCTTCAAAAATATAGAAGGTGTGAGTATGTCTTTTATCGTAGAGACTATGGTACAATCTTCTTATTGAATCCTCTAATTTAATTATACTTGTGAATTTGTAATTTGTTATATGACGTCAATTTAATTAAATAATTTGGATAATAATGTTATAAATTCTAATGACTTAGTGATGCCAGAGGAAAGTGGTTTGGATACTTACGTGGAGGTGCCACAAAGGCTGCAGTCCATGTCAGCTTCCAAGTATGCAAAGTGAGAGACAGCAAGGACGGAGTAAGGGCTGAGAGCAAGGCTTTCCAGACGGGCCGTGAGGAGTGGCAGTGCTGCGAAGGCAAAGCTAAGACGAACATGGCCGGCAGTTGATAGTCCAAGTCAGGGTCCGAGTCGAGGTCCAAGTCACGGTCCAATGTTACGATCTTAAGTTATGTCCAATTTTATGTTTCTCTCTCTAGAATCCAAGAGCTCTCAAATTCTAGAGTAAGAAAGTGATTTTTGTGAGAATGAAGAAGAAGTCCCTTTTTGAGTTGTAAAGTCCACTATTTATAGAAAACGGTATGCTTATGTCATAAAGTGCCACATGTCGTCCCCTGGGAATTGCACGTCACCAGGGGGTCCCAAAATACCGGTTCTCTGTTGGACTGCCGGTTCCCAAATTCGTGTTGCCTGCCTCGCACAGCGTCGCTCTACCTGTCTGAGAAGACTGACCATACCATGACAGCATGATCAGAGTAAGCCCATTGCCCCAGCCATCGATCTAAGCCCTTACTGAATCCCACGAGGTGCGTCAAGAGACGCGCAGAGAACCTGACAGCAGTGAGGGTTGCCTTTGTAGCCAACTGCCAGGCGAACTAGGCACGATGCCCTACGAGGACCTGCTCCCATCCCGGAGTGACCCGTGGGTCATTGCCCTGGTGGTGTCGACGATCAACAGTAACATGAGTGGACATGCTTGCAGCTCAGTGCTCAGAGTTCGCTGCGAGGGGTCCTCGTGCCGGACCCCCCGTGATTGAGACGGCGATGGCTATAAGGTTGTGAGCCCATCCCGGTACGAGGGCCGAAGCCCCCCCTTGTGATTGAGACGACGATGGCTATAAGGTTGTGAGCCCATCCCGGTACGAGGGCCGAAGCCCCCCTGTGATTGAGACGGCGATGGCTATAAGGTTGTGAGCCCATCCCGGTACGAGGGCCGAAGCCCCCCTGTGATTGAGACGACGATGGCTATAAGGTTGTGAGCCCATCCCAGTACGAGGGCTGAAGCCCCCCCTGTGATTGAGACGGCGATGGCTATAAGGTTGTGAGCCCATCCCAGTACGAGGGCCGAAGCCCCCCTGTGATTGAGACGGCGATGGCTATAAGGTTGGGAGCCCATCCCGATACGAGGGCCGAAGCCTCTCCGGTGATTGAGACGGCGATGGCTATAAGGTTGTGAGCCCATCCCAGAAGCATGTAACATGATTGTGGCACATGGGCGCAGTGCCTACAACACGAGACAATACCTGGTGCTGGGGCACATGTTATGAAAGTGGCGCACGGGCGCGGCGACGAACGTCGCGGAGCAATATCTGGTGCCGTGGGCACATGTTATGAAAGTGGCGCACGGGCGTGGCGACAAATGTCAAAGAGCAATACTTGGTGCCGTAGGCACGTATGATGAGAATGGCGCACGGGCGCAGCGACGAACGTCGCAGAGCAATACTTGGTGCCGGGGCACGTATCATGAGAATGGCGCGCAGGCGCGGCGACGAACGTCGCGGAGCAATACTTGGTGCCGGGGCACGTATGATGAGAATGGCGCGCAGGCGTGGCGACGAACAGAGCAATACTTGGTGCCGGGGGCACGTATGATGAGAATGGCGCACGGGTGCACGTCGGGTCTCCCGAAGACAGGATGTGAGCTGAATGTACCTGTCATAATAAGATCATGAATGCAGCATGTAGTAGTGATAAATTTGGGAGTGATGGTATGCGATCGTCGGAGACGGGTCGTTCGGTGGTAACGCGTGACTTTGGGCGACGGGCATCGCGAGAGCGGTGCGCGATTATGCGCGTCGGACGACAGACATCACACAGTTGATGTATGAACGTCCGAAAACATCGCAGAGGTGCAAAGACTCGAGAAAATAATTACGCGCGAATGGAGAGGCCATAGGCCAAAAATGGGGGGAAGGCCAAGGCCCCTGGGAGGCCGAGGCTGACCCCCTGGGAAGGCCAAGGCCAAATGGCCAACTTCCATGAAGGAGCCCAAGGCCACTCCCCCCTCTTGGTGAACTTCGGGCGCGCCGACGGTAGGTGTTTTGATGGGCAAAGACAAATCCAAAAGTTGCATCATGACGAGCGTGTCGACGTGAATCATACCTATGTGACGAATAAGGTGTCAAAGTCACGTGCAAAGCGTACGAAGCGAAAAAAGTACGAAAAGGGGTTTGCGCGGAGGGGTGAACCACCGGGGGAAAATGGCCGAGGCCAACCCCTCCTGGAGGCCGAGGCCGACCCCCTAGGCATGGGGAAGGCCGAGGCCGACCCCCTGGGGTTGGCCAAGGCCAAATGGCCAACTTCAATTTT